>JANIJR010000007.1:0-392887 GCA_030557995.1 Clavispora vitiphila
TTCAGCCAGATTCGAACTGACGATCTCCTCATTACTAGTGAGGTGCCTTACCAACTTGGCCATAAAGGCTTGTGCTTGGGGCAGAGAGCTATTTCCAGGGACTGGTTTGTTTGACTTGTAGTTGGAGAGACGGGAATTCTAAAACGATAATTACAATGACTAGTGAGTCTTTAAACAGAAGGGAAAACGCAGTATTCGTCGAATGTAACGAAAGCCGCTCAGGAAAGGGCAAGTGGGACAGGTGGTTTTTGTGGTTCTCACACGACCGGTGAGAGCCAAATTTTCATTCACCGCTAATCGATTTTATTCATCACAAGCAGTTCATGTTGGGATTCTACAACGCAGCAAAGTCATGGGCGGCTGCGCCTGTGCAGCCTTTCCTAAGCTGTGTCAGAAACGTTTCCTATTTGGGCAGTTTGGCTGCCTCCGACGGAGCGGTCAAAGGTTACAAGAGACTCGGTAGAGGTCCCGCTTCCGGAAAGGGTAAGACCTCCGGTCGTGGTCAAAAGGGTCAAAAGGCTCGTGGAAAAGTTCCTCACTGGCTTGAAGGTGGTCAGACTCCTTACTACAAGCGTTTCCCCATCATCGGATTCAAGAGGCCACACAGAAAGACCTACCACGACATCAACATGGACAGAATCCAGGATTTTTGGGACCACGGCAGAATTCCGTTGGCTGCGGGTGAAACCCTTACCATCAAGGTGATGAGAGACTGTGGTTTGCTCACAGGCACCTTGAAAGATGGCGTCAAGTTGTTGGGTAACGGCACAGAAGAGTACTCTGTGCCCTTGAATGTGGAGGCATCTAGAGCCACCACCAGCGTGATCAACACGATCCGCAAGCTTGGCTACAGCTATACCAGTGTGTACCACACCAAGTTAGGGTTGCAGGCGCACGTGGACCCAGACCGTTTTCTCTTGAAGAAGGGCTATGTTCCATTGCAGGCACGTCCTACCCACAAGAGAGACATTGCATACTACTCGGACCCGTCCAAGGGCGGGTACTTGTTGAAGGACCGCTCGTTGTTGTTGGACCACGTGGGCGGTAACAACGTGCGCAAGAAGAAGGAGAGAAAGAGCGAGTTGAAGCGTCTGTTGGAGACGGCGTCGACGCAGAGACACGGCGACTTTGCCGAGAACAAGACGGTTGACTTGGCCAGTCTCTAGGCCCCCTGTATATATAAATACGTCTGACAGAGCTGGTGTAGATGGCGAGATTGTCTATTGTCTATTTGGCTGTATTGGCCTGTATTAACTTGTTGTTGACCTGTCGTACGTTGTGGATAACCCGTTGAGGGTTTCACTCGGGTGTTCAACAGAACTTCCCAGCGGCCTCCACATCCACAAAGATTTCCAAAAGCCGCTCCACAATGTCTTGCACATCGCTGGCCTTGATTTCGCCCGCAGAATTGTTGAAGTCGTAGTTGTACTTTCGGAGTGCAAAGTGCGCCGCTTTTCTTGTCATGTGGTAAATCTCGCCAGTGGCTACTCGTTCCTTGGTGGATGCGGCCGACTGCGAGAGCCCTCGGAGTCTGAGTCCAGAGAGAACTGTCTTGTTGATTACCTGAGAAATTTGTGCACTGGTGGAAAGCACCAGTGGCGGAACAGGCGCACTCCGTGCCACCGGCGGTTTCTTTGTCAATTTCCCCTCGAGCACTCGGTCAAACACCGTGATGTCGGACTTGGCCGCGATTGTCTTCGGTCTGTCGCCGAAATAGATGCTGGTTTCGGCTGTTTCTGCTTCGCGTGCCAACGACTGGATCCGTTCCAATGCTCCAAAATCGATGCTGAAGCATTTCACCCCGCTTGACTCCGGGTAGAACACGGCGTACTCAGACGAGGTCGAGAACCGGGTCAAGATGCCGATTCCCGCTCCTCGAGCCGCGACTTTGGAGAAATATTGCTCTGTGACCGCCAGGTCGGAGTAGACGTCGAATGGTCCCGCTGAAATGAGAAAAAGAGGGATTCGCCGGTAATAGACATGGGTGACAAACTCCACGTCTGGATATTTGGCGGCCGTGTCGCCCCAGATCTGGAGCTGGGGATACCTGGTGTCCCCGACGGTAAGCGTTACTGTATTAGTGGCCATGATGTCATTACCGGCTATGGTGTGAGTGTGGCGCTTCGGTGTGCTCAGGTGCGGTGATTAGGTGAGGCAGGGTATATTGGTTTGTATAGTGGGGCTGGAGGTGTAGTGCGGTGAGGCTAGGTGCGGCTAGTAGTCGGGCCATGTTCGTGCCCGGCAAGGCTCTGGACATTGTAGTATTGTGGAATTGTGGCATTCGAGCCATTCTGAATTTCGTGTCGAAAAAAGTCTTGGAATGACAGGCGAACGTCCGTGGTGGTCCCCACCCCGTTATCACACTGAAACACTTGTGCTCTGCAGGACGATAGAACAGGTGGCCAGTTAGTAAGTACAGTTGTGACCCGAAATGTTGCGTTCGGCCCAGGCGCTCGAACGGTCTGCCATCAGTGCGTATTCAACCGCCATCTGAGTTTTCCCCGTCTCTTTTTCCTGTGAGCGGGACACACCCGTGGCCGGAGTGGTGGGTATTTTCGTGCGCAGGATACTTCATCAATAACTGCGATGCACAGTCAAATTTTCCGATAAACCACTCGGCACCTTCAGCACCAGCACGAAATAAATGGAAATGAGCTCGAATGTGTATTCTGTATCGAGGGTTTACGCCGATGTCAACAAACACAAGCCCCAGGAATACTGGGATTACGAGGCGCATGTGATTGAATGGGGTAACATCCGCAACTACGAAATCGTCAGCAAAATCGGCCGGGGCAAGTACTCGGAGGTATTTGAAGGCGTCAACATGCTCAACGACGAGCCGTGTGTGATCAAAGTTCTCAAGCCGGTCAAGATGAAAAAAATTTACCGGGAGGTGAAGATTCTCAAGAACCTCACGGGCGGGCCTAACATCATTGGCCTCCTCGACATTGTGCGGGACCAGCAGTCCAAGATCCCTGCGTTGGTGTTCGAGAGGGTGAAAAACGTGGACTTCCGCGTGTTGTACGGCAAGTTCACTATTCCCGACATCCAGTACTACTTCACCCAGCTTCTCGTGGCGTTGGACTACTCGCACTCCATGGGCATCATCCACCGGGACGTCAAGCCGCAGAACATCATGATCGACCCCAAGGCCAAAAAATTGCGCCTCATCGACTGGGGTTTGGCCGAATTCTACCACGCTGGTATGGACTACAACGTGCGGGTGGCGTCGCGCTACCACAAGGGTCCCGAGCTCTTGATCAACTTGCAGCAGTACGACTACTCGCTCGACTTGTGGTCC
Source organism: Clavispora vitiphila (assembly GCA_030557995.1). NCBI lineage: Eukaryota > Fungi > Ascomycota > Pichiomycetes > Serinales > Metschnikowiaceae > Clavispora > Clavispora vitiphila. The sequence continues at coordinate 3,302 of JANIJR010000007.1, forward strand.
GTGGGATGTATGTTGGCCGCCATCATCTTCAAGAAGGAACCGTTTTTCCGCGGCGACTCCAACAACGACCAGCTCGTGCAAATTGCCAAGGTGTTGGGCACCAAAGACTTGATGGCGTGCGTCAACAAGTACCGCATCAAGTTGAGCGACGACTACAACTCGATTTTGGGCAACTATCCGCGCAAGCCGTGGTCGGCTTTTGTCAACAAGGACAACCAGCACTTGGTGCTGGACGAGGTGGTGGACTTGATTGACAAGCTCTTGAAGTACGATCACCAGGCGCGGCCCACGGCCAAGGAGACGCTTGAGCATCCTTTTTTCTCGATATAGGCATGGGATGGCGTTGGTTACAGTAATATACGGTTCTCACTCGAGCGTCTGAGTAGATCACTGTGAGGGCAGCTTCATGCAATTGTAGATACCTGGGTGGGCAACAAGTCTCAGAGTGTTCCCGATATGATTTTACGATGGCATGGAGGCGTCTACATAAAGACATAGAAGCTATATAGTGACGAGTGGTAAGTGTGACATTTATATCCAAGAGAAATAAAGATATCTAGACGGCCAAATGGACGGCCAAATGGGAAATAAAACAGAGACGGCGGTCAGCTGAAATACAGACACCTACGACTTGCTCCATACGTCTAAATTGACAAGTATATCAATACAAATTGTTCAAGAAAATACTCTGCGCGGTGTCATCTAAATTAGACGGCAGTCGACTAAATAGCCGGTGCAGTAATCTGAACAGACATAGCAGTCAACGTGTACAGTTGATACAGAACCGGGGAGCAGCGTCGGCAGGCGGCATCGCGTAGCAGAGCATAACCCATAACCACTTCTGGTAGGGCTTGTTCCTCCCAGCACACAACTGCGGCACTGTGGAGAAGTCGGGCAGATAGTATGCGGGAGGCGCGGTCACAGCAAGGTTTGATGGCGGCTGGTTCCAACCCAGACAAATCGGTGGTTCTATTTGGTGCGGCCAAATCCCCCCATTGGCCAGCTCCTCCAACGTGGCCATTTTATTTTGTTTTCCCACACGGATCCATAATGTACGCAACTGTTATCTCTACCGGGGTTGTATGCTTTCCGTTGCCCTTCCGTTTGGCCCGACGCACCGCTCCAAAATGGCAGACGCGATTAGAGCACGTATGCAGACGCAACGCCCCACATGCGCCGTTTTGGGCCAAATGCCAGACCCTGGAATCACCCAATTGGGTGGGTCCGTCACGTCTGCTCTCTTTGCTATCGTCTTCTCGTGTTCTCGGCTGTCACTCGTTCTTGACTACCTCTACTGGCTCAATTTGCCGTCTTTGCTTGTCACTTCTTCATGTCCGACTGGGTTGCAGCCCAAAGCAGAACCATGGCCCGGTGGGTCGGGTCCAAAGTGGATATGACCATCACCAATTTGGTGTCCCAAGTGGCGGACGGGCTAGTCCTCGTGAAACTCATCAACCGCATCAATGCTGAAGCCGGAACGTCGCCTTATGTGCTTTCTCCAGTGCACCCACGGCCCACGTTTCGGCTACACAGATTAGAGAATGTCGCAGATCTTCTCCAGTTCTGCCGGCTCGAATTGAAAATCAACACCGCAGCCTTCAGTGCGGAGAACGTTGTGGACGGCGATGCAAAGCTCATCTTGGGCTTGATCTGGACGCTTTTCGTATTTTCCACCGCGCTGCTGATGCTGACCTCCAACGACGCCAGATCCATGGCCGAAATCAAAACCATTCTTCTCGCATGGCTCAACCAGGTGTGCCGCCGCCGGGTGTTACCAGAAATCTCCAATTTCAACTCCGATTGGTCGTTCCAGCGCCTGCGCCGGCCTGACTTGGTGTTTGCGTGCATCATGGACTCGTATGTGCCGGGACTCGTGGACTTCGACCGCCTTCTGCACGGAAAAATTCTTGCCAACATGGCCCAGGTGTGCCGTGTTGCGGAGTCTGAACTCGAGATTCCTCTGCTTGCATCGGTGGAGGATTTCAATGTGCTTGTGCCCGACGAGAAGTGTGTCCTTTTCTATGTGCTCCAGTGGTATCTTCGCTTCGAGGGAGAGGGGCTGGACGGACTGCCTCTGTCGGGACTGGCTCTGTCGGGACTGGCTCTGGACCAGGCTCTAGATCCGTATGGTTCGAAACTGGACAGCACGTCTCCGCGTGACTCAGCGGCCCAGTTTTTGACTCTGGTTCTTCGTGCGGTCAAGATACGCAACAAGTACGACACCTTGGCGTTGCGCCTAGTCAACCATGCCAACCATGCCAAGACGGCTCTCGCGCGGTTAGAAACGCGCCTTTCGGCCCAAAATGTCGATCTCTCCGCAGAACTCGACCTCTACTGTGCCGATTTTTCTGATCTTTCTGATCCTTCTGGGGCCAACTCGTCAGAACCTCAAGATTTTCTAACCCAGCTCTCATCCCGTGAAAACCTCGGGTGTATTACTGCCGCGGTACTGGGTCTCCGCTTCATGATAGCCGATTATGACCAGTTCCGGCGCAGTACAAAACCCGCCTTGTTCTATCACGACTTGCCGGAGCTCGAGGCGCTCCTCAAAACCGTCCAAGTTGAGCTTAAACTGTGTGGCTTGGTGTCTGGTTACATTCCCTCCAAACAGCTTTCCTTAACTGCGATATGTGACCGTCTTGCTCAACTAGATCAGTTGGACCGGCAAATAGGAACCAGATTTGGTGGCTACGTCGATGAACTTCGCAGGTCGAAGTTGCGCTCGCTCGATAATGTGGTGGATTTTATGCACGATAGGATAGGTCTGGCGGAGCCGGGTGTTTCTGCCGTGCTCAAGCTGTTTATTGACGGAATCGATATGTTGACGGTGTTCAAAGCTGAGTTGGACTGTTTTGCAGAAACGCTTCTGCGCAACCATACCACCGCAGATTTGCGTGCCATTCTCCAGGCGCTGGAATCATTGGAGTTTCCTGATACTCCCGAAACGCCAGATAAGTCAGCTTTTCACCATTTCTCTGACTTGGTGCTGGCAGAGACGAACAGAAAGAACTTGTCGTCGCTAGATCTTCGCGAATTCCTCAAGAGGTCGTTGGGGCCTGCGGGATCGGCCCGTTTGGATATGACTTTGCTTTTCCGAGTCATACCCACACGCAGACTTTTGGTTCGCAGCGAAAGCGATGCGCTGATGCTCTACGCTTCCGATGACAGCGACGATCTGGGTGCAGTGTTTGAGTTGGCACAAAGAAATTTGGAGCAGAAACTCTCGGGAAATTACAATATTCTTTACGACTTGGACAGCTTTGTCACGAAATTGGACAACGGATTCAGGGTTTAGTGCGCTAAGGAATAGCCACCAACACAATAAATTTAGGGAAGAGAAAAGGATAAGTTTATGAAAGTTTTATTACAAGTGGCTTGTGTAATTTTGCTGTAGATATTATCGACACGGGGACGTGCGAACCAGTACAATCGCGCACATTTTAAAGCATGATAGTAAATATTCAGTACGATGTCCGAATTTGATCTTGACGAACCGTTGACGTCTAACGTCAGACCAGCTACAGATGCGCTTATTACGGTCCGTATAATCAAGTCTTTCCCATACAGAAATGTCAAGAACCACATCATCCCATCGATCAACTTGAAGGAAACCACACCATCGCAACTACTCCAGAATGTACGTGATATTATCAACACTACAGGCGGTTTAAGACCTTACAGAAACGTGGTCTATGATACTGTCAAGGTTTATACACATGCCCATGGCACAAAGTCCATGAACTTGGTCATCAACTTCGACAATGATGAAGAGGATATTTTGGTTTGCGAAGATGAAGAGCACAAGGTTTCCAAAGAAAAGTCCTTGTGGGACTTGGGGGTTGAGAACGAAACTGAGGTGAGTGTGTTCAACTATAATGCCTACACTGAGTTCAAGGCCAACCCAGAGGAAAAATGGTGAGCGGATCGTAAGACCTCGCAGCTTTCGCCCTGCTACATATCGCTGGGACGTAAATAACTAACAACTAATTCATTTTCACACTTTGAAACGCTGGTGGCAGTAACGGGTGAATTGCTTGCTCTTTCATTCTCTGTGGTGTTTCAAAGATTCGGGTGCCTTATTGAGTACACTGCTGCGATCACCTATGCTTGATTACACGATCACAAGAATCCCAGTAGTAACACGAAATTTTTATACCGCCAGTGTATTTTATACTCCATTATTTTAAATTACTGTAGCATTCTGTTTCATTTTTTGCGCTTCTCTGATTATGACATTATGACCGTATTGCCAGCGGTTCAGTATCGTGGGAATGCACACAGGTGCACTAGTGCATTCCAGTACCTTCTCTATCGTGGCAATTTCTTTATCTGGCAACTTCGTTATAGGCGACTTCTTTATCGTCCTCCTCATACTCGCACAGCTCAAATTACCATGAAAAGGTCAGTGTTGGCATTATGTCTATTATCTTTGGTGACTGCGAGTCTTATAGATCCTAACATAGAAGTCATTTGTCCAGACAGAAACCCTGCCAACTGCTACCCCAAGGTGTTTGTTCCTACAGAAGAGTGGCAAACAATCAGGGAAAATCAGGAAATACCTGCGGGATTGCATGTTCGGCTCAATTTGGAGACGGGAGTTCGTGAGGCTAAGCTCTTGAAAGATAATGAAGACGAGTCACATTTACCTGTGATCGCGGCCAGTAATGAAGATGACACAGAAGATAAAACCAAGGGGGTTCAACAAAAAATCCAGGATACCATTCACAAGTACAAGCAAGAAAAAGCTCAGTTTACTAAGTCCACGGTAAGTGAGTTGGACCTTTCTGACTTCTCTTCTTCTGTGGAGGAAGTTTTGCATTTCGGCCAAGGAGGCGACATTTCTCGCATGGAGAAGGCGTTGGACACGTTGATCGATTTGAGCCATGATCTTGATTTCGGCGAGCGGTTGACGCTGAACCCAGAAATCTTCTCGTCTTTGTTTAAAGCTGCTAAGCTTGCAGTTAGTGAGCCTAAGGTTCCGGAAAAATGCTTTCGGATCATGGGTTCGTCTTTACGCAACAACCCAGACGCAATAGCGAACGTGTTGGAGAAGCAAGATGACCTGTTTGTGAGCCGCCTTTTCGAGGCTTTGGAAGACTCGCAAACCTCAGATGTGGTGCAAAAGAGAATCCTAGGCGTGGTACACGCTCTCACCTCCAATACGGCGTACGCATACCAGACATTCAATATCCATGACCACGACAAGTCGGAAGGATTTGACAGACTTGTCAGAATCTTTCCGAGCGTGGGAGTTTCATCGCGGGAGAGAATTGCCTTGATCTTGGAGGACTTGAATCTCTTACCAATCAATAAAAGAGACGAAGACGACGCTGCTCCCGAGGCACGTGTGTCGGAAATGCTTCAGGAAATGGTAGCTACGACCACCTCTGAGAAGCAATTGCACTCCTTGTTTGAGTCGTTGGTGGAATTGCACAAGCACCACGAATTAAACCCTTCGAAGGAGTTTTTGCTCTGGTTGAGTAAAGAAAGCGAGAGCCGCAAGAACAGTAACAAGGCTCGTGACAACATATCTGCCTTCGATACCCTCTTGGTGGAGTCGCGACACGCTGTGTTCGGCAACCCCAACGCCGTCCGCAAAGCAGACGAGTTTTAACATTAAATAGCTAATTTCTACAAATAGCACCTAGTTGGTATTCATTGAATATGATACAGCGTTCTAGTTAAGATGCTTAGTCGAACAAACCGAAACCCATGTCGTCGTCGGATTCCTCCTTCTCTTCTTCAACCACCTCCTCGGCAGCAGCCTCGGCGGAACCAGAAGCAGCACCACCAGCAGCGGCAGCTGGAGCACCAGATGGGACGGAAGACAACTTCTCGTTACCCTCGGCAATCAATTCCTCGACGTTCTTGCCTTCGACCTCAGCCAACAACTTCTCGACCTTGTCGTCCTCAACCTCAATAGAGACGGACTCCAAGACAGCCTTGATGTCAGCGGCAGATGGAGCGGTGTTACCGGCGTTAACCAACAATAAGTAAGCAGCTAAGTATTTCACTGTGGAAGGTTAGTATATGCGTTTAGGAAGTTGTGGAACATGTGGTAGAACGGAGAAAGAGGATCGGATGACCCTTTTTCAGCGAGTTGATTGGAAGCGGATATATGATGGATATAGTGGTACCAGAACACATTGCAATCGTGAGGAAAAATCTTCGGTACAACTTGTCATTTGCCGAAAACTGACAGGATGGAGCAATTTTTGAAGATGGGCTTTCTCGGGATGGGGCATTTCAAATCACATGTAAGCGGTTCAGACGAAACGGTGGCGGTTCAACATACTATTTGTGTGTAGTTACTAGTAGAGATTTGTTCACTGGTGAATTTTCAAGACATTTTTCGCGGAGGCGGTTTTTGTGTCACATTTGGCCGCGCGCCGAAGGGCCAAAGCAGTCACTTGAGTCACGTGCATTGGCCTTTTGGCGCAACTGCCATTCGCACAACAAAAATCATGGACGACCAAGCTTATTTGTCTCCAATTAATTGACTTCTGTAGTTGAAGGCGAATTCCATCCGCCTTATTATCCTAGGGTATTCCACACAGCTTCTGCTTTGAAACTATAGCAAGTGGCATATGTACAGGTCAGATGCGACTGTTCAATATGACCCGATTCGGATGATATCCATTTGATCACGTGCAATTGAATTATTGTGAATGGGACTCGGTCATTTGGATAGGTTCAGCGACAATAACGGGAAATGCACAAAATTCATCATGCTGAAGCCATGTTTGGTTTCTTTTAAGCAGCGGATACTTTTTTCATACAAGGAAAAACAATGACTCCGTCTAAACCAAACGCCGACGTCTGCTTAATAATGGGTTGGTTATATACAGTTTGATATCGATATCGAGACAACTCCACACTTATCACCCAATATCTATACTTGTCTTTGATGGCTTACAAAAACTTCCCGTCACTCAGTGACTCTAACCAGGCTGAATTGGTGGAAAAGTTGCTTCAATGGGCTTTGGCTAATGGCTTGGTCATGTACCCACCTAACTTTGAGACGTACTCTGCCAACTCTGCTCCAGTAACGCTCTATCCAACTCCATTTCCCAAGGATTTGTTTGAGAGAGCAGTTGACGTTCAACAAATCTTCAATAAGTTGTATGTTAATGTTATTACAAAGCAGAAGAAGTGGCTTATCGACTTGATCGAGGGTCTTTCTGACTTCGATGCGGATTTCACAGGCAAGTTATACGAGACATACATAAAGGCGGTTGAGTTTGGCAAGGGCAAGGTTGTTCAGCCATTGAGTTTGGGCGTTTTTAGATCCGACTATATGTTCAACCAAGAAGACCACTCAATCAAGCAAATTGAATTCAACACCGTCAGTGTGTCGTTTGCTGGTTTGTCGGTCAAGGTGGCACAATTGCACAACTACTTGAACAAAAGTGGCGCATACGATGAAGACTACTCCAATAAGTACTATGCGGATCACGAGCTTCCTATTTCCGACTCCATTGACCAAATAGCCAACGGGTTGGCGCAAGGTAACTATTATTACAATGGAGAGAAAGAAAATAAATCTACCGTGGTGTTGTTTGTGGTTCAGAATGGCGAAAGAAACTGCTTTGACCAGAGACACATTGAGTATGCCTTGTTAAACAACTTTGGAATCAAGTCTTATCGTGTTTCCTTAGAGCAAGTCGAGTCCCATTTGACCGTTAATGCTGGTAAGCTTTATATCAAGAAGACCATGGATGAAGTTTCGGTCGTATACTATAGATCCGGTTATTCGCCCGCTGACTACGAATCTGATCCAGAAACCACATGGGCCGCCAGATTGTTCCTCGAGAATTCTTTGGCCATCAAGTGTCCCTCTTTGTTGACCCAACTTTCTGGAGCTAAAAAAGTCCAACAAGTTTTGACTAGTCGTGAAATTGTGGAAAATTTCATTCCTGATGCCTCTTCCGAAGATGTGGACAAGCTTCTCTCCACCTTTGTCAAGATCTACCCATTGGACAATTCTCCTGAGGGCCAGCTGGCCAAAAAGCTTGTGTTTGAACAACCGCAAAACTTTGTTTTGAAGCCTCAGAGAGAAGGAGGAGGTAATAACGTTTATAAAGAGAATATCCCAGCTCACTTGAAGACATTGGATGAATCTGAATGGGGTGCCTACGTGCTCATGGAACTAATTCACCCTCCTACCCACAAGAATAAGATCATTAGAAACAAAGAAGTCTTTCATGAGGAAATTCTATCTGAATTAGGTATTTTCGGAACTGTGCTTTTCAACGAGGACACGGGTTCAGTCTTGGCCAACGATAACGCCGGCCATTTGTTAAGATCCAAATTTAGTACCAGTGATGAAGGTGGTGTTGCTGCTGGCTTTGGATGTGTGGATAACGTTTACTTATACGAACCATGATAAGTGATACAAAAACGAAAGCTGTTGACCTCTTCTATTTCGGGCCTAAATACATTCACTTCATTTGCGAAGCAAAAACCTCGTACATTTTCACTGTCCACAATGCTAACCCTATGTTGTTTGTGAACATGAAAAAGACATCAAAACCTGGAACCATTTCAAAAATCAATGCAACAACTCCAAACATTGTGTAATCACCTTTGTGAAGTTTATAAAACGCAGATACCTGTTGACGGTCCCATTCCATTAATTCATAATATCTCCGATGTGTGCGATGTCCTTTCCTCGATGCCTTGAAGTAGAGAACGAGTGGGAATCCGGCGATTGGTATAAACCCCATAAGACAGTAAGCAATTTCCCTAAAAATGAATGGGATTCCCCTAAAACGGATAAACTTAGCAAAAGTGATAACCTGGGTCTTAAAAAAAGATTCTTTTAATAATTGGTTTCTCCGGTTGAACTTCCAATCGGTGACGAGATCATCTTTGCCCTCTTTGCTGATAACCGCATCAAACACGGCTCCTTGCACGTAGGGAAGATATGTTATCATTGCCACAAGAGTAGTTAAAGTTCTAGCTATTTGCAATACGGAAAATATTGCTGACACAAATCCTATTGGTCCTATAAGAATTACTGCCAATGCTGCGCTAATGGGATAAGCCACTATAAAGACAGTCACCGTGATAGTAGCCAGAATGATGGCTAAAGGGAATAATGCGGTGCAGTAAACAGGCCATAGTTGTGGGTGCTTTATAAAATACTGAAGCCCCTGGAATATGGTTAGTCTTGGAGTATGGCAATAGGCGGTTCAGAACTGTACATACTAGACCAGGATAGATATACGTATTGCTAGTAATGGCATCAATTGGATTACAGATGTGATCTACCACTCTGATCGGTAAGGAGAAAATCCTTAGTGGAAAAGGAAGTCCATTTTTCTTCTTTGTGGTTTTGTTCTTTGACATGCTAGTCCCGTTTGCACCCACGCTCGCAAACAGGAAAACTAAGTAATCACAAACAAGCTTGCGCGAAGTGCTCTCCGGGTTTTACAACAAGCTAAATGACTACACCCCAGTGGTCAGTTTACAAAAGCCGGTAACTTTCCTCCATCTCTGCAATTGCATAAAAATATAAAAAATAACAAAAAAATGGACGAGTCAGGAGTCGAACCCGAGACCTTTCGCATGCTAAGCGAACGCGCTACCAACTACGCCACACGCCCTGATAAATGGTCCCTAGCAGGATCGAACTGCTGATCTTGGCGTTATTAGCACCACGCCTTAACCAACTGGGCCAAGGGACCATTTTATATTAGACGCACAAGCTGTAAAATGACAGTATTGCTAATAGTATGTTCTAATGTATAAGAGCTATGGGACTTTACTTTGCAAAAGGAGAGTAATACAAAATTATTAGAAAACTTTGGAATTATTTATATCGCTTGGCTACAGACATCATCTTTGAGTCAAAACGTTGTGATATAAATTCGAGTACAAAAAAAAAAAAAAATGATCTACACGCCAATACGGACATCATAGCATCTTCTGTGTACACTAATGTACAAAAGAAACTGAACGGAAAACCCTCGGACTTCATTCCTGAAATATATCACTACTCAAACTATCAAAAAAATTGCAAAAAGAAACTCCGATACGGGGAATCGAACCCCGATCTGCTCGGTGAGAGCGAACTGTGCTAGCCATTACACCATATCGGACTTGTTGAAGTAAAAGCTTCGCTGCTTATACCAGATATACAGAAATTGAAATGTAGAAAAAAATTCTGACGAATTTAATAAAATCATCAAAAAATGAGACGTAAATAACTTGCAAGAAATGCAAGGCTACGATAGAAAGAGTGCAAAAAGAAACTCCGATACGGGGAATCGAACCCCGATCTGCTCGGTGAGAGCGAACTGTGCTAGCCATTACACCATATCGGATTTGTTGAAGTAACTTCTTCGCGCGGTTACTATCATCTTTCTATCCTTCTTAAAAAATTTATAACAAGGCGTGAAAAAGTGAAATATTTGCGATTCTTCAAAAAATATTTAAGGGTCAAAAACTCGAAAAAAATAAGCCCGATGCGGGGCTCGAACCCGCAACCTTTTGATTGACCTTATGAAGTTTAAGAGTCAAATGCTCTACCGATTGAGCTAACCAGGCGTTAAGAAGCCCGATGCGGGGCTCGAACCCGCAACCTTTTGATTGACCTTATTAAGTTTAAGAGTCAAATGCTCTACCGATTGAGCTAACCAGGCAACTTCTGAAGGACAAATGCAGCGTGTTATTCTGGTTTTTTCATTTTTGTGTTATGTATATTTGTGCTAATTTTATTTGTGATTGGTTTCAAACTCTTTCAATACAACGTCCAACCCTTTGTCAATGTTCTCATATAAAGGTATGCTATCGTCTAATTTTTTGCATTAGAGTTAACCTTGTCACCAGGAATATGTTAAATACATTTTTTTTTTTAACTCAAAAACAGCAAGATTCTCGAAGAATCACCCGTAAGCCACATCTGTATGTTATAAAGGGTACCAGTTGTGTTGTTAGATTCGTAGGGAAGAAAATACGATTTTTAACGATAGTTTTACTTTTTTCTTACTTTTGGTTTTGTCGCAAAATTAATACAAACCCGATTACAATTTCCTTGTTCTTTTCAAGACCTCAAACCATGTCAATAGTCCACATGCATGTTTATTATTACACCAAAAAAGTACACTACGTGAAAAGGTAAAATATTTGTAATTATGCTAATATATTCCCATACCTAGATACTCCAATCCGCATGGCGAGCGGTTCTTAATTTTTGTACGAGATCATTATCGTCTCTCTGTTTCGCTTCGTCAATCATGCTTGCCACGTTGGATTCCCATTTGACCCAGTCATTGTATGAAGAAAAACACATTGGCCCCAACTCATCCTGAGCCGCCGTAACCTTCTTGGTGGTACAGAACCACGTTCCTTTTCTGTTCCAGTAACCTTTTCCTTTGAGCCGTGAACATAACCGAAGCTCCTCCGTTGTTGGTACCGGCTTCGCTGTGAGCGCAGAAGCCCGCAGTTCGCGTCTTTCCGACTGTAGATCTTGGAAATATAGTACTGGCACCAAAAACCGAAGCACGTCACGAGAAATCCATCGAGTCAAAATATCCACATCAAAGTGGACATGGTGATGGTCTGTATCGAGATTCGTTGCCTTGCGGGGAAAGACCAGTGAGAACGAAGACGGTTTCTCTGGAACCATGCCATTGAGTCTCCCGTACTGGTAACGGAACACATCGGAGTCTTTCGAAAGTGCCTCGTCGAGTTTGGACATGAAAACCTGCCGTAGGCCGAAAAAATCCGGGGAAGATTTGAGCGCCAGAACCATGACATTTTCGTCACGAGCGATGGTCTCGTCAAACATGAGAAGAAGAGCTAAGGTGGAGAAGGGTTTGAGTCATGATGGTTCCCGAAGTCCGGGACAAAAGTGCCAAATATGGCATGAGAGAGCGATCTGCGCGTGATCGCATGCACCGGCCTTCTGAAAATGGCATGCGCGAGAGAAGGTAAATGGGCCAATTCGCGTCCTAAAGGACGATACTCTTTACTTTGAACACTTGCATATACGAGAATCATCTATATTAGTACCATGCTCTACAACGAAGGGAAAGTTATGGGATACATTCCACGGATCATCTGGTTGGTAGGGGAAATTGAATAAATAGAAATGCTATTACTAGGGGCACGCTTACGACGACCGATATGATGCTTATTTTAACTATGGACATCTGAAGATCTGTTGTAGTCAGGCAATCAGATGCAGTCAATGTGAATCTTGCTTGCTCACGTCGTTCGATTGACCTCAGCCTTGTGTCCCTTCAACTTGGCCTTCAACGCCTGAATGCGGGCCCGGACCTTGTACACCACTGTCGTCTTGGAGGCTACTTCCAACTCCTCCTCCGTCACCACGCGTCTGGTCAACAAGTTGAACACAGTGCCGAACGCAAGCGCCATGGCGGTGCAGGTCAAGATGATGACGTTGTACGGCATGGAGAAGTCCGGGGTGGGGAGCGTCAAGAGCAAGCTGTGGGTTCTCACCTCGTAGGTGGTGTTGGACCCCTCCACCACCTTGACCACGGCCGGCGCGATGGAGAAGCCGTGGTTGGCGTCAGGTGGGTACTCTGCATACAACAACAAGGACTTGTCAAAGTCGTATGTGAAGACGAGCTCACCTCCAGGCGGCAACACGATCTCGAGCTCGAGGTGGCCCGGTCTGGCACGGTCAATGGCCGGTCTGTAGAACTGGGACTGGATATGGCCAGAGCCTGCGGTCGAGAGCGTATGCAAGTACACCCTCATGAACCACGGCAAGGTTTCAAAGTACACCAACGACACCGGCAGCGACTGCGACGGGTTCTTGACCTTGACACGCATACCGCCCTTGTCCTGGGAGTAGCCCGTCAACGAGCGCGACACAAGCACCGGAGGAGGAGGAACTGCAAGCGTCTTGCTGGAGTCGTCCGCGCGGAGACGGAAGTTGTACTCCACCGGGTCTTGGAGCACGTAGGAGGAGTGGACATCGTGAGATACAGTAGAGTCGGAGAGGTGCTTCTGCACGTGCACGTTCCAGTCGGAGTGGTCGAGGTCAAAGTGGATCACAGACGCGGCGTGGGCGTCTTCAAAACCAGGGCCCAGGATGCGGCGGCCAAACACCGTCTCCATGTCCCACTCGAGCCGCGGCTCCGGGCCTAGTGGGAAGCAGTGCCACTTGTCGCTGTGTTTTTCCGGGTCGCAGCGCAAGTTGTCGCCCGGCACCGGCTTGGGAATGCCGCCCTCGGCGCGGCGCCGGAGCAGCCGGTCAATGTCCACCACCTTGTGGATGTTCTGGTCGAGACGCAACACGCACGCGGCGCCGCTGCAGTCAGACACAAGGTCCACGCCCATGGCGTGCCACAATGAGTCAAAGAGCTTGTGGCCGTCTAACACCAGCGCCACGCCCGCCTTGCCCCGGGTCGGGAGCATCTTGAGGAACGGGGTCAAGTTCTCGGTGCAGATGGGCTCGTCCGGGAGCGCGGCGCGCATCACGTACAACAGGTTGGTGCTGTTGGCGACGTAGCCGCCGCCCGCGGCGTGGAGCGGCCGCGTGGTGATGGCGGCACTCACGCTGTTGAGCGACGCGCAAAAGAACCCCAGGAGCAGCTCCGTCAAGCGCTCCCATTGGCGCGCGGCCTCCTCAGCCGACGCAGCCTCGATCGCGGCCCACAACTCCACGCCGGTGCCGCCGCTGTGGCTGCCGTTGGCGGGCAACGCGCCCCACGCGTCCGAGTCCCACCAGCCTTGGGTGAAACGCAAGTGTAATTCACGGGTGTTCGTGGCGGCCACCACGGGCTCCAAAGAGCGGGGGAAGGCGCCGTAGTGGCGCGCAGAGCCACCGGAGCCACTCTCACCGCCGGTGTGTCCCACATACTCCAACGGCAATGGCGGCAGCGCCAGGCGGAAGTTGAACGATGCGAGGACCTTGTTGCGGGGCAACGGGCGAAGCCGGAGCGACTCCGCGTAGGGGAGGGGTTCGCGCGGATCGGCAGAGGCGGATGGCGCCAGAATGTCGGGCCGAGCAGCGGCGGCGCCGAGGACCACCGTGGCAAGAGACAAGAAACGCATGGTGGTGGAGGTTGGGACAGGCGCGACTATAACGTGGGCGGGAGGCACGGGTCTCGGCGTGGGTAGGAACAGGTGGGACGGCAGGAGAGAGGCCCCCACCGCCATGCAGGAGCACCGTGATACACATGTACGTCTTTGTGGTCCAGCAGATGAGGTTCGAGCAATTTGGAAGCGGCGCGTGGGGCAATGGACGGTGGTTTCATTGTCAGCTTGAGACAGCGCCACGTCACGGCCGCGGCGCGCTCTCTCTACGTGCGAATTGGCAATAACCTTTCCAATCTGTGGTTCCATCAGCAGCAAAACGATGCAGTGGGCGGCGGCGGCTACGGGAGGAAATAATGAGGATGAGCTGAAACGCGGCAGAGGAGCCTTTGGGTTAGCCTACGGCCACACCTATTTGGTACACCGACCATGTTCCTGTGTCCTGCTGCCTCTGCAGGATTCGCTCTACCGTGACAGAGACTCGAAGCCGCCTGGTCAGTACCGCTCATTTCTCACTCTTGTCCCCACTGCTGTCCGAAGTTGCTCGCACAGCTACTGACACACTTGTTGTTTATCCGCCTGCATTCACACTCCCCACGCGTGTCTATCTCTTCCTCCTCGCAACGGTTCCTTCACATAACACCAAATCATCATAGATCTACAACCACATCGACCACATACCACACACTTCTACCACAGACTTCTACCACACACCCACACACCCACCACACACTTCTACCACACACCCACACACCCACCACACGCTCTGTGTTTCCTCGGCTTCCTCCCAAGATCTCTCAGCCACGTCCTCTTCACAACCATTCCGCCGTTTCCAGCCGCGACTCCCTCTCCATGGACGCCCGCGTGCTTGAAGGTTCCAAGGAAAACATCCAGCCGCTTTCTTGCGGCCGCCCCGCACTGAAACTCGGCGCCGCGCTCGCCACGCCGCGTGCGGCGCTCGAGACAGACCGCGCCCGCCTCGAAAAGGCGCTCTCGGCCGACGACTGGGACGACCCGCTTCAGGCGTACCTCGACTATCTCGAATGGACCCACTGCCACTTCCCCCACGGCAACAGCGCGGAGAGCGGGCTCCTCGCGTTGCTCGAACGGTGCACGCTGCATTTCCGCGATACCCCTTACTACAAAGACGACCCGCGATACCTCAAGGTGTGGCTCGAGTATGCTGCGTACCTGGACCTGCCGCGGGATATTTTTGTGTACTTGGCGAAAAAGGACATTGGGCGCGCGCTCGCGTTGTACTACGAGGAGTTTGCGCGGTACCTCGAGGCCCAGGCCCAGGTGGCCGATGCGCGCCAGGTGTACGAGGTGGGGCTCGAGCGCGGCGCGCGCCCAGCACCGCGTCTCCGCCGCAGCTTCGCCCAGTTTTGCGCGCGCCACCCCGTCACTGCCGCCTCCACTGCAACTCCCGCGTCCCCCGCGGTGCTCGCGCTTCTTTCCGCCTCCGGTGCGCCTCCAGCTAAACGCGCCCGCGTTTCTGTCTACGACGACACCGCGGCCCCATCCCTCCGCGACACCGTTTTCGCCCCGGACCCAGACGCGCAACTCCACCCCATCGCCCTCCGCACAAAAGAAAACACCCTTGCCGCCCAGCCGTGGGCGGGCCAGGTGCTTCAGCAGAAATCCGATCGTGCCCAGCCGCCCGCGCGCTTCGAGGTTTTCCGCGACCCGCACGAGGCGCCTCCCCAGCTGCACGACGTTGCGCCTGCGTCCCAACTGTTCGAGGTGCTCTCACAAAACGGCGCCAACTACACCCTCGTGCACCATCCCGGAAAACCCACCGAAAAACTCAGCATCAACTTGGCGTTGGTGTATCCCTCAACCGACGAGGAGTACAGCTTTGCCGAAATTCTCGCGCTTTCGCGAAGGTTCGCCCTGGCACTGCCGCCGTCGCCCGCCCCGTCTCCGAATGAAACCTTCACCATTCCTCTCCGCGATGACTCCCTCCCCAATCGCCCGCAATCACCCACAATCACCATGGTGTCACGTGCGGCCACCAACGAGGTGTTTTCCATGTTCAACGCTGCGGCCCACAACCTCCATCTGGATGACGACGCGAACGAGGAGTCGACCAACTTCGACGGTTTTGTTACAGAGACCCTAGTGCAGACCGAGCAGCCGGAAACCGCAGCACAGCAACAAAACCAACCGGAAACACCTCCCACTGACCACTACGACTCCCCCCAACACAGCTCGCCGTTCTTGGAATCTCCCCCGATCGCCCTCAGCTCTAATCTCCGCAGAAGTCTTCTAGCTCGGGCAAACGTGGAGTCTCTTGCGGGCTTTCACAAGTACCCGCGGGCCACGGCCAAGTTCGGTGCGCTTTTGAAGTTGGCGTCTGAGAAGGTCGTATCCAAAGGGAACCCGAACTCGCTCATCACGTTCTGTGGCCGCGAGATCTTCTCATTGCGCTACGAATTGGGCCGCGGCGGTTACGGAATTGTGTTTTTGGCCGAAAACGAGTCTGGCGTCTTGAAAGCGGTGAAAGCAGAAAGCCCGGCGTCCAGCTGGGAGTTCTACATTCTCAAAACCCTCCACTCCCGGCTTCCGCAGCATCTCAGACATCTAATTGTGCAGCCGAAGGCATTGTACCAATTTGACGACGAAAGCTACTTGGTGCTCAATTATGTCAGCCAGGGAACCATTCTCGACGTAGTGAACATGTACGCTGACCAGGACCGCGTGGTTGATGAAATGGTAACCATATACCTTACGACAGTACTTCTACGTCTCGTCGAGAACCTCCACAATGCTGGTATCATTCACGGAGACTTGAAAGCAGACAACTGCATGATCAACTTCGAGGACCCAGGGATATTGAGCGAGCAGTTTGCTCCTCATGACCCCACGTGGATCAAAAAGTCGCTCGTGTTGATTGACTTTGGCCGCGCTATCGACTTGAGTCTCTTTGAATCTCCCAACCGAGTCCAGTTCGTCTCCGATTGGAAAACGGATGACCAGGACTGCCCACAAATGGCCAAAGGCGAGCCTTGGAGATTTGAAGCAGACTACTTTGGCATTGCTGCCATTATACATACCATGTTGTTCGGAAGATACATCGAGACCCGAGTGGAGGATGGAAAGTACGTACTACGCACTCAAATCAAGCGTTACTGGCAGTGCGAACTTTGGACGCCCCTCTTCGACTTACTTCTAAATCCGTACTGCGGCGAGTCCAACGCTTTGCCCATCACAGAAAAATTACGAGCCGCAAGACACGGCCTTGAACAATGGTTGAGTTCACCACCACAGTCTAGAAAGCTCCGAGCCAACATCATGAAGATTGAGCGCGAGTTGGACGAGAAGCATCACAAGGTCATGAAGTTAATAAGGTGATGGTATACAGTGAGAGGGTTTTTGTTGGATCCGATTTGCCTTTAATAGACGCTGAAACGATTGTCGACAGTCCTTACTCGAGGGACCTTACTCGTGGAAAGCAGTCTTCCTCTGCTCTGTAGATGTAGGATGTTCCATAAGTGCAGTATGCTGATGGTCGAAATCGTCTCCGATCTCGGCGCGACTTTTCCTGACCGAGCGTGTGCTCAACTGCTTAGCCTGCTTTCAGATTTACCACTACGCTTTGGAATACGCCAGGGCATTATTTCACCCACCAGCTCTCGTAAAGATACCTCCATGCTGGCCAGTATAATCTCCGAGGCCCAGGATGTCAAAACAGACATTCTCATCATTGGCGGGTCGTACGCCGGACTCTCAGCGTTGGTTGCCTTGAAGAACCATCTCAAAGCGAGAAAGGGCAAACAATTGTCTGTCACGCTCATCGAGCCGAAGGCGGGCCTTCTCAATATCTTGGGCATCCCGCGTGCGATCGTGGATATTGAATTTGCCGAGACCCAGTTCGTTCCGTTGGAGAAGCTCGACGACATACCCTTTGACCGTTTGCTCAGCGCCGATCTGTATGTCCAAGAGCATTTGGGGTCCACAGTCCAGCCCACTGGCCGCGATTACCTCGAGTCCACGTATATACACGGCCTGGTCGTGAAACTCGGCCCAGACTCTGCGCTGTACGTCTTGAACGGAAACACAGAGAAGGAGGCCCGCATCTCCTTCTCCTACTGTGTGGTGGCCGCCGGCCGCAACCGCACCTGGCCCACGTCGCCATTGGCGTATAACTTCGAGTCTTACATGAGGGAAATGCGCCAGTTCAACGAGGTCACACACAAGTGCAAAACCATCGGCGTGGTGGGCGCCGGGGCCGTGGGCATTGAGATTGCCGGCGATATCAAACACAAGCACCCGGAGGTCGATGTCCATCTTTTCCACCCGCACGCATCTTTCCCCGCAGAACCACTAACAGACAAGTTTGGCGAGACGATCCGCGACTCGCTCGACCGAGCAGGTGTCAAGGTCCACACGGAGGTACGGGTCAGAAAGGAACACGAGGGCGTGTTGGAATTGTCCAACGGCGAAAAGGTGCCATGTGACTTCACCTACTGGTGCAATGGTTTCCGTAACAACACCGGGATTTTCGGCGACGAGCTTGCGCGCTACGTCTCGCCCAAGAACAACGTGTATGTGAACGCATACCTCCAGCTCCAGCTTGTGGAAGAAACCAAGTGTGTGGCCAACATCTTTTGCATTGGCGACTTGGTGGAAATCCCCATCATCAAGCTGGCAGGGTGGGCGCTCTACATGGGCCGGCAGGTGGCCAACAACTTGGTGTCGCAGATTTTCGACAATGTACTCGTGGAAGCGTTTCCTGACCTTACGCAGATGCCTCGGGGCATGGTTTTGGTTGCCGGAAACGGCGAAATTGTGTCTGAGATCATGGGAGAAGTCGAGCTCAACAATGCCGGCTACGTGGAGGAATATAAGGACTACTGTATCGGGAAAATCCGTGCAACGCTAGGAGCGTGATGTAATATAGCAATATGGCAATATGGCAATGAGAAGATGTAGACCAGGCGTCGTAAACGTCTCTCACTCTCCCCTTCATGACAGGTAGTACCCGAGCCAGAAAACTGAAGCGGTCGCATATTGTGATTGTTCTTGCACCGACTGTAAAGTCATGCTATGGATATGAAAAAAAGGCCTTTTCTTTCTGGATATAAATACCGGGCTTTATAAATTAATAAGCTCGCATGTATTAGTAATTCCAAACACAAGTGAGTATGCACGTTTGTGGTGGTAGGCGTGCATGTCTTTGTACGCGGACAGTATGTCAATCGGCCCGGACACGAGCCGAGGCTGCATCTGCACAGTATCAGCCGCGTCGTTCGGCCCGATCGCACCTAATGACTAAAATCGCCCAAGATGGATTCGATAAAGCACGGTGTGTTAAGCCGATTCGGCGATGTGCTTTTGACCCACCATCAGCCCAGACTATAAAAGGAAACTCGTCGCGTCGCGAGTGTCCAATGCCAACTTTCGACTCCACTTACCCCAGATCATGATTAACCGCATCGCACAAACCATCAAGACCGATGTCCTCATCGTTGGAGGGTCGTACGCAGGGATTTCTGCGCTTGTGACTTTGAAGAACAGTCTCAGACAAACAGGAAAGAACATTTCGGTGGCCATTATCGAGCCCAAAGCCGGCCTTCTCAACGTATTGGGAATCTCCAGAGCCCTCGTGGACCAGGACTTTGCCAGGACGCAGTTTATTCCGTTTGAAAACCTCAACGACATTTCTTTTGATAAGTTGGTCACGGATGATCCGTATGTTCGGCAGCGATTGGGACTGGCACTCAAATCGAACGGTAGCGGAATGGAGGTGACATTTATTCATGGCAAAGCAGCCCGGGTGGAAACAAGCTCGGCCCAGTACGCCTTGAATGGAAACGACGACTGGAACAAAATCGAGTTTAAGTACTGTGTCATTGCGGCCGGAAGAAACAGACGCTGGCCCACCACTCCTATTGCCCACAACTTCGACTCTTACATGAAAGAAATGAATGAATTCAACCATATGGTGTCACAGTGCAAAACCGTCAGTGTGGTTGGGGCCGGTGCGGTGGGAATCGAGATTGCGGGGGAATTCAAGCACAGACACCCACACCTCGCGGTCCATTTGTTCCATCCGCATGCGGCGTTTCCTCCAGAACTGCTTTCGCCCGAGTTTGACGATGCGGTTCGCGCCTCGCTCGACAGAGCCGGCGTGAAGGTTCACACGGGAATGCGAGTCAAGCAAGAGAAGGACGGAGTGTTGGAAATGACCACTGGCGAAAAGTTCCCGTCCGACTTCACCTACTGGTGTAACGGGTTCCACAACAACACCGACATTCTTGGAGAAAGCCTTGCCCGCTACATTTCGCCCAAGAACAACGTGTACATCAACGATCGTCTCCAGCCACAGCTTCCGCACGAAACGGCCGCAGTGGAAAACGTGTATTGTGTTGGAGACATGATGGAGATGCCGGGAATCAAGCTGGCGGGATTGGCGCTCTACTCGGGCCGCCAGGCGGCCAACGAAATCGCTTCACAGATCAACGGTACTCCCGCGCCAGAATTCCGCTCGCTCAAAAACAGACCTTCAGGAATGGCACTTGTGTGTGGTGCGGGAGACATTGTGTCTGAAATCGGAGGAAAGGTAGAGCTCAACTTGCCCCGACTCGTTGCGGAGTATAAGGACCACCGTATGCTGAAAGTTCGGGACACCATTGGGGTGTAGTGGCGGGGACACTGTGATAAGAGGAGGCGTGACATCACCAAGTGGTTCTACTGAAGGTTGCGATTGCAAATGATCAGGTTCAATCAGAAACGGTTTATGATGAAGGTGCGACTGTCGAGAGAAGAAGATATCGACGCAGCTGAGTAGCGTCAGTTTCTACTAGCACTAGCTGAAAACCCACAGGCTATGGGTGCGGCGACGGCATTAGTTAGTAAGATTATACGATCTTTTTGCTCCAAGGGTCTATAGAATTCGTGACAAAAATAACATATTCCTGTTATACTTCGACGCATTGACCAACCAGCTCAGTCATCAGGGCTGTGCTGATTGGCTTAGTTTTTGGTGATTACGAGCGGTTTAGACGTGCGAACGAGACGGGCGGTGCGCCAAGACCACTCGTGCAGTGCGACCTCCTTTGAGTCTCAGTGAAGCAAGTCCGGCATTTGACAGTGATGCACTACATAAGAGGACCGAACGGAATGAGTGGGCCGAACGGAATGAGTGGGCCGCCCACCAAAGCACCAAAGCACCTAATACCCGAATTCCCCAAGCGGTCTTTTCTTGGCTCCAACACCCAGCCGCGTCTGCCTCAGACTGGTGCGGCCGCGCCGAATGCGCGCACGGGATAGATCACGGAAAATAGCCCGTCCCGTTTACACGCCGCGCGCCTGCACACTCCGCCCCGCTCCACATCACCAGCTTCGTTCACCTCTACCACTGCACGCTAGTTGCGACTGGAAAGCCGGACTGACAGCAAAGCCGGAACTGACAGGACAGACAGCAAAGCCGGCACAGAAACACAGCACGGAATGCCCGAACTGACGCCCCAGACGCGGCGCAAACGCGGACTCTCTCTTCGATCACAGCTTTTCGCCAAGTCAATCGCGCCAAAGACGCCGGTGATCGAATTGGACACAAATCCGGGCGGGACCAGCGCCGCTGCCGGGAACAATGGCTCCAGCAAAAACGGAACCGCCGACGGAACCGCCGACGGAACCGCCGACGGAACCGCCGACGGAACCACCGCGAACGGAGCCTACCCACCCTACCCCAACTCTACTTCCACCACCAACTACTACAGTGACCCGGCGGGTAGCGTGCACCAGCATTTCCCCCATGGAAGTGCGGGATCCGGCGTCGCCAGTGTCCCGGAAATCACCGTGGAGGAGGAACTGGGCTACCCCTTTTACCCCAGCACCTACCACGAGAGCGCCCTCATGCGCTCCACCACAAGACTCACCACCCGCAGCGCCAGCAGCAGCACCTCCGACCTCCCACGGCGCGGCAGAGCCGCTCGTCCCCTCTGGGCCCGCGTGCGTGATTACGTGCGTGGTTCTCGCACTGTTGATGCTACCACTGCCGGCAGAGTGATTCCGCTCTGTGTATGCCCTCTGCGGGCCAACTCGGCATTCCACAGCGATTTTTACAGCCATGAAGTGGACGGTTACGTCGACAAGCGCACCGGCGGTGCCTACTGCAGCAACACCATCACCTCGTCCAAGTACTCGGTGTACACGTTCTTACCGAAGCAGCTCCGCGCCCAGTTGTCCAAGTTGGCCAACTGCTACTTTTTGGTGGTGGCCATCATGCAGATGGTGCCGTCGTGGTCCACCACCGGCAAGTATACCACCATCGTGCCGTTGTTGATCTTCATGTCCATCTCCATGGCGCGCGAGGCCTTCGACGACTGGCGCCGCCACGGCCACGACAGAGAGGAAAACAACAAGATCACCCACGTGGTGCGAGAGCGTGCAGACTTGGAGTCGTTTGATACCCACTCCATAGCCACCATTATGACGGAAACACTACCAGTACAGGGCCACGCGGGAGGTCTCTCTCTGCCCGGAGACAACCACTTGACGCCCGTGCTGTCGTTTCTGGCGATGGCGCCCAACATCTTCCTGAACGCAGACTTGATGCGCCGCTACAATTTGTACCGCGAGACGGTCAAGTGGAAGCATGTCAAGGTAGGCGATCTCTTGTACATCAAGGAGGACGAATGGGTGCCGGCCGACGTGGTGATATTGGCGGTGGACTCGTACTCGCCTGACTCGCACGATGCGCACGTGGAGACAATGGCTCTCGACGGTGAAACAAACCTCAAAACCAAGTCGGCGCACCCTGAACTCGGAAAGCGCGCCACCAAGGCCACCAGCTTGAAGAACATCCGCTCCATTGTCACGGTAGAAGACCCCAACTCGGATTTATACAATTTTGACGGTCACTTTTCGTGCGAGGGCTCCGAGTACTCCTTGGGCCCGGACAACGTGGTATACAGAGGCAGCATTTTGCGGAACACCAAGGCAGTGTTGGGGTTAGTGGTTTTCACCGGCGAGGAGACCAAAATCAGAATGAACAACCTTCGAAACCCGCGTGTCAAGGCCCCCAAACTTCAGCGAAACATCAATCTCATTGTTTTGTTCATGGTGTTCGTGGTCTTGACCCTTTCTGCATTTTCTACCATGGCGCAGCGCTTGTACTACGACAAGGGCAAATCCAAGATGTGGTACTTGTTCGAGGAGGATGTCGGCGTGGCAGCCACCTTCATGGGGTTCATTATTATGTACAACACGTTGATTCCGTTGTCGCTTTACGTCACTATGGAGATCATCAAGGTGATGCAGCTTTTGTTCTTGCAGTATGACATTGATATGTATCATACAGAATCAAACACCCCCGCAGACGCGAAAACTGCCACCATTCTAGAGGAATTGGGCCAGGTATCCTATATATTCAGCGATAAAACTGGAACCTTAACGGACAACAAAATGGTGTTCAGAAAATTTAGTGTATGCGGCTCCAGTTGGCTACATGACCTTGATTTACTAGAAAAAGAACGCGATTGTCCTACTGACCAGCCTCTTGAATCCACTCTGGTTTCACCACATCACCAGAATCACGAGCCACAAAGTGCCCGTCCAAGCACCACATCTATTGTTAGAAAAAGTTTGGATTTGGAAGTGGTGAACTCAAGGTCAACATGGGTATCTACTGCTCAGCCTCTTAGAGAGCAAAACTTGCCCACTTCATTGTACTTGCTAAAGTACGTACAGCTTCACCCTCAAAGCATTTTTTCTAAGAAGGTGAAGTTTTTTCTTTTAAGTATTGCTTTGTGCCACACTTGCCTGCCTAAAAGCGACAGCAAAAACGCAAATACCTCTTCCTACTCTTTGAATGAAGCCGAAGAGCCTCAGGTGAGTGACGTCGAGACGGATTCTCAAATTCGCTACCAAGCGTCTTCTCCAGATGAGCTTGCCTTGATCCAAGCGGCTAGAGATTTGGGCTTCATTTTATTCGACAAGGAGAATACGATTCTTCAAATTAAAACTTATCCTGAAGGATTTGATTCTGCTCCGAAAATCGAGCAATACGAAGTACTCGATGTGATTGACTTCACCTCTCTGAGAAAGAGAATGTCAGTAATTGTTAAGTTTCCAGATGGAAGAGTTGGCGTAATTTGCAAAGGTGCAGACAACGTTATCATTGATAGATTGAAACAGGCAGATATTGCTAGAAAGAAGGCAAGAGATTTAATGATGAATTCTGCTGATCGAAAAACCATGGAGGCTGAGTTGGTTCTTCAATCAAAGCTTTCTATGGATTTGGAATCCCGGAAATCCGCGGGCTCATTGCGTGGAAGCATTGATATCATGGAGAGATTGGGCTCCATCGATGGAATGGTGCAAAAGGATAAGCATGATTTGAATGAAATTGCTAAGAAGGCTAAGAGATCTTTGCATATACAACAAGCCAAAAGATATAGCTTGGAGGATGTTGAGCGAGATGGGGACGGTCAAGAAAAAACTTTCATACCCTCCGACAAGTTGTTGCTCCTGGAAGAATATTTGATAGAAAAAACGTTGGAGCACGTTGAGGATTTTTCGACGGAAGGGTTGAGAACCTTGTTGTTCTCTTTCAAATGGTTGAACCGCGGAGAATATGAAACCTGGTCTGAAGAATATCAAGCAGCCAAAATTGCATTAGTGGACCGCGCCAAAAAACTTGAAGAGGCTGGTGAAAAGATAGAGACCAATTTTCAACTAGTGGGGGCTACTGCTATCGAAGATAAACTTCAAGAAGGTGTCAGTAATGCAATCGAAAAATTGACAAGAGCAGGAATAAAGTTGTGGATGCTCACAGGTGATAAGAGAGAGACTGCCATCAATATTGGCTATTCTTGTCGTATAATTAAAGATTATTCGACAGTTGTCATTCTATCGATAGATGAAGGAGCGGATAACCTTCGACTGCGCATCACAGGAACAAGCAATGATATGCAAGCAGGAAAAATCGCCCATTGTGTTGTGGTGGTCGATGGTAGCACATTATCTTCCATTGAAGATGACTCAACGCTATTTTCCGTATTTATCGAATTGTGTATTCAGGTTGACTCTGCAATTTGCTGCAGAGCATCACCGGCTCAAAAAGCGAAGATGATCGACTCTGTTCGTTTCTTGAGGAAAAGGGATGTCACCTTAGCTGTGGGCGACGGTGCAAACGACATCGCCATGATCCAAAGTGCTGATATCGGGGTGGGTATTACAGGGCAAGAAGGCTTACAGGCAGCAAGAGCTGCTGACTATGCTATTGGTCAATTCAGATTTTTACTAAAGTTGTTGTTGGTAAATGGCCGTTATAACTACGTGAGGACAAGCAAGTTTGTGTTGAGCACTTTCTACAAAGAATTGATGTTCTACTTGACGCAATGTGTTTTCCAACGTTACACGTATTTTACGGGTACTTCGATGTATGAAAGCTGGTCTTTGTCCATGTTCAATACTCTTTTTACGTCCATTCCGGTGATTTGCATCGGAATGTTCGATAAAGATTTAAGCCCATCAACTTTGATCGCAGTCCCCGAGTTATATGTCACCGGGCGCACGTACAGGCAGTTTAACCTAAAAGTTTTCTTATCTTGGATGTTTTTGGCGGCTGCACAAAGTGTTACCATTTCATTTATGACATACTTTGCATGGGGATTCACATCTTTAAGGGACAACACTTTAATGCCTCTTGGTACCTGCGTGTTTTGGGCATTGGTGATAGTGATTAACGCAAAAATTCAATTCTTGGAAATGCAAAATAGGCAATGGTTAGCATTTGCGTCATTCTTCATTTCTGTCCTTGGATTTGGTCTTTGGAATGTATTGATTATGTTTCTCAACCGGGGCAAGGATGACCCGATTTATAACACAGCTTATGCTTTGTTGCAATTTGGTGCTGACATTTCTTGGTGGGCCACTTTACTTATCTCGTTCACTATCTTATTATTGATGGATTTTCTCCTCAAAGTGCTCAAATTTATTTTCAAGCCCAGTGACACAGAACTTTTCCAGCTATTTGAGAAAGACTTCGACTTGAGAAGAACGTTTGAGCAAAATTCCATGTCTGAATTGAAGCAGGGATGGTTCATGGCTAAAGATCCTTCCACAACAAAAACATATATCTCAAAAATTGTGCACAAGATTTTCGGTATCAAGAAGGACCACATTCTTTCAGACATGATAAACGAAGAAACCGAAGGCTCTGCCACGCAACGGAAGAGAGCGGGAACTCATACGTTGGCTACTGAGTTGCCACCAAGCGGAGAAGGTTCCGCAACAAAGGAGAGTGATTTCGAGCTGTATCACATGGATGGCTATGAAGTATTCCCAAGCGGCGCAAAAGTGAAAATCAAGAAGGAGGGTATGATATCGAAGCTTGGAAAGAGATTAGCAAGAAAAAACGAAAGCGATAGCGACATTGACGAAATCATCGAATCGAGAATGAGGCAGATCGAGGAAGACAGATTGGGCTGATGGTGAATAAGAAACGTGTGCATTCTAGCAAGCGATTGTATATTAAGATTATCTTAGAAGTGAAAGGAATACCATCTTATGGGGCTTAGGTCTCAATGAATTTAAACAAGAACGTAGCAAATGTAGATGCAAAGATAAATGCACATATCATGTTTGGACCAAAACTGTCGGCATATTGGGTGATCTTTCTCTCCCTGATAGAAAGAGTTCTGCGGACGTATTTATAGGTTGCATAAGTCATCGTGAACAAAGCGGAGATGAAGAATCCAATAGATGCAACCAAAGAAGACTTGTCACCATAGTTAAGTAAAGCAGTCGCAGTGGCACCGAGGATCATTCCAATAGACAACCAAGACAAGAATGTTCTTTCAGCAGCAAAGTAAACCTTTGGCTCAATTCTGATAGGCACAGCAATGGTCTTATTCTTTGGCAACTTGGAGCCAAAAGTAGTGTTCAAGTCAAAGTTAGTACCCTCCTTGATAGTGAAGGTGCGGTCGTCGTTGAAAACATGCAAGAACTTTCCGTACAAGTGGAGAAGGAAGGTCGAAACAGGAGAGTTGGAGGTTCTGGTGGAGTAGTTTGATGGCAACAACAACGGAGAGTTCTCGTCCAAGTCTTCTTCCAATGGGTTGATGTCGTTCGAGAAATGGACGCTGGAATATCTTGAATATTCTTCGGACATCAATTCTTCCTCGTCCATTTCACCACCGGAAGAAGAAAACTTGGCCTTGGATTGTCTCGAAATACCATATTCCTGTTCATTCTTTGGCTTTCTGATGTCTGTGTCCATCTGAGGGTACCAGTATGGCAACAAATTGACCCTGTCGGTCAACAAGGTAGCACCACCGTGGATAAATTTGGAGAACTTAGGAACAGCTTCAACAAGGTGACTTGCAACCAAGTCTCTAATCCACATAGGAGGCTCTTGACCCAATTGAGTCTGCAACTTGACTTCCAAAACAGCGTAAGGAAATCTACAAACGTCTTTCTCAGGCAATTGGGAGAACGGGTAGTCGACACCAATATCCATTCTTCTCCAGTTACCATGAGTTCTGTCGTAACCGTCAAAGTTGTCCTCTCTGACCATGGTCAATTCCGTATCCAAAGAAATACGCACTCTGGCGTCCCCGGGCAATTGGAAAGCAGTTCTGTTATAGAAAGATCTCATGACCGGTCTGAACTTATTCTTAAGCACACTATATTGCACCTCCTTGGCCAAGCTTTCCAAGTTGTCGATTTCTTGAACCGTCTTTTTACCGTCTTTTCTCATCTTCTCAAACGCTTGCTGGGCGGTGAACTCACCGGTCAAGAAGCTGTTGACTTTCTTTTCCTTCAACGCAAATCTGGCCTTGACCGATTTTTCGCCAGTCCAGTCTTCTCTGTGGGTCTTTCTCTCCACGAAAATCTGGTCTGATTTCATGCCACCGTACCATCTCAATCTAATGGCCTCGGCACCCTCGTCCTTTCTCAATCTACCGTAGTACAAGTCCATGTCCTTGTTGTCAAAGTAGATGGAAGTAATGGCCGCATCTTCAGGCTCAAGTTCCTTGTCGGCATTGAAAACCAACACAGGCAAGTGCTTCAACACAATCAACTTCAACTCAGTAATGTTGTCGGGGTGAACCCAGTACTTTGTCGTTTGTCTCACGAAGTTTTGCTGCGCACCACCGGCAGAAGAGTCGCCCTTGACTGGATTACCTCTGGTTCTGACCAAATCGTACATTTTCGACAACTTGACGATCAAGTTGTCGTAGTTGTCCTTGTAAAATGGCTTTGCATTCAATCTCACCTGGAAAATCGGCTTCAACGAGAATTTGGTGGACTTGTCGTGCTTTTTCAAGATTTTCTGGAAACCGGTGTAGTTCAAACGTGTGAACTTGGCCAAGTCATGGACGTCGGCAATGATGTCGGACAATTCTTCCTCCAACTCGTCGAAATCTTGTTCAGAAGGCTTGTTGGGAGTCTGCAACGCTTCCACAACCTGGTGAACGTATTTTTCGGCATCCTTGATTCTGCGGTTGACCTCTGTGTTCTTCACAAGAGTGAAGGAGTACACCTTGTCCAATTCCGCCTCCAAAGACGCCAAAAACTCCTCCTCAAACTCGTTGGTCCAGACAAAGTCATTGGCCTTCAAGTGTTTTTTCATTTGGTGCTTCAAGTCATCGTAGTCGATGTAGTAAAAACTATAGTTTCTAATGAGAGCCTTTCTCAAGTGTTCACCGAACTTCATTGGTGGTGGAAGTAGAAGGGCGGAAGGTTGGAGATTTTATCAGGCCGATAGTGCGCCTGTATGTCCCCACGTGTTGCGATAGTAGAAAAAAAAAGACAGAATGTTACATTGGCGTTGCCTAGCTTTACCGGAAAAAAAGGGGAAAGTCAGACATAGAGTAGAGGCGACGTAGCGATTTTGTCTGAGATAGGGTTTTTAGCGGTGAGTTACGTTACTGGGCTGAAGTGTAATCTGGTGGTGGGTTAATTAACACTCACTATCTCCCGACGGGTGTGCAGGACCGTAATATTGGGAGAGAAGCCAGTGAAGGATGATGTGCAGTACGGTAATATTGCACGGCGTATGCGGCTAGCAGACTGCCACTTGTAATATGAACATGAGCAGTGCCAAAAAAAGGCCACGATAGATGAAGTCGGGGTAGAATGCAATTGTGGTGGTTGAGGAAACCCAAGAGGGTTATCAAAAAAAAGTAAAAAATAGGTCGTACCCGGATTCGAACCGGGGTTGTTCGGATCAAAACCGAAAGTGATAACCACTACACTATACAACCAATTATGATATACTAATGTTATGGATTTACCAAGTAGAGCGAAAAAGGAAGCCGATAGCGGTGACTGAGTGAAATGGGGCTAATTACCGATTCGATAGGTGACTAAGTAAATTGAATTTACTTAAGACCGATTGCAGGTAACTGAGTGAAGTGAGATTAAATAAGACCGATAGCGGCGACTGAGTGAAGTGAGATTAAATAAGACCGATAGCGGCGACTGAGTGAAGTAAAGTCAATCAACGATTTGGTAGGTGACTGAGTGAAATGAGGTTAATTAAGACCCATAGCAGGTGAGTACTGATGGGCGCAAATGCTCTTTCGAGAATGAAGTTCGGACGAAACACAGTTACGAAGTTCATGGTGGAGTAGCAACAGCCACCACCAAGATGGACTGCCCCACAACAATGGCCAAACGAGAAGCTGGATGTTGAACAAGAGCGTGGGCATCCGACACGTCGAAGCACGCCATCTAATAGAGTCACCAGCGCCACACCCGGAAAAGTGCAAAGAGCCCCGGAGTACAGGATCCTGCCCAATGGCGCGCCAGAATCACGAACGTACTCGACTTCACAGCTCGTCACTTACTCTGGTCGGACTTGAGCGGAACAGAACGCAGCACACACTTCGCAAGGAGGCGAACCGATCTTGGAAATCACGCCCATCTACATTCTCCTCACCTTAACGCCCAGCCTGCCACGACCCAAATGCGGAGGATTTTCTCGCGCGCCCTAAGTTTCTCCGCGCCCCGCGCGGCCGACTTCTCGCACCTTGTGATTGGCGGCGGAGTGGTCGGCACCGCCATCGCCGCCGAGCTCCAAAAACCCGGCCGCAATGTGCTTCTCCTCGAGCAGCACCCGCAGCTCGGCATGGAAACCACGCTGCGCAACTCCGAGGTGATCCACGCCGGCCTCTACTATCCGCCCGAATCGCTCAAGGCGCGGTTGTGCGTGCGCGGCAAACACCTCATCTACGAGCGGTTGGACCCGCGCATGTTTGCGCGGTGCGGCAAGTGGGTGGTGGCGCAAAACGCGCACGACCACGAGTACTTGGCGCGGTTGGAGGCGAATGCGCGCGCGCTCGACGTGCCCACCGCCCGGTTGAGTGCTGGCCAGTGCCGCGCCATCCACCCGCGCATCCGCGCGGCGCACGGCGCGCTCGACTCGCCCTCGACCGGAATTGTTTCTGCGCACCACCTCACCGCGTGGCTCGAGGCGCAGTTCGAGGACCGCGGAGGCACGGTGCTGACCAGTACCCGCGTTGACACGCTTGAACGCGAGGAGGGGCTTTCGCAGTACCGCGCCCACTGCACCGATTCCACAGGAGAAACGTTTGCCATCACTGCTGACTGTGTGGTCAACGCCGCGGGGCTCCACGCGCAAAAAATCGCATCCATGGTTTTGCACAAGGACTTGCAGTGTTACTACGCCAAGGGAAGTTACTACAGTTACTCGCCAGAGGGAACTACTCCTGGCGCCACCTCCGGCCCCATAACTACTCGGCTTATTTACCCGTGCCCCTCTGCCGATGCAGCCAGTTTGGGCACCCACTTGACTCTCGATTTGAGCGGAAGTGTGCGGTTTGGCCCCGACCTCGAGTGGGTGAGCGCGCGCGACCCGAGCGAGTTGGACTATTCGGTCGGCCGCGCCAATATCGCTGCGGCCCAGCGCGCGATCGCGTCGTACTTCCCTGAAATCCGCGCCCAAGATTTGCACCCGCTGTACCTGGGAGTGCGGCCGAAACTTTCAGACAGGGGAATGGTCACCACAAACGACTTTTACATCAAGGAAGATTTGCCGGGCTTCATCAACTTGATGGGCATTGAGAGCCCGGGCTTGACGTCCAGCATGGCCATTGCGGAGTATGTTGAGCAGATGGTGTAGCATGACAGACCATCGCTAAGTAGTAATATCAGCACAATTATTGACATCACTCGATTAAAGCCGCCGGGCACCAGCCTACATAATAGAAGAGGTATAAAGCAACTGGGATTAGCAGTACACTGTGTACGCACTTCCAATTGTACGTATTTAATTTTGTGGATTTACCACGTCAGTACACTTACGATACTGAATCATCACGTTCCTCTCTATCCACATTGCATATACACTATCAAGTCTCAGTGTATATCGAGTCCCCAGCCCATCCCCAACCCATCCTTCATGGTTGCGCCACCACCATCACCCGCCTAACCTTTCCTCTATTAGTACACTACTCCAACCGGCGCCTCTTATCGTCCGGCTCCACACTCTTGGTGGGCAAATCTTCCGGCCGAGTCGGCGCTGGCGCCTCGGTAAAGAAATCGTGCATCAAAGCCTGCTCCAGGTCACACCGGCGCGCCGGATCGAGCTGCGTCATTAAAATCATCAAGTCGAGCGCCCGCTCGGTGGCCGCACTGAAACGGTTGCGGAGTTCTTGCCGCAGCGGAAGAGGGTATACCCTCAATGCATCGTACATGGGCAAGTTCGACACGTTGGGCCAGATTTGCTCTGTGGGCGTGCCCAAAGCCTTGAATGTCACGTCTAGCTGGTCAACGTCGTCCTGGCCGGGCAAATACGGCGTCCGCAACATCAACTCGGCGAAAATAATTCCCACGGCCCAAATGTCCACGGCGCCGGTGTAGTGTTTGGCGCCGAAGAGCAACTCAGGCGCACGGTACCACCGGGTGACAACTTTGGGCGTGAAAACGTCTGTGGCGTTGCCAAACGCCCGCGCAAGACCGAAATCCGCGATTTTGAGTTGCCCGTCGGGTGCAAGAAGCAAGTTGCTCGGCTTCAAGTCTCGGTGCAAGATGAAGTTGCGGTGGCAGTGGTGGATTCCACGCAAGGTCATGAGAAGCCACGACTTGATGTCAGAGCTCTTGAACACCACCTGGCGGTCCTTGATCAACACTTCCAAGTCACAGGGCAAAAACTCCAAAACCAAGTTCAAGTTGTTATCGGCAGACATGAAAACGTCCATGAGTTCGATGACGTTGCGGTGCCGGAGCTCTTGTAAGTACTTGACTTCGCGAATGGCAGACATGTCCAAACCATCTTTGAAAAGCCCGGTTTTGATTTCCTTGATGGCAATGCGGCGGCTAGTTTCTATTTGCTTGCCCACATACACCACGGCATATGTACCCTCTCCGACCTTTTTGTCCTTGGAATATGTGTGGGAGGACATGAAGAGTTGAGGTAGTGAGAGGTCGCACTCGCGAGATTGCAGGTTGTCTGCACCCCAGCCACGACTGGAGAGGTTTGCGTGTTAGAAGAGACGGATGATGGAAGCGGAATTGGTTAGAGGATGAGAGGATGAGAGGTAAGAAGGATAAGAAGAATGCGTATGAGAAGTGTTGAAAGGTGTTGAGAAATGTTGAAAGGTGTTGAGAAGTGCTGAGAGGTGAGAGGTGTTGAGAAGTGTTGAGAAGTGCTAAGAGGTGTCGAGAAGTGTTGAGAAGTGTTGAGAGGTGTCGAGAAGTGTTGAGAGGTCGAGAAATGCACTAGAAATACCAAAAATATGAATGCATGAATGTTATCAAAAGAGTGATTGTCAGAAGGCGTGTCGGGTGGGTAATTGAGTTGGTGATAGGAGCATGAAGGTCATACGGGTGCAAACCCTATACGAGAAGATGAATACGAGAAAGGTAATGAGTGTGAGGAGTGTGTTTGTATCGAGATGAATGTGCGATGTATACGAGAGTTAAGAGATTGCTTTTCTAAGGGTTGGGTACTATATTCCAATTAATATTACGCATAGCAGCATATCCATCGCCGGTATTGGACCGTATCAGTGATGCCTCATCAGTTAAGAGAAGCGTAGATGTGCCACGGCCCTCGCATGTCCTGTGCCCACATGTCGGTAGAATACGTGAAAAAGCGTATGAGAGTGACATACCTTAAGTGTATATGTATGAATGTAAGATGAAAAATGTGTAAGATGCTACGCCACGGCGCAGTGATGCAAAGTCTAATCTGTGGTCAGGAGCACTCCCACTGCGCAAACACATACCAGCTGTTGCCACTGTCTCCAATCACCAATGCACGGTACAAGCCTATTTCCAGGCAGAGAAGCGTGGTGTGGAACGTGCCCGAAGGACTGCGCGGCTCGTCCTTCACTAGTTTGGTGTACTTGCCCGAGGGCGACTCAATCACGAGCTTGAAGTCTCGGTTGAGCGATGCTGCCTCCTCCGTCAACACCAGCGCTGGGTGGGTGTCGACTTCGAAGCTGTAGGAGTTTTTCACTGCGAGAGTCGACATCTGCGGGTGGCGGATGTAGAGGTCGTTGTTCTGCGCCTGGATTGTGGGGAAGCGGGGCACAAACCGTGCCGCATGATTAGTGCCCTCGTGGTACAACGGAATCACGCACGCGAGCTCGTGGATGTTGTCAAAGTGGATCTGCAAGCCCTTGGGCCCGGCAAAAATCTGGAGAACGCCAATGGACTCGCCCGCAGGAAGAATGGCCTTGATGCGGGCCATACGGTGTGGCCCTGTCCAGTAGTACTGGCAGAGGGTGTAGTCGTTGGAAGTTGTGCGGGCGCTCTTGATCAAGGTGAAGAGTTCAATGTCTTCTGGCACGTGGAGATCCGCCTCAAACACCTCCAAGTCGACCAAGCGAGTCAAGGCGTTGTTGAAGTTGGAGAAGCGGATTCCTGCCTTGGCGAAGCCCGAGTAGAGCCGAGGCAAGTGGAATGCCGCATTCAAGTCCACCGGAGGACACACGTGCTGCAACTCGGCCACAGACGGAAGGTGGGTCGACACCAAATGCACGGGCTCGCATAAGAAGTAGAACTCGTTGAAGCCGGAGATGTTGCACACCGAGCCGTTCTGGAAGCACACGAGGTCGACAATGCGGAACACGCCTGACGCCAGCAGCGCCAGCGGGCCGCGGGCCGAGGTCTCGAGCATCACCGAGAGCCAGCAATGGTTGACGACAAACTGGTCGGAGTGGTAGAACTCGTTGGGCTTTTTCCAGAAGCCCACCACCACCTCTGCGGGAATGCGCAACGCCTCGAGCAACTTCTTGAACAAGTAGTTGAGCTGGAACACCGTGGCCTCGCCCTTGGCCATGACCTCGGTGAGACTGGGTTTCGCAAGCAGTATGCGCTCCGGCTCGTCGATGATGTGGAACTTGCACAAGTGGAGAAGAAGCGCACGCACCATGTCGGGGCGAGAGGCGCCGAACTTTACACTGACGTCAGATATCACGTCGTTGAGGTCCGCCGTGGGCGAGTACTTGGCCAGGAACTCTGCTACTTTGCGCATGTTGACGTCGAGCGCGGTCCCGGGCGAAACGGGGTCGGGCCCGAACGTCTCGCTCACATTAATGGACGTGACGTACTCGAGCGGCTTGACCACGAAATTGGGCTCCAGCCGCGCGACGCGCCGGGTGCGGGTCTGTTTGTCGTGGGTGGAGAGGGTGTTTGCGCGGTTGAGGGCGGTCTTGACTGCGCGCCAGTCGTCGCCTGCGGAAAGCCGCAGCTCGAGCAAGTTCTCCGGGCCTTTTTTGCGGAGCATTTTGAGGAGCCGCGGACGGCGGTCGTCGTCGTCGTCGGCGTCGTACTTGTGGCGCATGAAAGAGCCGGCGGACGTGGCGCTGAGCTCCGAGAGGTTGAGCACGTCGCTTTGGAGCGACTTGAGCGACGCTTTGAGCTCGGTGCAGCGGTACGGATCCAGGTTGCGCGGCTCGCGCGCCAGTTCGCGTGGGTCGCGGGCAAACAGATCGCGGGCAAACAGATCGCGGGCAAACAGATCGCGGGCAAACAGATCGCGGGCAAACAGATCGCGCGCAGCCGAGTCGCGCGCAGCCGAGTCGCGGGCAGCCGGGTCGCGGGCAAACAGCTCGCGTGCAGCCGAGTCGCGCGCAAACAGATCGCGCGCAAACAGGTCGCGGGACAGCTCGCGCGGGTCGCGCTCGCTTCTCACCACATGCTTCGGCGGCGGCGGCGGCGCCTCCTCCAGCTCGTCGTCGGTGAGCTGGTGCTCAAGATTTCTCTTCGACAGCAAAAGGTCCTCGCTCACGTACCCCAGTTCCGGCAGCGTGGCGTGGCGCTCCAACTTCCGAAGGTGCTGGAGCTCCTTTTCAAGCTGGAGTCGTTTGGTCGCGATACTCTGCATGAGGTCGTCCGGCGGAGCTTCGCGCCGCGGCTTGGGCGTGGGCGAGTGCGACACCAACGCGGTGTCGGAATTGGAAAAACCCGCGCCAAGCACATACTGCGAGTAGAGCGCGCGGCCCTGGTACGGGTCGTACACTGCGGGCGACAGCGCCAGCGCCACGGTAGCACGGGACGCGGCGAATTTCGTTGCAGACTTCAGACTGGCCAGTTTGGGCGTTTTCGTGGGAGTGGACTTTGCTGTCTTCGGAGTTTTGGTGGGCGTCATGGTGGGCGTCATGGTGGGCGTCATGGTGGGCGTCTTTGTTGGAGTCTTTGTTGGAGTCATGGTGGGTGTCACCGTCTTTTGGGTGGCCTCTCTCTCCACAGCCACGGACAGAAGGCTCGATTGAGGCATGACCTCCACAAAATCCTTGGGGAAAATGCCCTCGGCCCCGTTTCTGGCCAAGCTGCCCTGCCACCAGAGCTCGTCCACTAGATGGAAAACCTTGATCACCTCGTTTTCGAGAAAACCCAAGTCGCCGTCCTGTTCGCCGGTCCACGACACGAGCGTTCGGGCTAGAAAGGGCAAGGGTGGGGCCAACATGGGGAGGAAGAATGCTTGCTTCTAGGGTTGAAGTGGTTTGGTGGAAGACTACATTCAACCTCATTACCCGATTTGGCTGGAGCATAAACACTCGCCAGCCTACTCGCGCGCACGCAGGCACAGAATGCCCTGCGTCATCGCATGGAACTTTTCGCCCTGCAGGCACCGACGCCGCACCGTAGTGAGGAAGGGCAAAAATAACGACGGGTGCAAAAATAGACGGAGGAAATGGGGCAGTTCCGGCGGGAGAGTCAACCAGAAAATACTGCTGCTCTTCACAACGCGGTTAGTTCAGTCTTCCCTCTTTCTCGTGCTGGTTTGCGCAGCAACAGTTTTTAACGTGAGTGCGAATCGCTTGCAGGCAAGGTTCGAGCAATCATGAACCTGAAGCGCAACTCGTATCAAGCTCCAATATTCTTTTAGTGTCGCATAAGAGTGGGAGAGGCTGTACAATCGTGAACCCAGCCGATCGTTCAGCTTGCGCAGCACCACGGTTAGGAATAGGCCCGAGGAAGCTTCCAATCGTAGTGTACACTGGGCTCGTGGTCTTTTGCCTCGGTCTGCTGACCTGATCACCTACAGCTCTTGTGCACATCCAGTCTTTCATTTACACTCGGGTCAAAAGTGCCCCGGAAACACACAGTGTCCAGTCCGTGGTTTCCCAAAGGAATCCAGCGGCACTTTGCACCCCCATTCGTAGCGTGGAACTGTGCGAAGAGCCAACCTTCAGTGAGGATTCGCTGGGCGAGAATGCACACATCTCTACACTTCGCATTCACCATTATGTCCTCTCGGCTCTCGTATGTAAATATATGGTACATGGTATTATTGTTGCAGACGAACTCCGCTGACAATGTCGTCCACACGCAACAAAAGACACGCACTCTCGATGGCGGTCTTGATCGATTGCTGCTTGATTACCTCGGGCTCCCAGATGCCGTAGTCATTCATATCCACAACCTTGCCCAACTCACCGTCGATACCAAAGGTGTGCTCTCCTTGCGCGTGCTTGGCTCTCAACTGAGACAAGATACGGATAGGCTTGCCGCCGCAGTTCTGGACCAAGGTTCTTGGAATCACCTCAAACGCATCGGCAACCGCCTGGTAAGGCCACTGTGCAACACCCTCGATGGTCTTTGCCTTCTCTGAAAGCTTGACACTGACGGCCATTTCAGTGGCACCTCCACCAGGACTCAAGGAAGGCTCGAACATGACGTTTCTGGCCACCGCCATGGCATCCTGCAAGTTACGGTCCACCTCGTTCAAAATATCCTTGGACGCGCCTCTCAACAACACAGTACATGCTTGAGGGTCCTTGCACTTGACAAGGTAAGTAAAGTATTCGTCACCAATGAGCTCAACGTTGAAAAGACCACACTTGACACCCACGTCGGACTCCTTCAAGTCCTCGATTCTGTTGACAATCGTGGCACCGGTAGCACGCGAGATTCTGTTGTTGTCGGACTTCTTGACTCTTCTCAAGGTGGTAACACCACCCTTCAACAAAAAGTGCTGCGCCAAGTCAGAAACACCTTTTTCGGTGATGACCACATCGGGCTTGAACTCCAAAAGCTGGTCGCAGATCAAACGCACCTGCTCTTCTTCGATCTGCAAGATTCTGTTCCAGTCCTCTTCCTTGGTGATTTCGATGTTGGTTTGAGACTCTCCCTTCTTGTATTCCAACGGACAGTCCAACAAAATGACACGAGGGTTCTCGATTCTTCTCTTCATTTTGGGGTGCGTCACATCCTTGTTCAACAAAATTCCGTCCAAAACCTCGCTGTCGGTAACGTCGCCGCCAGGAATCTTCTCCACACGCACATATCTCTTGATGTCGATCTCCTTGTAGTCGCCCTGCTCCACGCGCACGGTCTTGACCGCCTTCAAAGCCAACTCACACATCTTTTGCAGCCACTTGTTGATGTACTTTGTGCCAATAGACGCCTTGATCAACTTGATCATGGCTTCGTCGTTTTCAATGTCCACAGGCACAGAAACCAGGTGGATGATCTCCAACGCATCGCTAAGCGCCTGCTTCAATGCCTGGATGATCACCACGGGGTGTAGGTTCTTTTCGATGTATGGGAATGTCTGGGCCAAGATCTCACCCGCCAAAATGATCACGGTGGTTGTTCCGTCGCCAACCTCCTCGTCTTGGGTTCTACTTAGTTCGATCATCGACTTTGCGGCGGGATGAGACACGTCGATTTCTCTCAAAATGGCATGGCCGTCGTTGGTCAACACAATGCCGCCCATAGGATCCAAAAGCATCTTCAACATCGCCTTTGGGCCCAAACAGGTTCTGATGATGTCAGCAACCGCTTTTGCCGCCGTGATGTTGGATACTTGCGCTTGACGCCCACTTTGTCTCTCAGTGTTTGCGTTAATGTAGACCACTGGTGCTTGCATTGTTGGAGTGGAGGTAGAATTGCCGTTGCGTAAGTAAATGGACAAGGCCCGTTTTTTTTCTGGTGCGCGCACGTATATTTGGTGATCCGCCTGGGGGAAGAGGGAAGGCAAAGGCAGTGGGTTTTTGTGTACGGCGTGTTTCCAACGTGTCTCTTCTTGCGGTTTCCCTTGCGCCCCTCTTTTGCTTGCCGTTTCTGCCAAACTAGACATTGCACCCACCTACCTATACACCCGTGCACCACACGCATAACCGTGAAGCTGGAGTTTGGCCAACCCTAACTGCCATGGACTACATCAACTCGAATTTCATTTCCTTGCGGGACTTGGAAGACATTGATTCACACATCAACACTCTCAGTGAACGCAAATTGGCTCTCACAAAAGCAATCCACGAAAAGGCAGATGTAAACCAGCAAACTGCTTCCATTGACAGCGAAGCAGCACCATTACTTAATTCTTTCCGAGAATTGGCCTCCCTGACTTCAATTGAGGCGGTTGAACTACTCCAGAAAAAGTATGGAGATATCGACGCTCTTTCTTCGCTCCGGCAAATGGCCCAGAAGAAGCAAGAGTTGGAAAAGGAAAACGCGATCTTGCTTCAGGCAATGGAGGTGGAATCCCAACTTGATTCGCTAAAAGATTCGACTTCGATCCAGGAATTGACCCAAGCAGCAGAGTCTATTGACAGAGTTCCCGATCAGCTGCTTCGGAGCGAGCTTCATCTGCACTTGGACACAGTCTTGGACCCACTCAGAACTTCCATCGCTAAGCAGCTCAAAGCCGAATTGGACGAGATCAAATGGCTTTCTCCGCAAGAAAAAGTGAAAATACCAGCTGAGAAGTTCAAGCTGATCACCAGCAAATTTGCCGAATTGATAGACATTCAGGCCATCAACAAGATCCCAGAATACCCGCAATCTTGGTTCGGATTGGATGTCTTGCTCTCCCCATTTTTTGTGCGGTTCCAGTACCACTTTAACCAGGCCAGTGAAACAAATAAGATTTCTCGCCCGGAATGGGTCTTAAACTATTTGGAAACATTCCTTTCAGACCACTTTGCTGTTCTTGAACTGGTCATTGGTTCTTCCTTCTCTAAACATGGACGTATTGCGATCTACGAGGTTATTACCGCCCTTCTTAATCCTCTCAGAGAAAAATTGTCCCAGATGATTCGTTTAATCAACGCAAGCATCGAAAAAGCTTTGAATGAGGGCACTTCGACTTCGCTTGATAGAGACGGCCGTTTATTATCTCATTTGATTTTCGAAACGGCTTCATTTGACCAGCGCTTGCGCAAAAACTACAAGTATA
This sequence comes from Clavispora vitiphila, assembly GCA_030557995.1. Taxonomy (NCBI): domain Eukaryota; kingdom Fungi; phylum Ascomycota; class Pichiomycetes; order Serinales; family Metschnikowiaceae; genus Clavispora; species Clavispora vitiphila. The sequence continues at coordinate 42,933 of JANIJR010000007.1, forward strand.
ATCCATTTATCGAAGTATTGAATCAAGCTCCGACAAAAAAATGGACGGGACTCACAGGTGATGTGTTGATATCTAGCAACGGCGAAAACAGTGCCGTGAACAATTGGCTCAATCTTGAATTCAGATTGGCCAACTCAAGATTTGATAACGATATAGTTGGTGCTCCCAATGCTTTTGATATCGACTACGAGTTCAATGCTAGTTCGGATGATCCAAATGTCGTTCTCAAACCAAGTTATTCCGCGTATGCTCTAGTCAAACTTTTCGACAATTTGACTACCCATTTCAAAAGCTTAAGCGTTGCAAAATATCAGTTGAAGTATTTTTCAAAGATTCAACTAGTGCTATTAGACGATTACTTCAATTCACTCGAAAAAAAATTTAGTCAATTCAACGACTCACTCGGCCTGAAACTTATCGCAAACTTCCTACCTGGAAGTGTGAAAAATGAAACAAATGATACCACTCAGGAAATAACAACAAACGGATTAAAGGGTTTGGAGATCTTAACAGGATTGTACTGCCTGATAAAATTTGTCATTGAAAAGATGGAAGAATGGAGTACCGATTTAGTTTACATCCAGTTATGGAATGTATACAATGCTATTTCTTCGGCAAAAGAAAGCGAAGGCTCTATTTTTGGCGCAACGATTGTTCAATATAACTCTTTGCTCGAAAAAGTTCTTGGTAAGTACGGAGAATTTTTCCAGCGCGAGATCAGAGGCGTTTTAAAAGAGTATGTGAACTCTTGCGCATGGATAGTCCAAGAGGATACGAGCAAAAACCAACCATCTACTCAATTGACTAATTTCATCATGATAATGCCAAGTTATATGTCTTTTTTGAGAAGATCCCTCCCGGAAATTGACTACTTTTTAGTATCAAGTAAAGCATGTGATGCATATGCAAGCATCATCCAAGAATATGTCATTTCGAACAACCAATTCAACAAAAATGGATTGGGGCAGTTGAAAATTGATTTGAAGTGTTTGGATGATTACTTGGACGAGTATTTGTTGCTAGATACGAGCTTCAAATACTCTAACGCCGGAAACAGAAACTACAAAAAGCTTGTGCAGTCCATGCAAATGATGGAACATTTCGATGCAACAACGGCTAAACTATTGAAGAAAAACATGGAAAGCAATGCTGACATTAGAGCAGAGTTCTCTGACGGTCTTGACTTCCTTACTGATAACAATTTGAGAGATTTGTTATTCCGTATTGTATAAATATAGTATTCTGGCATCGAAATAATGTGTGTTTAATCCGCACAAAAGCTACTCACGGTTATCGCGATTGTAAAAAGCAGTCAGGGGCCATGAAATGTGGCTAAAAGCATTCCGAAGGGGGAGGGAAAAAAACGCTCTTTTGGAATCATACACAATGCTGTAAGCATATTGGGCTCAGTGAGAAGTTAGAGTCATCGGGATAATATGTTTTGAAAACTTTGAATTGCTGATCTTAATTGAGATTTATGTATAATGAAAAATCTACTTAAATTACGTGTCAAGTTTCGCAGGTGGAATAGGAAACATCCATGCAAGAGGTCCCAACATAGCATCTCTCTTGGCCTTCTTTTCTGACAGAGAACAAATCTTGTACATCTTCACCGAATCAACCACCATAGCCCTATCCTCCTCCTTTGTATGCTGCCAAGTAGGATACCAACTAGAGACGGCAGACCAAAAGGAGCGGGGTGCAGTTACATCTTGGGCGTTAGTCCAAGGTTTCTGACCCACAGAGTCAGGGAAAAAGCCATTTGTTCCGCCCACAGCCACATTGAGAATAAGGAAAAACTCCTGGTCAAAAGGAGCAATTTTATTGTTGAGGGGCCAAGGGTCTTCGATCACTGTACCATTCTGGTAGGTTGTGGAGAATGCACCGATGTTCCAAAATGGCCTGTCGAATCTGTGATAGAGCACTTGCCTCAAACGTCCGTCAACATAACTCTTGATATATTTCTCACTCCACTCCAAACCATAAGTATGGAACGTGTTTGCAAACATTCCCAAGCGTTGGGTAGATGTGGAAGTGGTCCTAAGGTACTGATCCTGTGCCATGTCAGGACCCCAGTGAAGAGTGCTAGAGATTGTATCATAGCCTCCCTCTGGATAATGAACACCATTTCCCCGGGATTCTGCAATGTCAATCTCTCCTGAGACAGGCCATGCGCCGTAAGTATCGTTTACTGGAAGTAACCAGATGGCTGGCCAGAGCCAGTCACCTTTAGGAAGCTTTGCGCGAACTTCAACTTTCCCATATTTGATGGAGGCCGATTTTTTCGTATTGAGTCTTGCGCTTTGAACGGGTGGAATGATGGCTCCAAGGGTAGAGTTCGACCTAACCCAACATTGAGAGCCTCCGGAGCCTGTACAGGTTCCATCGGTGGTCAAATTGACGGTGAAACCATTCAAAATGTCATCATTGGAGATTGTATCATTCGTAAGAGTAGGAAGAATATAGAGCTTTCCATCTTTGACATATGAATTTTTAGACAGGTTTGTAGTCCAGTCAAATGCTCCGTTACCATAACCCCCAATCTGCACCTCTCTTGTCCACGTATTTTCATCAAAGGTAGCGAAGTCATCGTTGAGAACTTCACAATATTCAAAATTAGAAATGTCCGCGTATGCAAAGTAAGCGAGAACACCCACAATTCCCAAGCCAATGATAAAGCCGGCAATGACAATGTAGTTGATTACTTTAAGTTTTTTTCTATTTTTGCTTTGTAACCATGGCTTCTCCACCTCTGCTCCCAATGGAATTCTTTTCGAATGGACAACACGCTTGGTGAAAATAAGCTCATCATCGCCTGGCTTTATCCGTGTTGTGTAAAGGGTCTGGGATGCCCGATTTACCACAGACGAACTGTCATTAACACTTATGCGGAGACTTTCACGTAAGCTTGCATGACCCGACGTTGTGACTTGGATTGGAGACGGTAAAGAGGTGTCAAAAAAATCTGATTCATCGTTAGATGTCTGATCCGGAGATATAATTGGATCGATGACTCGTCCAGGTAACAGCATGATAATGGGTTTAGAGACGTAAGAATGCCAGAGGTAAAGATGCTGGAATTAGAAGAAATACCTCTGCTTATCTGTTAAATTATCGTAAAATAAGTCTGGCCAAGGGCCGCAAAAAATAAACAATGAGCATGATGCTTACAATAGTGGAACTTCAAACGGCTACTCACATTTAATATTTCACACCTCGGAAGTGTTTATCGCATGTTCCCTCGGAACTAAAAGAGAGACTTTGTGATTAAAACACCGAGGGCGAAAATACTGTGCGCTATGAATGGAAAGATTTCCCGCGCCCAGCGAAAGGAAAACTGCAAGTCTCGGCCCAATGCTCGAGCAAATCTGTACGATGGATGCAGAAATTGGGGCGGATATTTTTCTTGCCAATAGCGAGCGGTTGCGATAATCTTGCTCAGATTACTGGGGTTTTCTCCAGCGAAAGTGTCTAGGTGGTGGGGATGAGTTATTAAATCTTATAAAATAAAGGTGATGTATTCTTGTTCCTATGGTTCCATAAATAGCCTGCTGATCTTTTTTCTTTCGGGAAAGTACCAGAATGTCCCTAAATTAGGAATGCCAGTATTAAGGTCCCTACCTAAGGTCCCCGCCTGAGCTTGAATATCTCGGAGACATGCCTTGATTTTCTAATTTTATTTTTAGCTATTTTCATTTGCTACTTTCTTTGGCTAAAATCATGACTATGAACCACTTACAATGTTACCGGTCCAATTCCCGGATATCTACTCTCAACGGGTATCTCTCTCAGATCGTTTTCAGGATTTGAAAAAAAAAAAAATAAGTTCTGGTAGATTGACGAACCAATATCTCGAGTCATTTACTTCGTTGTCAACGTGCTTACCAAGAATCATTCCATAGGTGCGTTTCGCATCTTCGTGCCTGAACATGGTAACAGATGAAGCTCCTCGTGTTGAATACACCATAAAGGTCATAAACGGGAATGTACTGATTGCTGTAAGCAACCATGCAACTAATTTTTTCCCCAAAAAGTTGATTACATCACTGAAAACATTGGCGTACAATGACTAACTAGAATATATGTAAAAATTGTAACAAATTCACTGAATACTATGAACTTTAAATGTATTCAAAAAATGTTTGTACGTGAGTAGCCATTTATCTAGGTGTTATGCTTTCTCTGCCATAATGGCCCGAAATTTCTAGCCCAAGCGTTCGCGCAATCGTCCAAGACCTGAAATTCTTAGCATTAAGCGCTTCCATCTTATTTCCGGGGACGTGCAATAAAGATTTCCGAGGTCCGCAGAATGAACACGTGAGAAAGTTCGGTTCCGGTCGCGAATCGCGATGTGCGACCTGCATTAATTATCGCCTTGCATTGCATTGCATGCGGTTTCAAACTGTTCCAAAATATGCTTTATTATCAGAGAAAAAATGGCTTCATCGGGCGCAACCAAATAGCAGTTATATTCCAACACTGTTTCTCTAATCGAAGAAACCAGTAATGGGAGTCTTCAATTATTTCTCGCTTAAAAAGCGCGATGCGAATGCAGAACAAAAACCTGGCCAAGCCTCAAACCAGCCTGCGAACGTCCACAACGAGTTGACAGAAATAGAATTGGGCCATTTCTTGGGATCTGGTAATGCAAATAACACCAGAAAACTTGACCAAAGCTCAAATATTTCTAACAATGACCGCGATGGGCAGGGAGGGGAATTCGGATTGGGCTTTAACCAAGAGTATCCTATGTCGAATGGCAGCACCAGTATTGGTAATACTAACCATTCTACAAAATCATTTGAGAAGTTTCAAAGTGTTTTCAATAAGGTTAATGCTCCCCATACTCAATTCCAGCTTCCCGGTGATTTTAGAGATCCTCAGTATATCTTTGTGCAATACTTGTACGATATTTGTGTTAGTAAAGGCTGGCTCAAGTTAGTGGATCCATTAGAGCCGTGCGTTATGAAAAAGAACCACAAAGACGGCGACAAGATTCAATACCGTTACTTACCTCCGTGTGACGATGTCACCGATGAATCTTTTGTGGATCTCGTTGCTCGTTATCTCAGGGCAGAAATTGCCGTGAAAGTATCGTTTCCGTTGATCCATGCGATTCTTGATACAGTTACTCCTCGAGAAGGTGTCATTCCGATAGATTTGGACCACAGAATTCAAATTCTTGACTCGATTCATGAATTACCTTTTGCGAGCAAATATCAGTATTGTGCTTTCATCAGAGATGAGAGAAGCTTCGTGGTTTGGGGTAACACCATTCAGCAAGTTCTCAGCTTTTTGACTCATATTGAGAAAAAATTAATCAATTTTGTGTGGGATGCTGGAAACCAAGTTAATGAAAAGAGGGTGGGGTACGTTCCCCGAGTTACCTTCACTAATGGTCTTGACACTTTTGAGGAAGACGATGACGAAAGCCTGTTGAAGCAAAACTCTGTTCGGATTGAAACTGAATCAAGAACAGGATCTGGATCACCCAACGGGTCTAGTGAATTATCGTCCACGGCATCTCTGGATGAGCTAGATCTTGAGAACCAGTACGAAGAGAGGCCCGTGTTTTTGATTCACGCAGTAATTACTGCTGTTTCCATAATTGTTCTTATGGCATTTATTGGAATGTTTGTCGCACAAATGATGCGTATTCTTGTCTCTGATAAGCAATATTTGAGTTTGTTAAGTCTTCTTTACCTCCCAGTCATTTTCTTCTTTTGCAGTTTCTTTTCTTCGTCTGTTGTTGGTGTTTTCATGTTTATCCTTGGTCCAGTGTCTCAGTTACAGAAAAACTCTTACTCTTACTCTGTTGAGAGATCGCCTCGCTTGAAACCCAAAAACGGAATTTTGCCTCATATTACCATTCAGTGTCCTGTTTACAAAGAGAGATTGGAGACTGTTTTGAGACCAACTTTTGAAAGTATCCAAAAGGCAATTCATACTTATGAGCTTCAAGGAGGCTCCGCTAATATTTTTGTTAATGACGATGGTCTCCAGCTAATTCCAAGAGAAGATGCATTGGCGCGGATAGAATACTACGAAGAGAATGGTTTTGGGTATGTTGCACGCCCAGGCCATAACGTTGACGGTTTTATCAGAAAAGGAAGATTCAAGAAAGCTTCCAACATGAATTACTGTCTTTATATTTCAAACTTGGTTGATGAAGAATTCGAGAAACTTAGATGCGATCCAAACAACTGGGACCCACGTATCGAATCTGCTGCCTATTTGAATGCCTTGAAAACAGTTGTGGAGAATGAAGGACGCTGTTGGGCTGGTGGGGATATTTTATTAGGAGATATTATTTTGATCATTGACTCAGATACTAGAATTCCCACTGACTGTTTCTTGGATGCCGCTTCTGAGATGCATGCCTGTCCGGACGTTGGAGTTCTTCAACATGCTTCCGGAGTTATGATGGTGGTGAATGATTACTGGGAGCAAATGATTGCATGGTTTACTGATTTGATTTATTTCTCGATTTCCTACGTTTCCGCTAGTGGAGCTGACGCTGCTGCGTTTGTGGGCCATAATGCATTTTTGCGCTGGCCTGCGGTTCAAGAGTGTGCTTATGTGGACAAGGATGACAATCGTTTGAAATACTGGTCAGAGAGTCATGTTTCGGAAGATTTTGAAATGTCTCTAAAACTCGGTGGATTAGGATACATTGTCAGATTGGCTACTTATCATGATGGTGGATTCAAAGAAGGTGTCTCGTTGAGTGTCTACGATGAATTGAATCGGTGGTCCAAGTATGCTTACGGCTGTTCTGAGATTATGTTTTATCCACTTCGGAAATGGTTTTTGGGTAAGATATTCACCCCATTATTCCGTATGTTCTTGAGATGCAACATTTCCTTGGCTTGTAAGTTTGGTATCATCAGTTATATGGGTACCTATTTTGCGATCGGAGCCTCTCTTCTCATGGTGTTCCTTAATTATTTCATTGTTGGATACTACAATTGGGGATATTCCAGAATTTACAGTGACTCCATGCATATTTTTGTGGCTGTTACTGTGACTTTTTCAGCAGCCTCGCAAGTTGCTTATGCTATTGCCAGGTTGCGGGTTCACAAGGCCACGATACTTGAAGTTTTTATTGAGCTTAGGTGGACAGTGGTGATGGCGATTTTCATGGGAAGTCTTTCTTGGCACACATGCAAGGCCATTGTTTGCCACTTGTTTAGTATCAATATGGCTTGGGAAGCAACAGCAAAAGATATTGAGCACTCTAATTTCTTCAGGGAGGTTCCGAAAGCTATCAAGAGTTACTACATGATGTACATTTTTTGCATCGGTATGTTGATTGCAATACTCGTCTTCTCCTATGCTGTGCCTTATGCTTTCCAAATTCGGGGCATTGCTCCAATCCTTCCTTTGGGATGGAGTCTTTTCAGTCACATTCTTGCACCAATTGTCCTCAATCCGCAAATTACCACGTTCTCGTGGTGAGCATGTGTTTTTACTTACATACCGAATAAAAAAGACCTGGACCTTCGTTTCATAATAATTGACATAGTTCACTGTGAGAAGATTTCAATGTCCTAAAATAGACTATTGGTATCGTTCAATAAATTCAACTGTTTTGCGTACTGGTTACACTTGCGACGCATGAATCGGAGTTTCCAGATTCTAAGACTATTGTAAACTCCTTCTTCGATTTTTTCTATAATTGGCACAATGTTTTGAACAGTCGAAAAATAAATGGATCGTTGTTATTTTCACCCTTGATTGAATAGTTGTATTATCAGCCCAAGAACAACTGCCGCGGGTATATTTATTCGATGGTGCATGTAAAACTGTGGACTTGAAACATCAAGTTAACAATGATTCTGGGCACATGTTATTGATACATAGAGTGGACAGAGATAAGCGACAGGCATTTTCCTGTCCTCCCTTATAATTTACTATCATATTGCAAGCTCCACTAGTGAAGGTTTACCCTCCACCTGAACCGAAGCCTCGAAATAGGTATGGGGAATCGCACTGACATGTACTAAATCCACGACTGCCCACTTGGCACAAAGCCCCCTTTTTGTGGAGAATTGCTGAGGATCTCTGCAATGGTAAGGAGATAAGAGACGGCCGCTTGTCTTACATGCTGAAGGTTTTCCATCCCCGTTTTTACTCCAATTGTCTCACTCCTCGTAATCCAACAGAGATGCAACTATAAATAGAGGATGGTTGTCGGCTATGCGCGGTATGCTATCTGCAGAATACAAGTATGCAGGCCCAGGAATTATTCCGGTGCCCCCGGAAGTATCTATCTCAAGCTACCCCGGAACTCAACCGTGCTCTGAAAGTTGCACCGTACGGACGAAGCGACGCAGGGCAACGTGATGTTCTGGAACCTCAAAAACGAGGATCGTAATTCTACTCCAGTTTCCTCCACGTGGAAGAGTGCATATGGTGTGAGGATAATCAATGCGATTCGTTACCCAATGCACGGCATACCCTGTCATCGATTCCTTTGCAAGTGGGACAGATTATTTTCCCGTGAGGAGCCTTCCACATCCAATTCGAGAAAATTTCTTCAACGGCGGTCAAGATACTGGCGGGTAAAGTATTCCCGCGGTGGCACCACGCAACCTGTGCCCAAACCGCTTGACCACACGAACCAAAACGGAACAAACCCGGAATAGTAGTGCATTTGACCTAGGTGTTTCAGCAAAAGTGGCTTGATTTTCGAGAAACTGTGCGGTTTTCCAATAGACCCGCGAGGCCTAAAAAAGGGCCTGAAGCCACAGAGATGGAACCTGCGACTACTCACCTCAACCCTGCAGCAGTGCGAACCCTGGTGCCAGAAAATACCACCCATCTCTGGGTACGCACTGGAACAGCCAGCGGCGGTGAGCAGCTTCTAGAAGAAAAATATTTTTCATGTTCCCCGAGGTGCCCCAATAATATTCCCAAGGGTCCGTCGGTGGTGGAGTGCACGGTTCCATGCGCACCGCGCCGCCTGGTTCCGATTCGGGCCAAACATCAACTCTTTTGAGCACCCTTCTGTGGTACCGCCTGATGTCGCTCATCCGAAAAAGAGTATGTCGCATTGTGTTGTTTTTCCGACCCTACTAACGCCAGCCTCTCGACCACGCGCCCGCGGCGCACAAAAAAGCCGTGATCCGGTACGAAAACATCGCCAAGTTGTTCAATGTTCGAGCAAACCAGCCCCACGTGTTGGTGCCGCGCAAACCGGCCGGCGTGGTGGTTGGCCGCAGCAGCAGTTGCGAGATCCGACTTGGCGGGGCCGACATCTCCTCGCGCCACTGCCAGTTTTCGCTTTCGTCCAGTGATACGCGTGAATATCTCATGCTTACAGATATGAGTTCCAACGGCACGTTTGTCAACGACGAGGTGCTCGGCCGAGGCAACACAGTTGTTCTCCGAAGCGGGGACAAGGTTGCGTTTGCCCGCAGCGGCACCTACGTGTTCCGGTACCTCGGCGACGAGGTGGAAACCACCAAACGGCTGTTTTTCACCGACTACATTCTTCTCAACCAGCTCGGGTCGGGCCACTACGCGGTGGTGAAGGAGGCGCGCGACCGCACGCTGGGCGACGTGGTGGCGGTCAAAATCTTCCATCCCAGCAAGCGCGGCGCTGACGGCGCGGAGGAGGACGCGAAGCTTCGGCAGGAAATGAACTTGCTTCTTTCCATCAACCACCCGAACATCGTGCGCTTCATCTCGCACTACGTGGAGCCGGCAGGCCAGCATGCCATGACTACGTACTTGGTGTTGGAGAAAGTCAACAGCGGGGAGTTGTTCCAGCGCATCATCAACAAGCAGAAGCTTGCAGAGGCAGAGTGCCGCGCGTTGTACACCCAACTCCTCGGAGGGCTTGGCTATTTACACGACCGAAATATTATTCACAGGGACATCAAGCCGGAGAACATCTTGCTCGACATCACGCCACGTAAGCCCGGGCAGGGCCAGACGGGGCCGTGGGACGTGGACGAGTACGATGTTCGGGTCAAAATCGCAGATTTCGGCTTGGCCAAGTTTATTGGCGAGTTGAAGTTCACAAACACCCTATGCGGCACCCCTGCGTACGTGGCACCGGAGGTTTTGGCCAACCGCGGCAACTACTCCACCAAGGTCGATCTCTGGCTGGCTGGGGTGTTGTTGTATGTGTGTTTGTGCGGATTTCCGCCCTTCAGCGACGACTTGGCGCCGCCGTCGATGCGGGATCAGATTCTCAGCGGCAAGTATGCGTTCTTCTCGCCGTACTGGGACGAAATTAGCGATAGTGCATTGGACTTGATCTCCAAGATGCTCGTGGTGGATCCGCAACAACGTTTGGATGTGTGTGATACCATGAGCCATTTTTGGTTTGATGAAAGCATAGAGGCTGAACAAGCCACACGGGATCCAGTGTTTCCAAATTCACAACCACTCACGCTTCTGCAGAGGTTCACGTCAGAGCTTAACGCGCCCCACGAACAATAGAGAATAGACGGCTTATTAGTTTAGAGCTTGCCGGGCAAGCTCCGGATTGTATGTTTCCGAGTGTCAAAAAACGTCTCCAACAACGTATGGTTGGACTGCGCCAACGCCTTGTACTCGTCCGGAACTCCGCTGGGGTTCAGAAGAACCTTATCCAACTTGGCCTTCAAGTCTTGCAAGTTCGAGAGCACATTCACCGCGTGTGTATATTTGTGGAGTCGCACGTGGGCGTCAAACTGTCCCACAAGGCACGAGAGGTCGCTGCTGGCCTCGACGCCCAATCTGAACCACTCCAACGCTTTGGAAATATTGTTAAACATGTTGAGTTCCATGAATCCCAACGACGGGAAACTTTCTTGCAATCCCCGCGATGCACTGATCTCCAAGTGGTAGCGAGAAAGTACCGGGTCTGTGATGGAGTAGAGCTGGCCCAAGTAGTAATGCGCCTTCACGATGTGGGTGTCCAACTCGCCATAGAGAATGGCTTTTTCCAAATGGAGTTTGGCGCTGCGCAAGTCCGCCTGCGGCTTCAAGTAGTGGTAGTAGTACACTCCCAAGTTGGAGTGCACGTGGCTGGCCAAGATGGTCTTATCTTCAAGCTCCAAAAACTCGTGCCAGTACTGCGCGGCTTGGTCGTGGTAGTTTTTGGAAAATGCGAGATCTCCGGCCAACTTGAACAGAAGCGCATGTTTCGCTTCGGTCAACTGGCGAATGAGCTGGTTTGCATAGTCGTAGTCCGCTTTGGGGGTGTCGGGCGAAGCCACCAGCTCAAACGCGAGCATGGCAATAGCATCGTTGTTTCCCAACTCTGCCGCTTGTTCCACCAACTCGTTTTCCAAGTCAACTAGGTTTTTGTTGACCGAGTTGGTCACAGACCGCAAGTTGTGCAAAATCGACCGGAGAGTCATGAGGTCCTGGTGCTTGGTGTATTTGGGCAACCGAATCTGCTCCGGTGTATCTAGCTGGGTGTAGACGCTGTTCAAGATGGGAATCATCTTCGAGTATGCCAAACGAGCATCGGCATCAAATAAAAGACGGTTGATGGTCTTTTTTTTGGGAAGAATACTTGCAAGTGCAGGCCTCCCTGTAGACAGGTGCCTCACAAACATTTTCAGCATCATGTTGTAACGATTTGGTTACGATGAAGAGACGATAGTCTTTTGCACGTAGTCAAGATCCACACGTGCAAAGTCGCGTGATTGCAGATGTACGGGTGTTTTTTCTCGAACACCAGTACATCCGGGGCCATAGCTTCAGGTGTTTGTAGTCCGGCCGGATGCAACCACCCGCAACTTCCCGCACGCTTGTCAGTTAAACATGCGCCAAAACAGCTCGCTTGTCATTTCTCAGGGATAAAAGCGCCAGCGTAAGTACGTCTCTTTTCGGAAATACGAGTCGTGCTGCCTGTATATAATATTAGTACCCGTCTCGCCCGTACATCCACAACGTGCCGAGTCATCAGGCCAGACCTAATATTAGGACAAGCAATCAAAGATAAATCTCGATCACGATTTTGGTAAAGCTTAAAGTTGCCCAAAAGTAGTCACCAACTCACTCGACTAACTTCTCTCAACCGTGCCAAACACACGTGAGGCGCGTCCTGCAGAATGCCTAAATGATTCATGGACGAACGCCGTTCCGTTTGGTGTTTTGCCTTTCGAAATGTCCAAGAGAGCCGATTTTATTCTTGTGTTGGGCTAAATTTTGTCACAGCCACTCCACAAATTAAAATACGTGTGGCGCATTATGCAAGTGCTACTTTTGTTGGAGGTGATTTGCATGTGATACATGTATCAGTCACAATCGACCAGTATGAAATATTCAGTTGTGTATTATTCAGATAGTCATCCTCGAATGTATATTTTAATAGTCTGGCTGCAGTCGCCACTAGTGAAGATTGACTAGTGTTCATTGAAATCGATAAAGTTATCCACGTGGGCGTTGGAGCTCCCACCGGTGGGTGTCCCGTTGGAGAGCGTCGGGCTATGCACGATAAGTTCGTTGGCCTGAAACTCGTGAGCGTCGGGAATCTCAAAGTTGTAGTGTTGGTCAACCAGATGCGGATGATAAATGTCGTCCTCGTACGAGGCGTGGTTGCCCGGGTTGTACTCGCTTTCAATGTGTGCGTCCGGTTGTGAGCTATTCGGCTTATCCAAGTGATGATCGGCTTCGTAACCTTCGACCCCCATGGACGGACTGGGCATAAAATGGGCATCTTCGTTCTTGGAAGCGTGATGTATGAAGTTGGCGCTAGGTGTCTGCACCGTGCTGAAAAAATCTGGAGTTGGAGCCGAGAACATTTCCTCGTACTCCCTTCTGCCGTGAGTGGCTGCCGCGACACCAACGGGTTTTTCATCTGCGTACTGGGGTTTTCCAACGTTTTGGGACATGTCGCTTCGAGGAGACGCGGGAGACGCTTCGTCAAAGTTGGCAATGAGCGAAAGTCCTTTCAGAGAAAAAGATTTTTCGCTGGTTGGCACTTCCCAAGAGGAAATGTCGTGCTTCAACTCAAAGCCGTCTTCGGGGCGACTTTCGGCGGGCATCATAGGTTTGTGAGTCACACTTTCCCCATGCGAGGTGTTTGTGTTTGCGATAGGAGCGATGGTCTCGGGAATGCCGCTATACTCCTTCAGAAGCAGATTCTCCAAGATGTAGTTGTTTAGGAATTCGAGAGAAACTTTCGATCCGACCAAAACATGGGGCGTGGAAGAGCCTCCGGTACCGTAGAACGCCGAACTCACTTGTTGGCCCTCGCTGAAGTCGTCACAAATGGACCACTGGTTTAAGTTTGCGTTGACGCCGTTGAAGAAATAAACAGAGAATTTCGGTTTCCGAGAGAGATTGAGCCGCATTTCGTTGTTGTCCTTGCTTATGCTGTTGTCCAAGATGGAGCTGTGGAGCACCGAGCTGATGGGATAAAAAATGCGGAAGAGAATCTTGGAGTTGTTGGAGATGGCGGAAAAGAAGTAGTTGATCTCGTGGTTTTTGCGGGACAAAATCACCATAAGATCCACGTTCTCCATGATGTTGTTGAGTGTGAACGGAGACAAATTAACCAATGACCGCAGCAAGTTTGCTCCGTTGAAATGGCCGCTCTTTATTCGCTGCCACGACCCGACCGAGAGTGAAGAACATTCCACAAAGCAGTAGTTTTCATTTAGTTCCACTGGGATCATTCCGTGCATGCGCAAGCCAGCAGCGGAAATCTGCGTCAACAGATTGGAGCGAGAAGAGACCTCGCTTCCCGGATGGGGGTTCGAAACCAGCTTCACTGGCTTGCCCATCCGTTCGAACTTCCTCACCTTGGCTCGTCTATTCTGGAACCAGATCCGCACGGCTTTTTCCGACATATTTGTTCTTTCGCTGATGTCTTTCCGCTGATCTGGAGAGGGGTTTTGGTTCATTTCAAACTCTCGTAGAAGGTAGTCAAGCACCTCGCCCGAAGCACGGGTTCTTTTGGTTGAAGATTCGTCGGCCATATCTGTGGCTGGGAAAGCTTTGAATTGGGTAGAGGGGACTATAGATGCGGAGACAAAAGGCTAGCGGGGCGCAAAAAAAAGCGTTTTCAGAAAGCAGATGTGTAGATGCTTCCCGATCTTGTTGGTTTTCTCGGGTGGAATATAGGTCGGTGTAAGATTAGTCGTCCTTGGGCCTCCTAGCAGAGCTTTCAGGTGGATTATAGAATGAATATCAGTCTGGATTGTGCTAGAACACACTATCGAACGAAGAATAAAAAAAAGGAATTGTGAAAGACTGATAGACAATCGTGGTAGTATGACAAGGTTTGCAGAAGAATTCGACTCACTCAAGGTTCTTTCCTGTTTCTGGTCGTGTAATTACCGATACAACGTGTTACTGTGTATTGTGTGTGGGCGGTCGAAAATCGACTTAACCTGGCCGTTACATCAAAAGCAGTAGAGAAGGGAACGGACCTGCGTGACAAAAATTATGGGTGAATTACAAACAGAAGCATTTTTTTCTGTTCCAAGTTCAATTTGCGTCCAGGGCGTGAGATCGGCTTCGCTTGCCTCAAATGTCGTACCGAATCACGAGCGAGCGAAGATTCGCACCAAACGCATGTGGGTTTTGCCAAAGCTGCAGGAGGAAAAAGCTGGGGCAGACATACGACCTGCGTGGTAAATATTTGAACCTAGAAAATTAGCTGAATTGGGATTCTAACTCGTGCAATCCCACATGGTCCGACCAGTTTAATGATACTCTTATAACCAAATCTGGAAACCTGATTTTAATCTGATCTGCTAATCTACTCGTATTCTGATCTGGTAATCTGATCGTGATCTCATTTGCTAATTTATTTTGATAATCCCTGGGAGTCGCTTTTCGTTTTTTTTGTGCGTAAGAATCGCATTCATGAGTAACTAAGAGCGCTTTCGGAAACAGTACAGAGAATGACGTAGATCGTTTAGGTGGATATATGGGGGGTTTTAGTAAGAGAATGTGCGATAACGTGAAATGTGGAGCGGCAATGTACCATTTACTATATGAGGACAAATGCCACGTTACGACCGTTCAATGATAGGTATGCCATCTTGGAAACCACATTTGGTGCCACATTTGTACCACAGAAATGCATGTTCAAAGCCAATGCGTGCAGATCGTGCAGATTTCTGCGCATGATAGATCAGAGCCAGACAATAGACTATAGCAGGAAAGAAGGTTATCATTGTTCCATGCATAAGATTGTTTGGCCCACATATGAGAACACAATCTGTCAACTAGTATCAAATCACTTCACGATCCGTTAGAAGCTATCCAGTCCAGTCTTAGAAAAACCATGGGATTAGTACTCTCTACCCTTTGCACCGGCTATCGATTTCTGATCCAAGTCTGAGCGGTCCGTCTTCCTTTGAGGCTCTGCGCCTGTTTTGTTCGCTGATGCTTCCTTCTCCGAAGTCCGTGAAGGAGGTAAGGGGAATGCCTATTGATCCTTGACGGAGCGCGCTCGCTTCAACTGCCAAGGGATCAAAATGACGACAGCTATTGGGGACTCGAGAAGATTGACGCCTACCAGAGCAGTTAGAGTAAAAGGTCGTCCACGGTGAGCTCCTCGAGTGCAGCGAAACAGTTTTTGATCTCCCTCCACCGTGCATTTGTTGGCTCCCACTGCCGGATCTCCTCCACTAGATGACGCAAAAGCTGCAAGTTCTCGATGTGCCGCACCTGGAGCAAGTCGTTCACGAGGCCCCGCAAGTTCCACGGCAAGTGGAACAAGTTGTCGCCCGAATCCACCGTCCGTACCGAGTCCACCTCCACGGGGTACACGAGGCTGGTTGTTTCCAACGCAAACCGCACGCCCATGTCGTAGACTGAATCTGCGCCGAGAATACGGCCGTGGGACCCCGAACCTTTTGCGCCCGGGAGTAGGCGGTCCAACTCCGCCACGAGATTCAGGTCGCCGCGGCCCACGTTTTCCATTGTTAAGAGCACCGCCACGAGCTTGGTCACGAACGGCGGAAAGTCCGCAGAGTCAAACACACACCGGTAGATGTTGGGGTGGCGGAGGTGGTTGGCGAGTGCAGACAGAAGCGGCACGAGCTGGTCGCCTAGAGCAGCGGCCATGGTGATCTTGACATTCTTTGCGCAGAGCAGGCGGATGTTCTGCGCCAACCGCACACTGGCGCCCGACTGCGGCTTCTGGAGCTCGAACAACTCGTTGATCACCTCGTTCTCGCCCGCGGTATAGGCCCGGATCACCACGGCGGCGTCGCGGTCTGCACTGGGCCCACACATGGCACCGGCTAGAGAAAGCAACCCCACTTTCTTATGAGCCACCACGCCAAGCGTGGGATGCGAGTACATGCCGCACAAGAGGGCTGCGGCGAGCGGAGCAGCGGCAGAGTTGGCCACAACGTACACAAAGTCCGACGCACAGATTTCTGCGGCCCAGTTGGAAAGAAGAGAGAGCGAGGCCTCCAACCGCTGCGCCTCCGGCCCCTGGCCGTCTAGCGCAACCGTGTCCACCACGCCCTCCGGCCCGAGCCACCGCGCCACCGCGTCCAGCGCCTGGTGCGCCATCTGCACGGCGGTGCCCGTGTTCTGCCCCACTAGCAACTTGACAAGCTTGCTGGGCATGAAGCTGTGCACTGCAATCACCACCGCGCGGCGGATGCGCCGCCGCTTCTTGTCACGCACGCTGCGCCCGCTGCAGCGGTAGAGGTGCCGCTCCGACGTTTTTTTCCCGTGGAGCCATGCTTCGCCGTGGAGGCGAACGCGCGTGGGAACGGTGATGGTGCGCAAGCTGGAGTCGAGCGCGGGGGTGGTGGTGCCGCCGCCGCCGCTATTCTGCTCCGGCGCCAACGTGCTCTCCATGGCCTCGGACGCGGTGAGCGGCCGCTTGCGGTGGTTGTACCGCACCGGCTGCGTCTGGGTCAGAGTCCCCGCCACGGCCAACTCCACGTCGGTGGTGCCGTGGCGGCTGCGCACGGCGTAGTGGCACATGTCCTTGGCGGACTCGACCGCGAGTTTGGCGGCACGGAAGAGCTCGCCGTTCTCGGGCTCGTCATCCAGGCTCTCCTGGACCGAGGAAAAGGGCCACCACAGGCCGGCCCGGGCGTTACTTTCGGTGCCGTCCTTGCCGCCGCCTTGGGCATCGCTCCATAGTCGCGGCCACCACCCGGCTTCCGGCTGTTTCGCGGTTGGCTCTGTTGCGGCGTCCTCGGGTATCTCGCGGGGCCACGGCCAGAACCTGGATTTGGTTTCGGGTTCGGGTGACACCGACTGCTCGGGGAGAGGGTGGTTTTTCGGGTGCGGGTCGGTCGCGCTTTGGCTTGTTGCATTTGGCTTAGTGGGGTTTGCCAGGGTGTTGGGTTTGGTAGTGTTTGGTGTATCGCATGGCTTGGTTGTGTTTGCTGCATGGCTTGGGGTATTTGGCTTGGTATTTGGCTTGGTATTTGGCTTGGTATTTGGCTTGGTATTTGGCTTGGCGGTGTTTGCCGTGTTGGTTGGGTTGGTGGTGTTCGTTGCATTTGCGTCGGGGTTCCCATTCGGCGTGTTCGCAGTGTCTGGATTGGTTGTGGTTTCTCGCAGCCACCATGACGGCTGCAGCTGGGACATGATGCGCCGGTTCTCTTGCAGGCTGATGCGGGCTGCAAGTGGGTGGCGGTAAATATGCGTGGAACCCACGGCTTGGTTGCGCGTGGATGCGATAAGCATGCACACTCGCAACGTGCATGCTCCACATCCTCTCCCACCTCTCTCCTGCAACTGCCGCTTGATTTCAATCTTCCGCTCCTCTCTCCATGGATCCCTGGACACAAGTTGCGGCTCGCCTCTCTCTGCGAGACGAACTTGAACAGCACAATGCGGACTTCTATCGCTCTTTCACCCAGCTTGCACGATATCACCCCACGTCGCCCGATAGACTTGCAAAAGAGAACCGCCTGCTCCACCAGGAAAACGAATCGCTAATATCCCGGCTCAATAGCCAAACGCTCCGGTTGGAGCTTGCCGAATCGCGTGCCAGGGACTACGTCAAAGCGATCGAATCCCACAAGAGCCGCATCTCTCGTCTTCAGCTGAAAGTGGAACAGCTCACTTTGGAAATTGCAGAGAAGAACCGCTCGATCCAAATCATGTCGGACGAGCACATGATTACGCAGATCCAGCAGAATGTGATGGCGGACCAGGTGGATAAACTCACCCAGGAAAACACACGCCTATTACTGGAGGTTTTGCAGAAAAAGGGTATAGAAGCAGAGGAGATGAACGAGAAGCTCCATAAGCCAACCTAGGAAGAAGATAAAAGACTAATTGTATGCAATTGTATGAATTTCTGTGTTCAAATGTGGGCTTCTACTGATGAATCTTCTAGTTTTCCAAAGAGAAGCTGACTCACAAACTCACAGGCTAAACTCCCGGCAGACGAAGAACATGCTCGCATCCCTACAATGAGAAACTTCAGTGTAAAAGTATATTATTCTATATCGTAATCATTCGGTTTAGTTGGAAGTGTCAACAACGTATCTACCCAAGATCTTACCCTCCTCCATCAACTTGAACACCTCAGGCAAGCTAGACAAGCCAACAATCTTGATTGGGCACTTGATCAAACCTCTAGAGAAGAAGTCAATGGCTTCGGCCGAGTCAGCTCTGTTTCCGACGTAAGAACCACAAATGTTGACAGACTTGACAACAGCGTCGAAGACTGGAGCAACAACCTTAGCGCCAGCTGGCAAACCGACCAACACAACAGTACCAGTGCTTCTGATGTAGTCAACAGATTGGGAAATAGCCTTCTCGGACACAGAGACGTTGATGGCACCGTGTGGACCACCGTTGGTGGCAGCCTTGACATCGGCAACAATGTCCTTGGACTTGGTGAAGTCGACGAAAGCCTCAGCTCCCAAAGACTCACAGAAGGCCTTCTTGTCGTCACCACCGTCAATACCGACGACTCTGTAGCCCATAGCCTTGGCGTATTGGACAGCCAAAGAACCCAATCCACCACCAGCACCGGAGATACAGACCCATTGACCAGCTTGCAATCTAGCAGTCTTCAAAGCCTTGTAAACGGTGATACCAGCACACAAAATTGGGGCAATGAGAGACAAGTCAGTTCCTTGAGGAATCTTGGCAGCTTGCACGGCGTCAGCAGTGGCGTATTGTTGGAAAGAACCGTCGTGGGTGTAACCGGACAAGTCAGCATCTGGACAGTTCGACTCGTTACCTTGTTGACAGAACTCACATTGCAAACAAGAGCCGTTCAACCACTTGATACCGGCGTAGTCACCGATCTTCCAGCCCTTGACGTTGGCACCCATGGCGACAACGACACCGGCACCCTCGTGACCGCCAACCAATGGCAACTTGGTGTCCAATGGCCAGTCACCCTTCCAGGCGTGCAAGTCAGTGTGGCAAACACCAGAGTACTTAACGTTGATCAACAACTCGTTGTCCTTTGGGGTTGGAACGGCGATTTCCTTGTATTCCAATGGGCCACCGTTGGTTTCAAAGACAACAGCGTGTTGAGTTTTTGGGATAGACATTTTTCGTAAAGTTATTTGGATTCAATTGAGACAAATAAGAATGGAGAAAAAAACTCGATTGAGGATGGGACGGGTGATATTTATATGGGTCGAACCAAGGGTCGGTGCAATGCAGTGAGTGGAAGGCCCCGACATATGGTGACGATGCGGCTCCGAGACTTGCCTATTCCGGCGGTAGAATCAGATGTTTTTGTGAGCACCACCCCACCTGGCCTGCATTTGCGCGGTTAAAACGACGACTGCACTCGGATATTTCACCGCAATCCCGTAGGTTCTCCCAGTTACGAAACCACAAGATCAAATCACAACTGCCCACAATCACATATTCTCGCAAACTGCAATCCTGATCGCACTTTTTTTTTACGCTATTCCTCAAAGAGGAACGAAAATTGGGTGAATGGACAGCATCGCCCGATATGCAGTGATATCAGGTGACAATGCGCTTATGATTCGTCTGGGGGTATGCAGTTGTATGGCCCCCCACCAACTCGTGACGAACATGTCGGTAAGAAGGCTACTTTTTGCGCGTGTAAATCTCTCATG
Organism: Clavispora vitiphila; assembly: GCA_030557995.1. Taxonomy (NCBI): domain Eukaryota; kingdom Fungi; phylum Ascomycota; class Pichiomycetes; order Serinales; family Metschnikowiaceae; genus Clavispora; species Clavispora vitiphila. The sequence goes on from JANIJR010000007.1 coordinate 62,930, forward strand.
TGGTGGAGCTTTGTCTCACTTTATAGAAGCCCAGTCTACCTTGGTGGTTGCCACCCCTCCACTACAGAGAGGTGAAGATGCGCTTGTCTCCGGATTTCGTATGCCGTCCAGAGGCGCAAACTCCGAACAATAGGAGACAGTCGCATTGCATAGTTGGGGGTCACATGGGGTGACTCCGAGTCTCTTGTACGGCAGAAGCACGGTTGTTGATCAAGTGTTTTGTGTCTTGGCGTTAATGCGTTCTATGGACATGGAAAATCTTGCAAACTGCTTAACGCCGCGTCGGCGGCAATGGCCACGGTTCGTAACACTCAGCCTGTGGTCAATATTGGCTCATGCATATAGGTCAGGACATCGGTGTGTACCCCCTCGAAGTGGGGTCGCCGTTGTCGGACATGGCGTGGGCTTTAGCTTTGCACAATACAATTAGGTTTCCGGCACGGCGCGGGTCCCAATGGAAGTAACTGTTGAAGAGCTCGTCGCACACGTAGTACGCGCCATCCACGGCGTCAAGCACTGCGCGCAAGGAGGGCGCAAACACCACGAGGTGCGATGGCCATGGACGTGCGGGGGTGCCCACCTCGTGCGCTAAAAACTCGGCAGGATTATCAAAAAATCTGTCCAGCTCATCGCGGTACTGGCGCATGTTTTCCGGGGTGGCAGCAGCCAAATGGAGCGGCGGCTCGCACGTGAGAAACCACAGCTGGGACACAAGGCTCGGCCGGTGCAACGTAGCATGCCATGGGGTAGAGTGGCACGGCGCCAATACTCCGATGGAGTGCACGGCGGAGTCTGCGCGCAACGAATGCACGAGGTCAACGACGCCGCGCTCGTTGACGCGGGAGAAAAACACCGCCACCGCGGCGTGCACAAGCACCACCGGCACCGCCCAACGCCATATGCGGGCGCGTCCTGTGCGGGGTGACCCCGCCGGCGCGCGCCAACGGGTGAACTCGGATGCAGCCACCACGAGCATCACTGGGTAAAGCGGCTGCAAAAACCGCCACTCCTTGTGCGCGATTGCCAGAAATGCTGCAGCCACAAAAACAACCATTCGCGTCAAGCGTGTGAGAATGGCACCGGAGGATGTGGGCGGTGTCTTGCCTTGGAAGAGCGAGCGAGCAACCGCCGCAGCAAAAAATGGCAAGTATCCCATGAGCATCAACGGCAAGCCTTGGCCCACGTAGAAGTGCCATGGCGCCGAGCCGTAGAACACCAGGAGGTTGCGCACCACGTTAAACTCGACAAAGTTCCAGAGCGGGAACGTCCATTGGCGGTAAAAGACACGGTCGGCGGCTGCGCCCAATGCAATTGCAACCGCGCCTGCGAGGGCCGCCACCGCGACGAGCCGCGCCAACTGTCCTGGCCTGGGCATGTGCTGGTGCACCAACCCGGCGCCAAGAAACACCCACACGAGCGCGTTGGTGGGGCGCACCACGCAGCTGATGCCGGCGCAGAGGCACAGAACGAAGAGGCGGCGCGCGTGCACCTGGCGCCACGGCCACTGCGCGAGTGCAACGGTGGTGAGCGCGGCTTCCAAGTTGTTCAGAAACAGGCGCGGCAACACGTGCCAGTTCCATGCGCTGGCGAGCGACATGAGCAACGCGGTGCGGGCGGTGGAGGGGCTGTGTGTCACGCGCCACGCGAGGCGGTAAGTTCCGATGTCGACGGCGGCGGCAATGGCCGCGCTGACCACCTTGGGGGCCCAATCTACCGCGCGCAAACCCATTGGGCGCGCTGCGGCGTACGCCGCGGCGTAGAGTAGCGGGTGGATCGCGGACCGGAGGTGCTGGTGCCACTCCCACGTGGTGTAGCCGTAGCCGTACACCAAGTTGTGCGCGGGCTCGAGGGCCTGGAAGTATTCGTCCGGCTGGAAAAAGGTGGCGGTTAAAAACGCGTTGGCGAGGCGGAACACAAAAATGGCAGCCACTGCGTGCCAGTTTTCCAAAGACATGGCTATAGATCGACAGAAACCGTAGGGGTGGATTGGATAGAGCGGATGGACAGAGCGGATTGGACAGAGCGGATTGGATAGAGCGGATTGGATAGAGCGGATGGACAGAGCGGACACACAAATTCACGGAAAGTGTTTGCAAAAGGATTTGACCCGATGTGACTTTTACTGTGGGAGTGGAGCCGGTGGTTCTATGAGCGGTTGGACCGGAAGGAGAGTTGGCTTCCTTTTTGGGCGATCAACGGCAAAGCGAATGAGCAGTCTCTAGTGACGGATTGTGCACCAGACGCGGTAATGCGAGTGATGCTCACACCAGAACATTTTGCGGGGATCCGGTGTGGGAGCGCGCCGCGCATCGTTCGTAGTTCTAAGAACCCACTGGTCTGAAGCGAAAATTGCATTTCCATATTGCCATACAGTTGACCACGCTTGCACTAGGATTGGGTTCGGACTAGTTTGAGATTGCACTGGTCTGATTTTGCATTGGTTTGAGTTTGCACTGTTTTGATTTGGCACCAGTTTGGTTTTGCTCTAGGATAGCTTGCACTAGGATTGGATTGTCTCGTATCAGATAAAATAGCCGTTTGAGCCAAACCGCCGTCGAACAAGGCTACACCAAATCGTCCATCGCTAAGAACGCAATCTCCGCCCGAACTTCTCTACTGCTAGCTACAAGCACCCGGATCCCAGCCCTCTGCGTCTCGATCATCTCCGTTGCCCTCAATCCGGCAGCTCCATACCAGCGAGATCTTCATTCTGCCTTCGGCTCCAGACCTAGGACTTCTCGGCTTTGTCTCCATCTACATGTCCCCGGACCTCAGTCTCAGCTGCAGCGACATCCAGCACTGCCACTACCTTGTTGCGCAAGGCAAGGTCCCCGAAGCGCGCGCACGCGCAGTTTCGGCCGCGCGCCGCCTCTCGAGCCAGCTTGACGCTCCGCGCGCCCGCCCGTTGGCGCGCGCCGCGCTCGACTTAGCTGACCGCATCGATAAACACGGTGCCGCCGCGCTTTCGGTGTCGGAAAAAGTAAAGTGGCTCACCTCCGCGGTCCACGGCATGCTCTGGTTCCCGGTGTTGCTGTTCGGGCTGTTTCTGTCTGTAGACTATGCTCCGGTGGACTTGGCTGAGCCTCAGCTCAAAATGCCGCAGTTGGCGCCAGATTTCAGGGCGGCGGTCATGCCGGCCACGCCCGACCGCGCGGTCGCGGGCCTCGGCGACTTGCACCAAGATTTGCTTGGCGATTGCTCGTTTGTGCTGTCGCTCCTCCTGGCCGCGGCCGAGGGACTAGGGCCGGAACTTTGCCTGCTCATCACGAGGTTTGAGTCAGCCGAACCTGCTTCCGGGGTGGGCGAATCCAACGCGGAGCATCCTGGTGTCAAGGCCCGCCTCTTTTTCAACGGCTGCTGGCGCGAGTGTGCGGTGGTGCCCGCGCTCCCGCACATTCTCCCGCCCTACGCGCACCGCAGTCTTTTTGTGCGCTCGTTTTCCAACCCCACGCTTCTTTGGCCCGCGCTCTTGGAAAAGGCATATGTGCTCGCCGCCGGCTCTCACTACGCGTTTGCCGGCTCCAACATGGCATCCGACACCTACATGCTCACGCGGTGGTGGCCCGAGGTGTTGTCTGCTGCAAATGGTCCCCTGCTCCGTGACCTCTGGGCAGCGCGCGCCCTGCATCCCGTCGTCGCAGGCGTGGGGTCCGGGCCGATGCTGCCACAGTTGGCGGCCGATCTCGGGGTGGTGCCGAACCACGACTATGTGGTGGTCGACGTGACACAAGACGGCGTGGTGCTCACAAACCCGTGGGAAACGGGCGACGCACGCCACATGGCGGTGGACTGGGCCCACCTCGCCCACTTTTCCTACGTATATGTGAACCACAAGCCGCGCGCGCCGGAGGTGGCAGCAGTGGCGTTCGTGGCGCGCGCGAACTGGCGCGCGAACTCGCCCGCGCCCTCGGACTACCTCGCCCACCGCCCGCAGCACACCCTCCGCCATAGCCAACCAAGCTCAGTCCAGGCGGCTTTGGTGGTGGAGCGCTTTGTGACTCTGGGTGATGCGCCCTTTTGCGTGTCAGTCTACCGCAACACCCGCGGAAGAGTAGCCACCGCCCACCAGTACGCATTAGTTGCGGGCGGGTTCTACACCAACGCGCGCGTGCTCTACTTGCCGGTGGAGTTGGATGGAGGCATCACCTATACCGTGGTGACCACCGTGGGGTCCACAGTGAAGACAGAGACGCTGCCGGTGCTGGAAAAGCCTGTCTCCTCTTTGTCCTTCGCTCTCCTGGTGTTCGCGCCCAAACCCGTCGCGGTGCAGACTGCGCGCGCAGCCCACACCGAATTACCCCCCATCGTGGGCCACTGGGACATGGGCACCAACGGCGGTAACTGGGGCGTTGCATCCTACATCAACAACCCCCAGTTCGACGTGGTGGTGCCTCCCGGAACATCGCGGCTTGTACTTCTGGTGGTGGCCGCGCCGCTGGTCGACGTTAACCTCCACCTTTTTCACAAGGAATCGGCGCGCGCAGGTCGCATCCGCGCCTACGACGAAACAAAACTCGTGGCCGCAGAGAACTACACCCGCCACTTTCACCACACAGAAATCTCCCCGATTGACCCGGGGACTTACCGTCTTGTGGTCTCGTGCCATGACGCGTCCCACACCGGGTCATTTACCTTGACTGTGGGGTACTCTCACGAAAACAGTGCTTCTGCCGTTACGGTGGACCGCGTGCCCCAGGCGCTCGGCACCTTTGTCCACCACTACTCGTTCCAGTGGCGCGGGTCCAACCGCCACAAAATCTTCTTCCGCGCCCCAACCAGCTGCGCCGCAACATTCCACATCCAGGCGAGCCTGCCCGAAACTCCCGCGCGCCTCCCGTCGTATGTGCCGGCCATGCGCGCCCTGGTGTTCGACCCGGCATCCAACCCCACCTCAACCACCGACTGGAACAACAGCATCTACGGTGTGTTTGTCGACGCTGCGCTCGCGCCAAGTGACGGCAATTATGTTCTTCTTGTGGAGCGGTTCGAGGCCGGTGACGGTCCGTGCCACGTGACCATCGGCAGTACCTCTCGGGTGGAGATTCTCCCGAGCTGACACCCGTACCTCTCCCCTCTGGGTGCGGCCGCGACAATTACTTGTTCAACGTGTCGCTTTTGCTCAACCACTATGAAGCTCTGGACCTCGCTATTGGTATCCGCCTATGTGTGGCTGGTCGCATGGGCTGCCTACTCAAATGCAGAGATGCGCCAATTGCTTGCCGCGAAGGCGTCTTCCGGCGTTTTCGAACTTACCGAAGCGAACTACGAAAACTACTTGTATGGCGCTCGTGACTACGACGTGGTGGTGCTCATGTCGGCGGACTCGCCGCAAATTAACTGTCTCTTGTGTCGTGAAACAGAACCCAAGTTCAAAATCGTGGCTGACTCCTGGAACCGTGCGTACCCTGATGGCTTACCTGAGAAGAGAGACATCTATTTTTTCAAGGCAGACTTCGCCCACAACAAAAAATTGTTCCAACAGATGCAATTGGAATCCATCCCCAAGATTTTCCACTACCCACCCCAGCCCCAAGGTGCAGACCCCACCGCGTGGATCAAGAACAACTCTCAGTACCAGTTCCTCCAAGGTGAGCACGATGTGATGATCAGACAGTGGATCATGTCCATCACTGGCACCCCGTTTGACATCTACGTACCCACAGACTACTCGCGCGTGATGATGAATGCGTGCATTACCTTTGCTATTGTGATGTTTTTGAAAAGATTCCGCGGCACCATCGGAACTTTGGTTTTGTCGCCGTTCGTGTGGGGCGCGTTGTCGCTTGTGGCCATCTTGTTGTTTGTGGCCGGATACATGTTCAACCAAATCCGCAACACGCCCTACTTGAAGGAGACGGGCGATCTGATCGAGTACATCGCCCCGGGCCCACAGATGCAGTATGGGTTGGAGACGCAGTTGCTCTCCACTTTGTACGGACTCTTGTCGCTTTTGGTTGTGGTTTTGGTGAACAAGGTGGGCCCCATGCGCAACGCCAAGGTGCAGTTGTTTGCTGCGGCGCTCACCACTGCTCTCCTCTACCTCTTGTACAGTCTTTTGCTCGCCGTCTTCTCCCAGAAGCACAGGGGCTATCCATATGTGTTCCAGTTCTAATGCACACCAGTAACAGCTCAACCGCCGCCGTAGCTCACTCGCCGCCTCCCATTCTCTTGGCGACCTCAACCAAGGTCTTTTTCTGCTCCGCCAATTGTTTCTGGGCCAAGTGGATGCGTCCACGGAAGTCGGCCACAGTCTGTTCCGAGAGCGAGTCCGGACTGGCTTCCAACAGCAGAAGCCGGTGCTCGATATGTTTCAAGCGAGTGAGGAGAATGTGCTGCGACTGGTGCAACAGGTTGAAGCTCTCGTGGACGCTGTCGAGGGGAGCGGAAAGCACAGCGTGAGCGGCAAGCTCAATGGGATGGAAATCGATTTCTTCCTCCATAACCCTTCGGCGCCGGCACTGCAAACGTGTTCGTGCGTGGCTGTACAGTAGTGTGGATGTGCACCAGTTGAGAAGCGCAAGCACGGTGGACGGCGAGAAAGTGAGGGTGCGTTCGCACATTTCCCCGGCCTCCGCGCAATCTCAACACAAACCAACAATTAGCAAGTGCAGCCAAAAATACAAATCCGCGTGAATAGGCCCGGTTGCGCCGTCCGTCTGTAGTGTTACCCAGCCGCCACTCACCTCCAAGCCCCGCCGCACAAACCAGCTCCGGCGCCACCAGAGCACCCACCAGAGCACCCACCACCCCACCCTCCGCCCCACCTGCAACCCGCTTGTGCACTTCGCACTTCGCGCGGCAACTACACACCACTTTCTTCCAACTCACCGTCTCGTCTGACCGACCACCTACTTGCGCCTTGTGCAGCCTGCCGCTAACGCCCCTTCTCATCTTAACCTTGCCGCACACCAAGCTCCCGTCAAGCCGACACCACGGTCGACCGTACCCCGCCTCACCTGACATCCTATGTCTGTGCCGCTACTCCACCACAGCGCCCATCAGGTCAAAGTGGGCCAGAGTTTCCGGTTCGTCGTCGAGTACGAGCCCGTCAGCTCACCCGAGCAGTACGCCGCCACTCCCCCCGCCAGTCTCTGGGTCCGCATCCGCAACACAGAACCCATCCCGTTGCGCGCCGCATACTTAGCCGGCCCGTACGTACTATACGTGGATTGCCGCCCCGAGGAGTACAGCCCGCACACCCAGTCGTTTGTCACCGCCGACCAGCCGGTGTTTGAGCTGCAGCTTCTTCCGGGGAAGGCGTTTTATGCCGAGTTGCTGTGCCACACCTATAAGCCGCACTACCGCTGGACCGTGGACGTGGTGTCGCAGATTCTCTTCAACAACACCATCGCCACCAACTTCGAAGTTTGCATTGCCGGCGGAAGAAACATGGCCGACTACACGGTTCCTGCGCCGCAGCTCTCGGTCTCCATCCTAGATACGCTCGACTTGTGGAACTTGCCGCTTCCAGACCCAGACCGCCCGGTTCACTTGGTGGTGTTGACCCATGGCCTCCACCTGAACGTGTCGGCGGATATGTTGTATTTGAAGGAGCAGATAGACCGCGCCGACGAAAACGTGGTGGTCAAGGGCTTTTTTGGAAACGTGTGCAAGACAGAAAAGGGCATCAAGTACCTCGGCAGCCGCGTGGCCGAGTATGTGGTGGACTTGGTGCGCACCGAAGCCGTTCCCAACGTCACGCAAATCTCGTTCGTGGGCCACTCGCTCGGCGGCCTTGTCCAGACTTTTGCCGTGGCCTACTTGCAGAGCAACTACCCCTGGTTTTTTGATCGGATCCAGCCGGTCAACTTCGTCACGCTCGCGTCGCCCATGCTCGGCGTGATCCACGAAAACCCCGCCTACATCAAGCTTGCGCTTCTGGCGGGTGTGGTGGGACGCACTGGCCAGGAGTTGGGGCTCCAGCTCACAGAGGCGGACAAGAAGCCGCTTCTTCTTCTCCTTCCATCCGGCGCCACTCACAAAGTGTTGAAGCGGTTTGTGCGCCGCACCGTCTACGCCAACGTAGTCAACGACGGCATTGTGCCCCTTCGAACATCGGCCTTGTTGTATTTGGACTATAACGGGCTCTCGCAGCTCGTGGGGCCAGGGGAAAAGGTGGCGTCCGACGCAAAAATCCCCGCTGATCTCCCGGACTCCTACCAGCTGCTGCCGCTTCTGGCCATGCTCTCGTTTTTCATGCCTCAAAAGCAAAAGGACCAAAAGCAGAACCACAAGCTGAAAGACCCGTATAGTCGGTTTCAGACCACCGGCGATAGTGACAGCGGCGACTCAGGCATTGACAGGCCGTTGGACCTGATCCCCAAACCATCAATGATCGAGAGTGCCACCTCGCTCATTCTCCCGCCGGTTCCGTCCACCAAGTACATCACTGACCCGAACGCGAGGGATAATGTGATCTTGCACGACAAAGTCTACGACGAAAGAGACTTACCGGCCGTGGAGAACACCACAAACTTGGCCAAAGAAAAGAAAAAAGGTGTGATGCAGATGCTCAACGACAAGCGCGACGAGTTTCGCCAACTAATGGGCGACAACATCACGGAGCACTACGAAGAAGAGATTGCGCGCGAGTACCACAAGCTGATGCTGTGGCGGAAAGTGTTGGTCAAACTCAAGCCAGATGCGCACAACAACATTGTGGTGCGCCGAAGATTTGCCAATGCGTACGGCTGGCCTGTGATCGACCATTTGGTGCAGAACCACTTTGATGTAGACCTGAAAGAGGACACGGTGCCGGAAGCGGAGTCAGAAGTAGACATGGCCGACGTGAAAATCACTGACATGTGTCGCACCAAAGACGACAGTCTTGAGACGTCGAGCGACGGAGTCGAGTTGACGCAGATTCTCTCGAGGGACGTGAACAAGCGCCAGAACCAAGAGCTTGATTTGGAACCAGATGAAAATACGTGGATCAACTCCAAAAGCAATACCGGAGGCTTCGTGGGGCCCGCGGGGCTTCTTTCGGAGGTGAGCGAGATGATGTTTCGGTTAAAAGAGCAGATGAGTAATTATGGAGCCAATGAGGCAGAGGACGAGGAGCCATCTGTAAAAGAGCCACAGCAGCGACTCATGGGGGAGTTTTTTTAGGTTTTGATAGACAGGATAAAAGAATTTGGGAAATAGTGAAACTTAACGAAAGAGAAGAAAGGTAACCTGTATCGTGTATTCGTCTATAGTACAATCATTCGGCGTCTTCGGCGTCTTCTTCACCGTCTTCCTCGGCGTCTTCAGTTTCTTCCACCGGGACCAACTCACTAATCTTGGCCAAAATGGACTCGCACGTTTCCTCGTCAAACCGCAGATCACATTCTTCCACCAAACCGTATAAGTGGACCATGGACCGGGGCAACGAGTTGACAATCTGGAGCTTTTCCACCTTCATCAAGTCCAACTGGTTCAAAAACTGCATGAGTTCAACAAACTGTTCTTGCCCGGGAATCTGGCCCGCGGCGTTGGTGGAGAAGTAAGCTGTGACATCTCGAGTAAGCACTTCCAAGTCTAAACCTGCGGCAGTGAATCTTTTCGTGCGGTTGTGTTTTTGCTGGGCCTCTTCTTCAGGAGTAAACGTCCAGTTGTATGTTTCCTGCAAGCCCCGGAGATGCTGGAGCACCTCGAAGTCCAGCAAGAATGCTTCTCTCTCGGTGAGAATCTTCATGGTGGTGATGCGATGTTCTCGATGGAGGTTTGATGAGCGCGGAATGCGAGGGTGCAGGTGAATATCATAAAGAGAGAAAGACGAATAGAAAAGAGAGAAAGGCTAAGAGAAAAAGGGACGGACTGGGACTAAAGAGGAGAAGAAAGAGAATGAGTAGAAGGTGATGCTGAAAGAGAAATGATGGATGTAGATGACGGTGAAAGACAGTGTACAATGAGAGACTGTGGGTTTAGGTGCAAACCACGCTGCGAGTTTGTTCGTTCGATTTGAGGCGCGATCTTCTGTATTGATTCTCTTTGCAGTGAAATCCAGAAACCTTTAGCTAGAAATTCAGCGTGCCAGGAAATGCGAGCCTTGCGCTCGCCAACCAATGAGCCGGCCCAACTACGCCCTTCAGAGATACCGTCAAAATCGGGCGAAATAATGATTTTCGATCTAAAAGAGGTATTACCGTGATATGTATCTACGAAGCATTTATTGCGTACGCTCGTAATAGATGTCGACTGCACCTGTTTGTATCAGATAACGTTTTACCATCCTAATCGTTCTCTCTGTATCCACTATGATAATCCAGCCAAAAAGACGGTTATGTAAATATCACTGGAATACGATCTTCATGTATCTTCGGCAGCCGTGTGTTCATCCGCCCGCAACGAGTCGGCCGGCACACACTGGCGCTTGAAAACCCCCACAAACCCCCCGCCCACCACGCGCGCGCCTACTTTGGGGCGGCACACCGCCACGCGCGCGCCCGTTTCGCGCGTCAACACCGTGTTCACGTCCCACTCGCGCGTTCCTCCACCGTTTCCCGGCGGAAGCTCCACCGTCTTCACCAACAGAAGATCGAGTCCCTCCAGTGCCTCGCGGCAGTCGAGAATTTGCGTCACCGACGGCGTGAACACGAGAAGCGTGGCTTCAAGCGCCATCCGCGCCGCCATTGCCGCCAAATATGTGTGTGGATCGGGCAAATCCAAAAATACCCCGCTGAGAGGAAATCCCGGATTCTGCTCGAGCCACGCGGCCGGCAGCGCGCACACGTGAAAGTCCACGTCGCCCGCATACTTGCCGCGGCGGAAGTGGCGCACGTTCCATGCGCCCATTTGCAGGTGGTCGGCGCGGCGGTCGATCAGATGGAGCACCGCGCCTCGGCGCGAACTGTCGCCCTCGGCCCGGGCGCGCCCGTTCGCAGCGTGGAGCACACTACAGATGGAAAGAGTAAGGGACCCGTTGCCGGTTCCAGCCTCCAAGAAATGCGCAGGACCGGCGCCCTCGGTGGGCTCCGACACGTCTATATCGGCCATCTGCACTATGGCATTGGCGTCGAGCGAGTAGATCGGCTGTGCCTTCCGCCGACTCAAACTGGTGTACTCGTCCAATGTAGGGTCTGTGACAATAAAGCGCGCGGCCTTGGAGTCGGTGCGCGCAATTTTTGCCGCGTGCGCGCCGCGAAACGGGGCGTAGATGCGCTTGGGCTGGCCGATGATGTCGTCGTGGTGCACCTCGCCGTACTTGGTGTGGGTCACCGCACCCGGCTTGAGCGGCTTGGAGAGAAGCGCATTGGAGACGCTCTTGAGGGGGCGCACGAGAACAACGTCCCCCGCGTGGAACGTGGACACAAACCGGCGGAGCATTGACCAGTGCAGAGAAACAACGGATGCAGAAAACCGTTTGCGCGCCATCCCGCACGACTCGCCGCCCCGGTATGAATATGGGTTCTTTGCCCTCTGCGCACCTTGTTCTGCTAACATAAGCGGATGGTACACTTGTCGTATGAGCCGTCAAAATGATAGTGATAATAGCACGGTTTATGAAAGTACGATCACAGATCATGTCCGACCTTTATCGGCCTACACCCGCCTGTCAGTATTCCTGTCCTATATTACATGCTATCCTAGTTCTAGTTTCTTCTCTGCTTCTTGTGCTTCTTCTCAATGGACTTCCCGCTCGCGCCAATGGTAATGTTCACCTTGGGTGGCACGTCGAATCCAAAAGACTTGGCCACCTTCACCAAGTCCAACTTGTCAATCTGGTACACCGTCTTCAAGTGGTGCGACGCATATGCTTGCAAGTAGGATCTATATCCATCCTTGGCAGACTGGTGCAACCAGAAGTTGCTCTTGATCAACTTGGTCAACTGGTTCTGAACGTTGGCAATCTTGTTGGCAGGGAACTCAAACTCGTTAAGTGGCACGTTGGCCGCCTTCAAGTAACGCAAGAATCCCAACTCAGAGGGTGTCAAGAACATCAACGATTTACCCTTACCTTGAGTGCCTCTGGCGGTTCTTCCCACACGGTGGATGTAGTCTCTTGGGTCATCAGGTGGGTCGAATTGCACAATCCAGTCCACAGCAGGAATGTCCAAACCTCTGGCAGCCACATCGGTACAGATCAAGATACCTTGCTTGGCATTACAGAACTCAAAGAAGGTGTTGGTACGCTTGGCTTGTTTCTGCTTTCCGTGCAAGTCCAACACAGGCAAGTCGATGTAGTTCAACAACTCGCCAAAGTACTTCACACAGTTACACGACGAGAGGAACACAATGATCTTCTTCTTGGCGTTTCTCTTCAAGAACGAGAAGAGAAGCAAAAATCTCTTGTCACTCTCGCACACAACGTAGCCTTGCTCCAATCCATCCGCCGTCGAGGCAGCACTCTCGGGAACAACGTTGATGTACAATGGACCAGGTCTCAACGACATACGAGCCAAGTCTTCGACCTTGGTGGTTTGCGTCGCGGAGAACAACATCGACTGTCTGTCCTCGTTGGGCAAGATCTTGATGATCTGCTTCATTTCCTCCTCGAAACCAATCTCCAAGATTCTGTCGGCCTCGTCAATAACGAGCGCCTTCAAGTTTTTGAACACAAATCCCTGGGTGTTTTGCAAGTGGTCCAACAAACGACCTGGCGTGGCAATCAACAAGTTGACACCCTTAGCCAACTTCTCGGCCTCTTGTCTTCTGTTGGCACCGCCAATGACGATACCAAAGGTCTGGGTGTGGTTTTCCATCAACTCACGGGCAACTCCGAAAATCTGGAGGGCCAACTCTCTGGTTGGAGAAATGATCACCACACCAGTACCGTTTCTGGGCTTGAACTTCAACGAGTACAAGAGCTCGATCGCAGGAAGCAAAAACGCCAAGGTCTTACCGGAACCAGTCTTGGCCGCACCCAAAACATCTCTTCCGGCCAACAATGGAGGAATGGTTTTGGCTTGCACCTTGGTCATCTTCTTGAACCCCATCAGTCTGATGGCCTTGAGGGTCGGCTCGGAAAATCCAGCCTCTTCAAAGTCGTAGTTGTCCTCTTCATCTTCGTTGGAAGCAGCGGGTTCTTGAGCGGTAGGCTTGATGGCTTTTCTTTGTTCATCTTCTTCTTGCGCCAACTTCTCTTCCTTCTTTTGTTGCTTGTGGCTCTTTTGTTCTGGGTCCTTCACGTTTTCTCCGAGCAATTGGGCCACTTCGTCAAAGTCTTCGTCTAATTCGTTGACCAACTTCTCCGAGTCAGAGTTGGATGCATCCACATCCTCGTGCTTCCGCTTAACAGACTGCTCGTGCTTCTTGCCACTCTTAACTTTCTTCGCCATTTTGGTGCAATCGTGATGGTGGTTGGTTTTTTTTTCAGTGATGAGCTTAGGCTATCATCGCACCCTGCACATAGCCAGAGGTGCAGCGGGCCACACCCAAGCTACACAAGCTAGCGGGAGTGAAAAATACGGCGAGAAAGCTGATATTGACGATAATCGAACAATTGGACATGTCGTAGACTTATTTTTGGCGGTAGGGTCTCGTATTCCGATCTACCTGGTCGTTTAGATCGTCTACTCTTGTGTAACTACGATACCAGTGTCTCCGAAAAGACATTCTCTCCACCAAGATGCAGAAAAAAAATGTAAACGTGGAGGCTAGATGATGATTTTGTGTTCGTCTGCCAGTTAGAGGCGACACCAGAGGAGGTAGTGGAGATTAATTATGTCGCCACCACCCGAAGTTGCCTGCAGGCCAGTTTTGTTAGGTTCTTTAACTAGGCGTCTTTTGCATTATACTACACCCCCCACAATGGCACAGTATACGGTTTCATCCACCAAGTCGTACATGCAAGCGATGGCTCCCATGGTGGAGATCCTCCAGTCGCTAGAAATACCCGAGACAAAACCGCCCAAAATCGATACTGAGTCCTGTCCAAAATTGGCTCTTGATACACTTCTATCTGCATTCGACAGCGTCTCGCTCGACGTTTTAGGGAAAATTACGGATGAATCTTCACTGAGAGCGGCGGCAATTGCCGACATCGCAAACGCATGCAAACGAATTAGCTTGGCTCGCCATGAAGCTGAAGACGATACCTTTAATATGGTCAGATCCATAGTGGAGCAGAACACCAGCGACGAAGAACTACAGTCCGCATTGTTTGACATTTTGGGGTTTGAGGAAATCGAACTTATCTCAAAGATCGTTCAGAACAAGAATGCGGTTTTGGTGGTGCCAAACGAAGAACAAGGTATACTCACGGCCGAAGATAGAGTCAAACAGCTTATTGCTGCTCGCGAGAAAGGAAAGAACGAAAAGTTGGCACCGAGAATATCATCCAGAGGCGAATACCCGCATGTTTTCAAAAAGCCCGACGTTGGTAACGTGATTGCCATCACAGGAAAACTGTACGCATTGCCCCCGGGCACTACTCGTGATAGTTACCCCACCCACGAAGAGTTGATCATTCCATATCCTCCGAATGTCACCAACAATTACATCAGAGATTCGCAGTTGGTTCGGATCGAGCATTTGGACTTTTTGTGCCAAGGAACATTCGGAAACTACCAAACGCTCAACAAGATGCAAAGTTTGGTGTTCCCAGTGGCATATAACACAAACGAGAATATGTTGGTGTGTGCTCCGACTGGTGCGGGTAAAACAGACGTGGCATTGTTGACAATTCTACATACAATTGGCCAGTTCGTGACCGAGGCTGGAGAGGGTGAGATCGACGTGGACTATGATGAGTTTAAGATCATCTACGTTGCTCCACTTAAAGCTTTAGCGGCGGAAATTGTTGAAAAGTATTCCCAAAAGCTTAAATGGCTCGGAATAAATGTCAGAGAATTGACTGGTGATATGCAACTCACCAAATCAGAGATCATGACTACCCAGATCATTGTCACTACTCCGGAAAAGTGGGATGTCGTGACGAGAAAGCTGAGTGGAGACAACGATCTTGTGGCAAAAGTCAAGCTCCTCATTATCGATGAGGTGCATTTATTGCACGAAGATAGAGGTTCCGTGATTGAAACTTTGGTAGCTAGAACTTTGCGTCAAGTTGAGAGCACTCAGCTGATGATCAGAGTCGTGGGTCTTTCTGCAACCCTTCCAAACTACATGGATGTTGCCGACTTTTTGGGTGTGAACAGACAGATCGGAATGTTTTACTTTGATCAACTGTTCCGTCCTTGTCCCCTTAAACAAGAGATCTTAGGTGTTCGCGGAAAGGCTGGATCTAAAACAGCGAGAGAGAACATCGATAGGGTCGCTTACGATAAGCTCGTGGAAAATCTCAGACAAGGTCACCAGGTGATGGTCTTTGTTCATCTGAGAAAAGATACAGTAAAGACAGCACGTACATTCATCTCGATGGCGCAAGCCAAGGGTGATTTAGGTGAATTTGACGCGTCAGAATCCTGTGAAAACTATGATCATTTCAAGAGGGATATGGGATCAAAGAACAGAAACAAGGATATGAGAGAGCTATTTCAATACGGTTTTGGTGTTCACCACGCAGGTTTGCTCCGGTCAGATAGAAATGCAACAGAAAAGATGTTTTTAAATGGTGCCATCAAAGTTTTATGCTGTACCGCAACATTGGCATGGGGTGTCAACCTTCCTGCTGCTGTGGTTATTGTTAAAGGTACGCAAGTTTATGACGCCAAACAAGGTGGATTTGTTGATTTGGGAATTTCAGATGTTATCCAGATTTTTGGCCGTGCTGGTCGTCCCCAATTCGAAAGTTTTGGTACTGGTATTCTCTGTACTTCGAGCGACAGGCTTGATCACTACGTTTCTTTGATTTGTCAACAGCACCCAATCGAATCCAAATTCCTGTCCAAGCTTATTGACAATCTTAATGCCGAAATATCTCTTGGAACAGTGACAACAATCGATGAGGGTGTCCAATGGCTAGGATACACTTATATGTTTGTCAGAATGGCTAAAAATCCGTTCAGCTATGGAATTGACTGGAAGGAAATCCAAGAAGACCCTCTGTTAACGCTAAGAAGAAGAAACATGATCATTGACGCCGCTAGAAGACTTCATCTGCTTCAAATGATCGTTTTTGATGAAAATTCCGGCGCTTTCAACACTAAAGACTTGGGCAGAATTGCGTCAGACTTCTACTTGCTCAACAATTCCGTGGAAATTTTCAATCATATGCTTAACCCCGTTGCGACAGAAGCTGATGTTTTGGGAATGATCAGTATGAGCAGTGAATTTGATAGTATTAAATTCAGAGAGGAAGAGAAAACAGAGCTCAAATTATTTGCCGACAACGAAAGTGTTTGTCAGATTGCAGGAGAGGCCGAGTCGAACCAATGGAAGACGAACATTCTTCTTCAAGCTTTTGTCTCACAAACCCGATTCAAGGATTCCGCTTTAGTATCAGATTGCAATTATGTTGCACAAAACGCCGCGAGAATCTGCAGGGCTTTGTTTTTGATTGGAATCAATCGAAGATGGGGATCGTTTCTGAAAACCATGCTTTCGATCTGCAAACTGATTGACCGCAGAATGTGGGCATATGATCACCCCCTTGCGCAATTTGATCTTCAGGAGCATGTTGTGAGAAACATCAGAAGCAAAAACCCCACGATCGAATACTTGCGTGATCTTTCCGCACCAGAACTCGGAGACTTTGTTCACAATGCTGGAGCAGGTAAGGTTTTATATCGCTTGATTAGCAGATTCCCATATTTGGATCTTGATGCTGAAATATTTCCCATTACCAGCAATGTTATTCGGATGCATGTTGTGATAGACCCTGATTTCACGTGGGACGAACGTTACCATGGCAATGCACAGTACTTTTGGATTACAGTCGAGGAATCTGGTGCTTCTAAAATCCTCCACGTTGAGAAATTCATTTTACGTCGTAATCAGATGAAATCGCCCCATGAGTTGGATTTCATGATTCCAATTACAGATCCAGTTCCGTCCCAGATTGTCGTGAGAGCAATGTCAGATACTTGGATTGGAGGCGAGAACTTTCACACTGTTTCATTCCAACACCTCATCAAGCCAAATAATGAAACTATCAGAACCAATCTTCTTCGTTTGCAACCACTTCCGCTTTCAGCATTGCACAACCCCAAAGTGGAGTCACTCTACGCCCCCAAATTCAACTACTTCAACCCAATGCAGACGATGACATTCCATTCACTTTATAATTCTAACTCAAATGTTTTCGTCGGCTCTCCAACTGGATCAGGTAAAACAGTTGTTGCTGAACTCGCGATTTGGCATGCTTTCAAAGAATTTCCAGGATCTAAGGTGGTTTACATTGCTCCAATGAAGGCATTGGTCCGCGAGAGAGTAGATGATTGGAGAAGTCGCATATGTAAACCAACAGGCTTGAAGCTTGTTGAATTGACTGGTGACTCTTTACCTGAAGCGCGTGAAGTGAGAGAGGCCGATATCATTATTACCACCCCTGAAAAGTTTGACGGTATCTCTCGTAATTGGCAAACAAGAAAGTTTGTGCAAGAAATCTCCTTGGTCATCATGGATGAGATCCATTTGTTGGCCAGTGATCGTGGTCCTATTTTGGAAATGATTGTCAGCCGTATGAACTATATTTCTTCGCAAACCAAGAAACCAATTCGGTTGTTAGGAATGTCCACTGCTGTGTCAAATGCTATTGATATGGCGGGCTGGCTTCGGGTTAAAGAGGGCCTCTTCAATTTCCCTCAATCGGTTCGTCCCGTTCCATTGCAAATGTACATCGATGGATTTCCTGATAACTTGGCTTTCTCGCCTTTGATGAAGACAATGAACAAACCCGCATTCATGGCTATCAAGCAGCATTCGCCCACTAAGCCGGTATTGATTTTCGTCGCATCCCGTCGTCAAACTCGTCTCACTGCACTCGACTTGATTCATTTGTGTGGTATGGAGCTGAACCCTAGAAGATTTATGAAAATGGAGGAACTCGAGCTTCAAGCTATTTTGGAAACGGTGAAGGATGATACCTTAAAGCTTTCTTTGCAGTTTGGTATGGGATTGCACCACGCTGGTTTGGTGGAGTCAGATCGTCAAATTGCCCATAAGTTGTTTGAGGCAGGAAAAATTCAAATTTTGATTGCCACCTCTACTTTGGCTTGGGGTGTCAACTTGCCTGCGCATTTGGTTATCATCAAGGGTACCCAGTTTTTCGATTCCAAGATTGAAGATTACCGTGACATGGATTTGACAGATATTCTTCAAATGATGGGAAGAGCTGGTCGTCCTGCCTTCGATACAAGTGGTACCGCCATTGTGTACACTAAGGAGTCCAAGAAGGTCTTCTACAAGCATTTCTTGAACATCGGATTCCCAGTAGAATCATCTTTGCACAAAGTGTTGGATAATCACATTGGTGCTGAGATTGCAAGTGGAACGATCGCCAGCAGACAGCAGGCATTGGACTTTTTGACGTGGACTTTCTTGTACAGAAGAGCTCACAATAACCCAACCTATTACGGAATTGAAGATTTGTCTCCTGCGGGAATTTCCAAATATTTGGGAGGTTTGATTGACCACACAATTGACAATTTGCAAGAATCCTCATGTGTCAGCATATCAGCCAAGGACGAGCTTGTTGCGTCGCCATTCTTACAAGTTTCTTCGTTCTACTATCTCTCACACTTAACCATTCGTTCTGTCCTTTCTCATATTAAGAAAGATTCGGGCTTCAGGGATTGTTTGAGACTCTTATGTCTAGCAACGGAATATGATGAGTTAGCCACGAGACACGGTGAAGAGTTGATCAACATGGAGTTATCGCAGGCAATGAGATACCCCGCGGAAGATCTTGAAAAAGAGTTCATTTGGGATCCCCATGTGAAAGCATATTTGTTGATTCAGGCATTCATGAGTCGGGTTGAGCTTCCAATTGCCGATTATTCCCAAGACACAGTTGCTGTTTTAGATCAAGCATTGCGTATTTTGCAAGCTTACATTGATGTTGCCGCAGAGTTAGGATACATGCAAGTCGTCTTGACGTTCATCGAGTTGATGCAATGTATCAAGCAAAGAATTTGGAACGATGTCGACCCTGTCAGTGCATTGCCAGGTGTCAACATCGATAGCTTTGATAAGAAGCTGAAACTCAACCTTAAGGAGTTGGGAAGTACTAATACCGGACGTTTGTACAAAATTGCCGAAAGCTTGGATATAGAGGATACAGAGGAATTCAAGGGGAAAAAAGAGTTCGTGAGAATTGCATCTCACTTGCCAGTGGGCGAGTTCAGTGTGTCCCAAGAGGATGCTGAATCGCTTAATATTGAATTGGCACATACAAACCTCCCTTTGAACAAAGAGTTTAGAGTTTACGCACCTCATTTCCCCAAGCAGCAAAGAGAGTCGTGGTTTGCGATTCTTTGCGATCAAAAAAGTGAGGAGTTGCTTCTTTTGAAGAGAGCCTCGCCAATATTGTATGGCAAAAAGGGAAAGGTGAGCTGCACACTCGAAATCCTCGATGAATTGAGAGGCAGAGACGTAATTGTGAAGTTCGTAAATGATGCAATGAACATCAGATACGAGGCTTCAATGACACTTCTATAGATGGCTACAATGAATAAGTTGACTGTGATGGTCTATTGTACAATGCTAAATGTTTTACTCGAAGAAATCGTCTTCTTCCTCCTCGTTTTGTTCTTGTTCCTCCGGAGCGTCAATTTCCCTTTGGTCGTGTAAGGTATCGTTGTCAACCTGGATAGTCTTACCCGATAAGACATCCTCGAACGTGAATGGCAATTTGTCATTACTGATCATCTCTTCCACCTTCTTCTTGAATTCTTGTCTCTTCTGTTCTGTGCGGTGCAAACCCTTCTTGATGTTTTCATCAGCCAACTCCTCCTTCAGCGGAGGGTTAGGATATAGAGAAATGTACTTTTGTGACTTTGGAAACAAGTAAACATACGCCACATCGGTTTGAGCGTGGCCGAGAACTTTTCTAGCCTTTTTGATTTCTTTCTTGACACCTTCTTTAGTCGCTTCATCCATGGCCTTCGTAGCTTGCTTCAACTTACGGATCGCCTTTTTTCTTTCGAAAAAGCGAACCATATGGTATTTTTTGGCTCTTTCCTTCGTTTTCAACTTGAACTGGGAGTTTTTCAAATCCACTTTTAGCGCCTTCAATGCTCTTTCCTTCTCGATTCTGATATCTGCGGGCAATGTGTCTTTTTTGAGATAATTCAAGATCGACTTGATCTTCTTTTTAACTTTCACGGTGGAACCGAAAACATGACTATAGTCGCTGTTGTATCTGTCGTATGGAGCCTTCGGCATTTTGGCTTGGATGTAGGTGAGATGCGATTGCAGAAATTACTATTACTTGAGATGAGCCTATCTGCAGGACAAACAAGTCACTGGATAGTGATGGATGGTGCTGGCGAATTGATTGGAATCAGAAGAGAAAATTGGGAAAACAGAGAGAGAAATTGGGGCAAGGTAAGACAATTTGAGCTTTGTGCATCATTTTCGTGTGGTTCGAAAGAGAAAGGCTGCACAGAAACAGCAGGAGAGGCGATCAAGCGATCAAGCGATTAGCGACTAGATGCAGCGGTTAAAAAGCCATCGAAAAAGCCACCAGAAGAACAGATCTTAAAAATGGATACTTTTGGCGATTTTTGGCGACTTTGCTCTTTCGTAAGTCACAGACTGCCCGTATCCCAACAGCCACGCTGATGGGAGATGATGTGGTGTACAGGTGTCGAGGGTGGATTTTCCAGCGTTTGAGTCGGTCAAATCTCCACAGAACAGAGCCACCATGGGAATTCTAGAAAAAATCGCTCAGATCCAAGAAGAGCTTGCGAGAACTCAAAAGAACAAGGCCACAGAATACCACATTGGTCTCTTGAAGGGTAAACTTGCCCGTTACAGAAGAGAGCTCTTGGAACCTCAACCAGGTCAAGGCTCTTCTGGGGGAGGACAAGGATTTGAGATCGCCAAAGCGGGAGATGCTCGGGTCTCGCTTATTGGTTTCCCCTCGGTTGGTAAGTCGTCTTTCCTCAGCAAAGTCACAAATACCAAGTCCGAAGCTGCCAATTATGAGTTTACCACTTTGACGTCGGTGGGAGGAATTTTGGAGTACAACGGAGCCGAGGTTCAGATTGTGGATTTGCCTGGTATCATCAAGGCCGCGTCCCAAGGTAAGGGTAGAGGCCGTCAGGTGATTGCCGTTTCCAGAACATCGGATTTGATCATGATGGTGTTGGATGCCACCAAGGGCGGAGAACAGAGACAGATCTTGGAAAACGAATTGGAAACCATGGGAATCCGGCTCAACAAGGAGAGACCCAACATCTCGTTGAAAATCAAAAAAACCGGCGGCGTGAAGTTGAATCTGATCACGCCGCCCAAGTACTTGGACGAGAAGATTGTGTCTGCGCTTTTGAAGGACTACAAGATCCATAATGCGGATGTGTTGGTGAGAGACGAGAACTGCACCATCGAAGATTTCATTGACATCATCAACGACCAGCATATGTCGTACATTAAGTGTCTTTACGTGTACAACAAGGCGGATGCTGTTTCTTTGGAGGAAGTGGACAGATTGGCGCGTGAACCCAACACCATGGTGATTTCGTGCGAAGAAGACTTGGGCATTGACGACTTGAAGGAAGAGATTTGGCGCCAGCTTGGCTTGATCCGGTTGTATACCAAAAGGAGAGGTGTGATGCCTAAGTTTGATGATCCCATGGTGGTGAGAGCGAACTCCACCATCACGCAGGTGTGTGACGCGATCCACAGGGATATAAAGAACCAGTTCAAATATGCGTTGGTGTGGGGATCTAGTGCAAAGCACTCGCCCCAAAAGTGTGGATTGACACACCCGGTGAACGACGAAGATGTGGTGCAGATAGTGACTAAGTAATGGGAAAGTATACGAAACGGAAAAAGTGGTAGGCTAGAGCGAAGCGGTGGGGTCTAGATGAACCATGCAGTTACTGCGGTGAGCATAGTGAGAAGGAGAAAGGGTAAATACAGTATTGGGAGCGAAAAGTGAGAGTAATAGCAGTAATGGAGGAAGGTGCCTGAGAAGTAAAAGTGAGAGTGAGCAGTAGTATGGTGAGGTTGATACACAACTTGGGTCGCGCATTTCATCTAACCACAACATGTCCGATTCTGAAGCCGGCCCAGAGGTATTCGAAACATCCGACGTTGAATCGATCGACGAATTGCCTCCTCCGCTTGAAAACAGTGAAGATATTTCTAGCACCCAACTAGACCCGAGCTCGGCCCGCGAAAAGTTCGAACAACATGCAATAGTGGACTCTTTGGAAGTGGTGGATTTTCTGGGAAGCATATGGGGCTCCCAAAACGGATACTCCGTCCGCAAGGTGAAAGAAACCCCAAGCCAGCGACTATTGAGGATTCGTAGTGAATTGGAGCAGATAAAACTAGAAACTGAGCCAAATGAGACCGAGCAACTACAATTGCAGTTAGACCGGCTACTCGAACAAGCTCAGCAGCCGGGCATATACCAGGAGAAGCTTGAAGAAGCATTTGAAAAGCTTAGATTGCACTCAGTTCTCCACAAACAGGATGAAACAAAAGAAGAGAGACCAGATGTGAAGCTCACCGGCACCTTCATTGATCTCGAGAAAAGACTTTCCTCCGTCGAACACAAAATCGGATTGCCAGAGGTGCAGCTTGAGAACAGCTTACGCAACCACGTCACTAGTTTGGCGAGGAAAATCGACGTGCTTTACGACCCAGAACACGATATGAGCCACATGAAAAGCGAACTCAAAAAGGCCAACAAGGAATTGGAAACACTCGCAGCGAACCGCCGATTGGCACTGCTAACTTTGGAAGGAAAAGTCGAGCCTGCGGCGGCTCAGCCGTTCAATGTGAAGGTTGACAGCATCTACAGCAAGTTACCGGAAATAGAGAAAATGTCGACTATCGTGCCTCTCCTAACGACCCGGCTTCGAACTTTGCATCGGGTACACGCCGAATTGGCCCACTCCGTGGAGTTCATTGGCGAAATTGACAAGAGCATCAGCGAAATGGGTATGGAGATTAATAAGTGGAACGAGAGTTTGGACTCGGTGGCACGGGGAATAAAAGAGCACCAGGCCATTTTTGAGCAAAATCGACAAGTCGCAGAGACTCGCCTAGCGGAGCTTGAGCGAAAATTGGCCGGTTAAAATGGGGTATATGGGTTAGTATGGTGATAGGCAAGTGTGTTCCTAAACGGTTACCAGTAGCAAATAATTGAGTGGGATGATAATGCAAAGAAGCATTTGAGAGGTCATTGTGCGTGGTATAGTGCACAGTCGAGGGAAAATAAGCATGTAGCAGTTGGAGGAGATAACTAGAGTGAACAACAAAAAGGTTTGAGGCAAGGGTAATAGACGATAGATGATGATAATAGATGAACGGAGGAACACTTGATGCAATAAACTAGCTGTGAATCAACACACAGAATACATCCTTACACTGGGTATAATGACTAATCGAACCAGTCAGTTGCTGAATTATTGACAGGTAACTGGTTGTACCGTAGTCCTGCAAGAGCAGAGTTCGCGACGACGCATTGCAAAAACATTCGCACATTTTTCCCATTTTGCACACAAACGCCATTACTCATGTAGCTCCAATCCCCCGTAGCAGAAACTCCCCCACCCTGCTACCAAAAAAAAAAGCAAAGTAACACGTCTCCCAAACCGAACATGGACTTGTCGCTCCGATTCTTTTCCCGCCGTTTCCAGATCTTCGCTCTGTTCTGTTCATTCCGCACCGTTATCGGCGTCGCTAAGATATGCCGCACGGTGCTCGCTATGGACTTCCGCGAACGTGCGTCGGCTCCTGCCGCACCTCTCACCAGCTATATAGAGCCACGATCCCCCCACCCTGTTTTTCCTCCACCGCCATGTTGAGATCCATCCGCCCCAGCCGCCTCATCTACGCCGCCTCTAAGGCGCGCATGCCTCTCCAAGTGAGATACGCCTCGCAACTTTCCCACGCCAAGGTTCCTGTGGTCAAAAACGAGCCTGTCAAGGACTTTGGCTTCTCCCACCAGAAAGACTGGGACCTTTTGAGAGCGTCCATCACCAAATTCAGCGACGAAGCAGTCGAGATCCCATTGGTCATCGGCGGCAAGAGAATCTACGACAGACCCACCTTCACCCAGGTCAACCCAGCCAAGCACTCGCAGGTTTTGGCTAATGTCAGAACCGCCAATGCCCAAGACATCAAAGACGCCATTGCTGCGTCCAAAGCCGCCAAGGCGGCGTGGGCCAACATGCCATGGACCGACCGTGCTGCTGTTTTCTTGAAAGCCGCCGATCTTCTTGCGACCAAGTACAGATACGACATGTTGGCCGCTACCATGCTCGGCCAAGGTAAGAACGTGTACCAGGCCGAGATCGACTGTATCACGGAGTTGGCGGACTTTTTCCGCTTCAACGTGAAGTACGCCGAAGAGTTGTACCACAGCCAGCCGGCCGAAACCAGCCCTGGTGTGTGGAACAGATGTGAGTACAGACCTTTGGAAGGTTTCGTGTACGCGGTGACTCCGTTCAACTTCACCGCCATCTCCGGTAACTTGGTGGGTGCGCCAGCGTTGATGGGCAACACCGTGGTGTGGAAGCCTTCTGCCACCGCCATGCTCTCCAACTACTTTTTGCTCACCGTTTTGGAGGAGGCCGGCTTGCCTGCCGGCGTGGTGAACTTCATCCCCGGAAACCCCGTGGAAGTGACCAACTTGGTTGTCAACGACCCCGACTTTGCCTCGTTGCACTTCACCGGCTCTACCGACGTGTTCAAGAGCTTGTACGGTACTATTGCCGGCAACTTGGCCAAGGACGTGTACAGAGACTACCCTAGAGTGGTGGGTGAGACCGGCGGAAAGAACTTCCACTTGATCCACCCTTCTGCGGCCGTCGACCACGCTGCGCTCTCCACCTTGAGAGGTGCGTTCGAGTACCAGGGCCAAAAGTGTTCTGCCACCTCCAGAATCTACGTGGCGGAGTCGGTGTGGCCTCAATTCAAGGAAACCCTCACCTCTGCCATGGACTCCATCACCATCGGCAACACCACTGACCCTGCGCATCTCCACAAGTTCATGGGCCCCGTGATTCACGAGCAGTCGTTTGACAAGTTGGCGGGTGTGCTCGAAAAGGCGCACGCCGACCCAGAAATCACCGTGCTCAAGGGCGGAAAGGCCGACAAGACTACTGGTTTCTACGTGCAGCCAACTTTGCTCGAGACTTCTAACCCAGACCACGAGTTCCTCTCCAAGGAGTTCTTTGGCCCTGTGTTGACCGCATACGTGTACCCCGACGCCGAGTACGAGCTGATCATGAAGAAGATTGACTCCAGCACCAAGTACGGCTTGACCGGTTCCGTGTTTGCACAGGACCGTGCTGCCATCAGATTGGCCGAGGAGAACTTGAGATACGCCGCGGGTAACTTCTATATCAACGACAAGTCCACCGGAGCTGTGGTTGGCCAGCAATGGTTTGGCGGTGCGAGAATGTCTGGTACTAACGACAAGGCCGGCTCCGGCAACATCTTGAACAGATTTGTGTCTGTTAGAAACATCAAGGAGAATTTCTACGAGTTGTCTGACTTCAAGTACCCTTCCAACTACGAGTAGGGCTGTCTATAGGGCGCAGGAATCGTCATAATACATTCATTCGGTGAGCAGCGTAGAGATTATCCACCCTGATTATCCATTGTAGAGATGAGTGGGACTAGCCTTGTCGGGTTCTTCATTAGCGGACAGTAACATCGCATCAACACACTGGCGGCTCATTGGTAGCCAACGTTTAATATCCGTCCCAATCCGGCACAAACTGGACATGGATCCTGGTCCAAGAAGAACGTCACCACACCTGAACCTCGGCATCTTCCACAGAGAACTCCCCCAAGGCGAGGATCACCCGGCGGAACACGAATAGAGTTCAGATGTATCATCAGATCTTGGTAGCTGTAGCCTCCGAACAGGTTCAAGAAGCCCATGGGACCAAAACCTCCGAAACCTCCAAACCCTCCAGCAGGACCAGCAGGCATGGAGGTGAAGTTGTTACGCGGAGCAAACCGTTCATAGCACGACAGACACATCAGGCCGCTTTTCCACTTCTTTCCTGTGTTGAGACACTTCTCACACAAGTATCGGTTCGGGTAGCGGAACGGAAGGTTTGGGTTCGGATTATACGCTTGTTTGTCGCGAAATAAGAGTTTCCAGCAGTCGCTACACGGCTTGCCGCGAGTGTCCTTGTACCCGGTGTTTTTGCACTTTTTGCAGTAGTGGCCACGTGGATACAGAAATGGGAGCAGTGGGTTGTTAGAATATAGGTTAGAGGCGCCTGACAGGCTTCCCGGGCCTTGACTGGGGTTTTGGTGGTTTCCACTTCCGTTTAGCCCGTAATTGGACGGATCCGGGCGGCTTGGTACCGGCGGAGAAGCCGCGGACTGGGGCGCCGACTGCGGGTGGGACGGCGGTCTGGGATATCCAGAAACGGGTTTTGCAGGTTGAGAGGAGTTGTGATTCTCGTTCACCTGGGTGTCATTCATAGCATCATCGTAGCTTGGGGGCGGCTCAGACGGAGTTTCATCGTAATGGGACATGGCAGAGAGTCAAGGGAGACGGGCCGAGCGAGTAAAATTCGGGCGTTTCTAGATCACTGGAAAATGCGTACTGATCGGATGAAGCACCCCGGACAACGGTATATAGTCGGTTGGTTCGCGGCGCAGGAACACGATCAGCCGTGACCCCATACTGCATACAACACAGAAACAGAGACACCACGGAATAGATCCACAACGAGAACAGCTGGGGCTGATAAGCGGACGACGAAGATCACGGTAGACTACAATACAGGCGAGAAAACACGCTCTGGCCGAGTCGGAGGTGAAGTCGTCGGCCCAAACGCCCGCGTTTGCACGTGACACGTCACGCGCCCCAACGCGCCAGCGGCGCAGATCAACCCACCCGTGCCTCCGGGTCCACATCAACACCTGAACCACAGTTGCCTCCTCTCATGCTTTTCGACTCGACCTTGTGGCTCACTCAAAGACAAAGTACGTGATCTTTTTTTCTTCCTCTCATCATTGCTAACATCTCAGAGTATGGCGTGGGCACCACTGCGGCCGGCGTGGTGTTTTTTCTTCTTGGAATCTTCACTTTTTTTGACGCGAGCTTACTTGCGGTGGGAAACATTTTGTTCGTGATTGGCGTGGTTCTCATCATCGGACCGGCCCGCGCTATCTACTTCTTCGCTCGTCCAGCGAAAATCAAACCCACGCTTTTCTTTTTCGGTGGAATCATGTTGATTCTTCTCAAACGATCGTTTATCGGGTTTATTGTGGAGAGTGTGGGGATCTTGTTCCTCTTTGGCGACTTTTTTGGCACGATTGTGCTGTTCTTGCGCTCTTTCCCGGTGATTGGGCCTATTTTGCGCCACCCCGCGGTTGAGCCTTACGTCAACCGCATTGCTGGCTTAGATACGTTGCCAGTTTAGGTGTATAGAAATATAAGATGATGAAGGCGAGCTTGAAATTGAAGGGCTGTGAAGTGTGACAACATACCGCGAGAAATGTCACCTTTATTTTGTCTTTTTAGTGGTCACACGATAACTAGGATTTCTTGCTGCGAGGACCGCTCTAAACCTAGTGGACGTGATTATGTTCTCTTTCACACAGTCGTGTTGCTTCGCTTAAGTGATATGTTTTTGGTATTGAACTGGATTCGAGAGATCTGCTCAAATCATGAATTGTGAACCGAGCTAGATTCAGTAACCGAACTATAAATTTCCCAACGCCCTGCCCAATTGCAAAACTTTCAAGTTCACACATAATTCCCAATAGAGCAATCCAGAATATTCCCAACCCAGCACTTTACATTATTCCCAATCAAGTAAATCACATTATTCGATCCAGTAACCATCACAAATAAGTGGTGATACCTGGTGCGAATTGTCTGTCAATTGGCCAAATTTCTCCACGGAAAATTCCTAGAAGAAGCAATAGTCGGATGATGCAACTCTACCCGTTTCTGCTAGTTGGACTAAAGATGTATACTAGAACAATTCAAAAGGATATCCGTCAAACGAGCTATGTTAAAACAAACATCGGCTGATGTAAGTGAGGCTCATTTGCAGTTGCAGCCGATGTGCCGATATCTCAATGTGCCGATATGCCGATGTGCTTATAGTTCAGGTTCCAGACCGGCTCGCAATTACCTAAAAATTTAATACAATAACCCCGTTGCAGTCACATTGCAATATATTAGGAATCGTATACGTTTTGTTTGCAGGGACTTTTGGTCTTCGGGTGCAAATGCCAAGCGGTGCGAAACATGTACTACAAAAGAGCCAAATTTCAGATGACAAGGCAAAAGCCAAGAAATGAATCAGGGGAAAAATTACCCAAATAGAATGAGAGCTATGCAATAACCAATTTTAGCACGCAAAATAGGGAACGACTGGACAATTGGCAATGCAATTCCCGTCAGTGGAACAAAGTATACGCAGAGGTTTAGAGAAGTCAAAGCGAGAACAGAAACTATGCGTCGAGAGCAAAAGTGGGTGCCTGGAGGGCTAAAAAGCAAAGAATGTAGGCCATCCAAATGAAGGGTAGTGTGGAAAATGGAGGGACACATATTTAGAGGCTATTGTAAAAGATTCGGAAAGGTTATCGGAAAAAGCTAGAATTGGAAACAAGTAGGGTATGTAGGTGTCGATTAAAGGCAGCATCGACACAAGAAAATATAAATTATTAAAAATAAGGAAGGACAGCAGCACAGACCACATGTCAAAACCCAAAATTCTTTAATGCACCATGATCCATGTAACCACTACTGCCGATAATCTTAATGCGTCTACTCACCGAGAGCATATTGCAGATCCATACCCAAAAGACAAAAAATGTCTTTCAGAAAATAGTTAGATGCAACAAGTGTAATGTGGAATACCAAAATAGCACACATCACGCGGTTAAGAACAATTGCTGAACCGGGCACCAGAATCGATATGATTTGGCTGTATTTGCTGGCTCGTATAGGCAACAATTATGTTGGGAGGAATTTGACTCCACAGAGGAATGTATCGGCTAAACCTGAAACCCTGAAACAGAATATATCTCGCCTTTGCAATGGAGGCGGGACGTTGCATGCTTAATCAGAGCGGCTCAGGCACACCGAACATGCGCGCGAGGGAAACTTCTAGCGAAGAAAAGACGGCTTCCATCTCATGTCCAACAGCGTGTGTGCAATACCTCGCGTTACGCCGATTCATGCAATGACTGGTAGGCGCTTTCGTATTGTTCGACGCAAGGACGGAACAGTGCTACACACATAATTCCAGATGCATCGTATGTTACCCGCATTAGACAAGATATGCATTGTGTTCTTGCGCTGGTGACACATTGTCGACTGATTGTTCCTGATGGACTCGTAAGAGAGGACTCGTAATAGTAGACTCGTAGAACACTCGACAACGCGAGCTGGGTGTTTGCACAAAACTAAAAACCTACATGCTTCTGGAGAGAAAACATATCCATTCTAGTACCGAGTGCCCGCAGAGACGGAATGACAAAGTCCGAGATGGAAGGTGCGTGCTTGCTTCCCAACAGAATCTTGCGGTATGGAATATGCAGATATAGACACGAGAATACACACCTCGCCGACAGCCTCTTGTTATGCAGAACCGACAGAACCTTCCTATGGCATTATACACCACCCATTAACAAAGGAACAATGGTGGATATGCGCAGAAGGGGTTATAGGTGATGGTGATTTACAATGCAACAGTCTGCGGCTAATGCGGAAACCTATTCGCGCAGAGAACAGATTCCAGGAAAGCCATGGAATCGCCGAAAGCGGAACGGGGAACGAGGTGAAGCCAAGACAACTGCCACGTAGTTTTGTATGGTGCCGTCACATACCGGGGGCGTATTTTCTTGGACCGCGAAAATAACGATACTTGCAAGGGTACATAAAAAATAATGTGTCCTTGCGTGGAACATCTCAATTAGCTATGTGCATAAAAAATCGCCTGGCGCGGGACATCCGCTGCATGGACAATATTTTAAGATTCACCACAGTGACGCGCGCAAGTGCCACGTTGGCATTGAACACAGAAACAGAAGGTATCGTAACCGGGTTCCATGACGCCACGAACTACTGACAGGGGTTTAGCAATCGGACATGGAGTGAGTCATACGTGTTGCACCTGCTGGGTCTTGGCATAGGGAGGGTTGAGGCAGCCGGAAACCGCACCATCACGTGAAACAAGAAGGTTGATAGTACACAAGACGAAAGGCGAACGTAGCCGAAAGAAGCAGTCGCTTACATAGCCAAGCGGTGTGGAAACCATTCATCGAAGTCCGTGATAGTTTAGTGGCTAGAATTACCGCTTGTCGCGCGGTAGACCGGGGTTCAATTCCCCGTCGCGGAGCTCTCAGCGCAAGTGGTTTAGTGGTAAAATCCAACGTTGCCATCGTTGGGCCCCTGGTTCGATTCCGGGCTTGCGCATTTTTTTGGTGTTTCGAGTGTGCACAACACCCATCTCATCAACTGAACCTCGCTACCTCATCTGATCTTCCCTTCACAAACTCAACTTCCTTTTTACTTGGGCTCTATTTATTCCACCCTTCCCCCACCACCGACCCATGTCTAAAGTCAACCGGAGAAAGGAAATCAAGGAGAAAGAAGCGTTCCAGCTCAAGTTCCAGCTCGCATTATCCCAGAACAACAAGGCGGTGTTGAACTGGCTACCGAAAGGCAGTTCGGAAGCCGTGGATGCCGCTCCACTTTCTGACCGCCAGGAGTTTCTCGATTTGGCCATTGTTCCTGCGGGAGGCGGGCTAGCAGATATCGAACAGACAGAATACACCGTGGGCAAGTTTCTTGCGGCGGACGGGGCGGACAAGGGAAAAACCGCGGCAGCGCGCGACGCGCGGGGCGGGTCCAAGGCGATGACGGCATTGATGAACAAGATGCGGGGCGAGCTGCGCGCGCGGCCGCCGCCAAAACGGGCGGCGCGGATGATTGACGCGGTGAAGAAAAAGGCTGCGCCGGCGCGGGAAGCGGCGCGCGACGCGGAGGAATCAGACGAAGAGGAGTCCAAGACGGCGCACATGGCACGCAAGCAGACGAAAAAGCTCAAGGGGCGGCCGTTCTAAAACGAGCACCCAGTCCGCAGCTGGCGTTGCTACGAGGTGGTGCTGGAGCAAATAGTACGTCGACAGTGTATGGAGTCTCGTATCATCAACCTAAGCTTTAAGAGTTATCACGGGCCAGATTTCAACCGGTCTCCACACTAATCATCTACGCCAAAACCATCAAATGTTGAACGTTAAACCATCTACTCTATAATACATTGTGCCTTAGGGCGTCGTAACTCATAATCAGGCGTCGTCGGCGCGGGCCCTTTTTGGCGGCCGCTCGTCGTGGAGCAAGAACAGCAACGACGCGCGCGTGGTCTTCCGCGGGGGCGACGTAGGTCCGATGGCGCCGGCGTCGGGTTCCACGATGTGGGAGATGGAGCCGTACAGCAGCCGCACAGAGGTGGACAGCGTGAGCACCGACGCCGCCAGGGTGCGGGACGACACCAGGCGCGCAGAAGACGCCAGGGTGCGCACATCCAGCGCGAGAGAGGAGGCCAGGGCGCGAATATCAGAGAGCCCGTCCGCGGGCGGAGCATCCGCGCCGTCGGCGCGAGAAGGCGCGCGCGACTGGTGGGACTCGGGCGCCGCGCCAGAGTTGTCCGCATCCGGGGCGCGGATGTCCTCGTCTGGCCGCTTTTGCGACGGCGACACCGCAACCAGGGCGGAAGGCAGCACCGACAGCGGGCGGTCTTCACGCGCCAACGGATCGTACCGCAACGACGGATGGCGGGGGTACGGCGCCGGAGAGTCCCATGGGCCGCGGAAGTGGAGCGAGTCAGGTGCTGGCGGACCGG
The DNA here is from genome assembly GCA_030557995.1 of Clavispora vitiphila. Classification (NCBI taxonomy): domain Eukaryota; kingdom Fungi; phylum Ascomycota; class Pichiomycetes; order Serinales; family Metschnikowiaceae; genus Clavispora; species Clavispora vitiphila. The sequence continues at coordinate 94,762 of JANIJR010000007.1, forward strand.
GCGCGGGGCCGGACGAGGGCGCGGGCGCTAGCGCGGCACCAGATGTAGGAGGCGGCGCCCACAGAAAAGGGCGCGCGCCCGGCGGCGGAGGCAACATGTACCGCCCGTACGGCAGGCCCGCTTGGGGCGCCATATACACCGGGGGATTTGGGTACACCGGCGGGGTGTACAGATAGCCGGGAGGAGTGGAGGTCAAATAGTGGGGCTGGGGCGGAGCGGGCGAGAACGTTTGCACCGGCGAGTATGTTTGGGGAGAATAGGGGTGGCCGAGAGGGGTTCCAAGGGGCGTCCGAAGAGGCGCAGGTAGAGGCGCATGGTGCAGTGGATGTGTGTGGGGCGGGGGTAGGGAGTGCGCGTGTGTCGGGAGAGGTGCAGACACGGGCGAGGGGTGGTGCGAGTGCGAGTGGGGCGGGGCCAGATGCGCGGGCGGGTGCGACTGCAGTGGGTGCGGGTACACAAAGTGGCCAAACTGCGGCGACCGGCCCGCATCCTCCAACACCGGGTTGCGCAGATTCAGCAGCAGCCGCCGCTTGATGTACACCAACAGCAGCTCGTCGTTTTTGCGGAATTTTCCCGACAGATGGCGGAACTCCCACACATCCTTGACCAAATTCGTCACCGGCAGCAGCTCCAGCACCTTGTGGAAGCCGTACATGTGCAACTGGCGCACAAACAGCGCCACATTGCCGTGCTTGAAATAGCCGCTGAGGGCCTCGGCAAACTCTTTGCTGGGATAGAGCGCAAACGTGTTGCTGTCGGGGGTGTCGGTCCACCAGATGAGATGCTCGAGTTTGGGGTTGGCCAACATGTCAAAAAGCTTGTACACAAAGGCGTTTTTCTTGACCGGGGGGTTGGTCGACTTCATGCGGGTCACGGTCATGGAGGCATGGGCCATGGGAAGAAAGACCACTGTCGCAGACGAGTGGAAAATTGGAAATGAAAGAGGACTTTGGAAACAGGGAAGTATGCAGCACTTGGAAACCTGGGTTTGAGTTGAGCTTGAGTTGGACTTGGGCTGAACCTGAACTTGGGGTGAACCTGAACTTGGACTGAACCTGAACTTGGACTTGGACTTGGACTTGGACTTGAGCTGAACTTAAACCAGAATTCACCAGGAAACTTTATTTGAACTAGTGCTCGACGCTTGATGAACTTTCGAGAAGTGAAGAACGGCTGGTCACGGTGACTACCGGAGAGGAGGGAAACGCAAGCTGCAAAGGCAGGAAAGAAGAAAAAAACGGTCTTTAAAACTGGGGAAGACAACAAGTAATAATGAGAAAAACACACGGTAATCTAGCCTGGGGAACAAAACGGCCGCTTACGCCTGTGTCCGAAACCTCCCAGGTTGCTCGCCATCTTCAGGACAGCCGTTGTGCAGGGTCCAGGGTATGCAGGATGCATATTCACACATGTCGGACGTATCTCCATCAATTTTCACCTCCCTTTGTGTGAAGGTAACGTTTCAGCGGTTCTAACCACGAATGGATTTTGGCGAGCGGGTCAAATCCAAAAGCGGGTCTTCCTTTGCTCCCAACCCAGGCGCTGTGCGCCGTGTGTAGGGTGCATTCTGCGCTGTATTTACGCTATGCGCGCCGACTCTGCAGTGGCATAAAAACGGGCAGTAGAGATTAGAAGCATCTCGCGCCACTTGCAGTACTCGCGAAAACGGCGCGCATAGTTGAACAGGTTCAAAATTTTTTGTCTAATTCAGCCCGCCAGATATGCGTTGGCGCATAAAATCACAGTGTGGCTCAATACGTCGGGTGTCCAAAATTCGCTCACCGCGATTGTATGCCTTTTGGCCCTTCTGCGCTAATGACTTTGGCGGTGACAATATCTCCAAAAACAGGCAATGTATGCGCGTTACAGCATCTTCTTGACTGCGAGAGGGCTATTGACCGACGGATTACTCCACCCGCGGGGACTTGGACTAACAATAGAATTAGTGCAGTCGGACATCTAAATGCGATCGGTCCGCATGGAGATTTTTCGCACAATCCTGTATGGCGGCTGAAGCTATTTTTTTGGGTGATTTTTGGAGGATTTACGGCTCCGATGCAAGATACAAGACAACATAGAGGGAGATACATACGGGTGCAGTGGCTACGTGATTGTTTCTGCGAGTGTTATTTCTGTTGTTCTGTCTTTATCGGCGTCCAACCCAGCGTTCTAAGAGTAGAAAATTCATTCTCTGCTTGGAGCATTGTTTCCCCAAACAAGTGCGCTTCCCGCTGCTCCGGCAGGAGTCGGGTAAGTATATCCGGTTTTACTTGCCAACAGAAAAGGGGGAAGCATTTCGTTTTCTTCTCTCGTTTCCCTGAATCCAGTGTCGCATGTCCTACGCCGCTTGCGCCGTGTGGAGCACTCCGTCATTCCGAGGTTTTCACACGCACAGAAAGTCCGCCGCGAATGGGTCATGTTCGTATCTGTAGGACTCCGATAAAGAAATGACGCTTTGCTTCTGATGTACGAGGCGGTCAGACGCAGATCGAACATCTACGAAATAATTCTTTTATGCATGTGGTTGTGTTCTCCTCAACTGCAGTCTATCTCTGCCGCTCCGTCCCACATTGTATATCTGTAGTGGACGCCCTGACTGGGTACCGGTAGCCATGTGAACAGATGCCGGAAATGTCTGCGATAGCCACGGAATGTGGGAAAGTAGCGCCATGCCGACACAGAACAAATAAGTCACGTTTTCGGCGAGGGCTGAGGGCTCTATGCTACAGGGTAAGGGAAAAATGAACATTGCTGGCAGAAGAAGCATGGTTGACACTCTTCTGTGCGCACACAAATTAGACAATCGGGGCTACCTATACCCCACCCGTATATTTTAAAAAATATCATAGATCTGATCTTAGCACGCACTGGGTACAGGAACATCGTCAAGGTGCAGAGAATGACGCCCTTCTGCATCTAAAATCGTTGCACGTGGAGCATCAGTACGGAGGAAGAAAGGGCGAAAAAAAGCCCTCAGCACCCTTGCAGATTTTTCCTCATTTCAACTTTTCTTCATTTCCTATTTTGTTGCAACTATCGAACAATACATTGCTTTCCGACGAACCCGGTCCTGTAGAAACAATAGAGCTGCATCTATGGTGACATGAGTTGTTGGGTTCGCAACTTCGGTAGGCTCATAACTACATATCTGTAATGCACTCCGGTAGCCAGGGAATGTGCAAAAAAAAAAATACAACAGCAATCACCCTTCGATGATGATTTCCAAGAAATACAAAGCAAGAGAGTCGTTTTAACATCCGCATTTAAAAGTCCCCACCTATTCCAATTTCGAAAAAAAATAAAAAAAAAATTGTATTCTTCCTCTTGTCAAAATTTCAGTTGTCTCGTAAACTTCAGGCGCTCATATTTTGAAGCTGGTGCATTACCGACAGTTACGATGTAATAGGGTCTTCAAAACTTTTACTAAAATAGTTTGAGCAAATTTCAAGTTTCCGGAACCACGGTGTTGAGCTCCAGTTCAATTCTCCCCGACCGAAATGGTCGCTAGTAAGTGAATCTCCACCGTTAACGAGGACCCTGCATCTCTGTGCTCTTACTCCCTAAATCTCCAAAGTGAACAATTTTCTAAATTATTATATACTTAGCCCCTTACATCTTGCGCTCGCGCAACATCAAACGACCGCTCAAAAGGTCGCCCACTTCCGCCATCCTGCTCCAGTGAACCGTGCGGCCCTTTCTCAACGCCACATCCGCTTCTTGCTCGTACAAGTCGTTGACGTCGGAGAACTTCAACAGCGCGCCCTGAATACCAATCACCACCGATGCATTCTTCTCTTTCTTCATCATCTCAATCATCTTGATGTTGTTGACCGCATGATGTTTCGAGTGGTCATGGTGAACGGCAGTGAACGCCTTGTGGCTCCAACGCTCAATGAATTTGACCGATTCCACCGCAAAGCGCACGGCGTACGACCGGTCCATGGAGCTTGGGGTGAAACCTTGTTGCACGTGGCCCGGAATGGCGGTTCTGGTCTCGAAACGGCCCTTCGAGTCTTCACGGAAAATGTCTGCCAACAACTCAGTGGAGTAGACGGGAGATGCATGCTCGTTGCGGATCACAACCTTACCGTTCTTGTCTTCACCACGGTCGTTCTTGAACACTGCCGTCAACAAGTCGATGTCCTCGCGAATGCTCTTCAAGTTGGTGGTTTCTTCTGGTCTGTAAACAGCCATGGCTCCGGTGACCAAGCCAGCGTAGCATGCTACGTATCCGGAGTTTCCACCTTGCACTTCCACCACAAACACTCTTCTTCTGGTAGAGGAGGCGGACTGCTTAACGGCGTCACAGTAGTTGACCAACTGGTTCAAACACGTGTCGGAACCCAACGAGTATTCTGTACCCGGAACGTTGTTGGACACGGTGGCAGGAATCACCACCTTTGGGATGTTGAAGATCGGGTACTCGTGTTTGTGCGTCTCCAACTCGTGCAACGCGGTGAACGCCTCAAAACCTCCCACAATCAACAAACCGTTGAATTGGTGTCTCTGCATGTAGAACGCCACGTTACCAAAGTTTTCGCTGGGCAACGACCGGTTGGTGCCGATCTCCGAACCACCCCTGTTGTGCCAGCCATCCACATCCATCCAGCTCAACTCCGTCACAACACCGCTGTGAGCCAAACCGGAAAAGCCATCCTGGATCGCAAACAACTTGTGGCCCTTGGACAAACAGTACAACGCCGCCGCTCTGGTGGTGGCATTAAGCGCAGAAGAAGACGCTCCCACGTGCACAATACCAATGTTCAAGCGCTCATCCGGAGGAAGAAGCTGGGTGCCATCATCGTGGATGGCAGTTGACAAAAACGTATCGTACGCATTTGCAAAGTTGGAGTCACGCAAGTTCATGGCCTTGTCGAAGTCCTTGTTTTCGATAGCCTCCGCCACCAGCAGGGTGAGACGCACCGAGTCCACCAAAGGCTGCCGCACGATCTTGTTTTCCAAAATGCCAATCATTGGCGAAGGCGTTTCTGGAGTGCTGTCCAAGACAGCATTGACCGCCTCCACACCTTGCAACGTGGCCAATAAGCGATCGTACGCCACAGCAGTACCTCCTCTTTGAACGTGTCCCAAGGTGGTGATTCTGGTGTCGAGTTTCATCTCCACGAGCACGTCCTTCACGTGTTCGGAGGTAATTGGGTTCAACTGGTCGTCGATCGCACCTTCGGCCACAATAACAGTGGTGTTTCTCTTGCCGTAGCCTCTGTGGCGCAAACACACCTTTTTGAGGTCCGCCTGCCACTCGCCGTGCTTTGGAGGTCTTTCAGGAATAAAAATGTAGTCGGCGCCAGTGGACAAACCGGACATCAACCCGAGCCAACCGCAGTGGCGACCCATAACTTCCACCACAAACGCCCGCGAGTGGGACGCAGCGGTCTCGTCAATGTAGTCCACCATTTCGGAAATACGCTCCAACGACGAGTATGCACCAATCGTAGCATCCGTGCTGGCCATGTCGTTATCAATAGAGCCCACCAAACCCACAATGGTCAAGTGGCGGTGGGGAGCAGCCTGTTCGGCAGTGATTTTTCCGGTTTGCACCAATTCCTCAATCAAAGATGGCCACTCGGCACGGAACAAGTCCGCGCCGGTCAAAGAACCGTCTCCGCCGCACACAATGAGCGCGTCAATTCCATTGACCACCATGTTGTACGCACCAAGCAAACGGCCCGCACGCTCTCTGAAAGCAGCGCACCGGGCGGTACCAATGTTGGTTCCGCCGAAAGAAAGAAAACCTCTGACGTCCCCCCAGTCCATGCGCTGCAACAACTTGCCGCCTTGCACCAAACCTTCATAGCCTTCGTAAACGGCAAACATGTCACAGCCCAAGTAGATACCCAGACGCACCACCGCACGGACGGCTGGGTTCATACCGGGCGAGTCGCCTCCGGAGGTCATGACTGCAATCTTCTTTTTCTTCTTTTGCGCCGCATCCTCAGATTGCGCGTCCACCTGTGGCTTTTGCTTGTCCAAGATCTGAACGAGCTGGGATGTCTTGTACTCCAAGTACTCCTCGGGCGAGGCGAAGGAGCGGTCGTCCAAAACCGACAACTTCGACGAAAACGTGACGCGGTTGCCCAAGGGGTCCACGGAGCACACTGCACCGGTCTTTTCCTGGGCCTCGTGGCCGCCCGAGACCAAAATCTGCTTTACCTTGTCCAAATCGGTGCAGAAGAACTCCAAGTCGCCGCGCACATCCACGGTGTCTTCCTTGCCGATCAAGCGGATCTTGATAAACGTGCCGGAGCTCAATTCCTCCGTAGCATCTCCGTTGTAGAAGCTCAATTCCTGCCACGGAATCACATTTCCGTCAGGACCGACGTTCTGTAAGGGCAAGCTCTCCAACCAGATCTCGCGCAACGAGTTGGTGCAAACACCGTACAGAGAGTGCAACACCGCCGCCGAAGCGGTGCCGGCGGCGATTTTGGAGTAATTCTTGGCCAATTTGAACCCCAATTGGTGGTAGAATTGGCTGGTGGCCAGGAACACGTTCTGGTCCGCCGTCACAAGCGTGATGAAACTTACGCCTTCAATCCCCATGGTGTAGTAGTTGTGAGGAGAAGGGATGAATTTTTTTGTGTGGAGCCGCAACGGAACGTCAGATGGGATCTTTATGAATGGGCCGGGATTCCTCGAGCGCATGCAGGCGTGTCGTCATCTGACCCTCGGACTTGGAGTGGCCGGAGATTGGCTTTTGTTTGATTTTTTTTTTTTTTTTTACTTTGGCGTTGAGTTGGATCCGGGTCTAGACAACACCACCGCTGCTGCATTGCAGTGGACCCCAGCTGCTGTTTTCTGGCGGGAAAGAGCACAAAGCGCATCATGTGACGATATAATCATGCGACGGACTGGTGCGCACCATGCGAAGATCCGGGGATCCGGTGTAGGGACCAGGCATGATCCGGTGTGGAGACGGGTTCGGGGTTTCGTTCACTTTGGGCTTGGGGATTGTGTGTGAGTTCTGTTAGTGTTTTGGGCCACTATGGGTGTGATGGATTTTCGAGTTTCTGGTTCTGCTCATTTATGCTTGGTTCACACTCGTAGTACGCTGTTATATTCCCCAAATGTCCACTATATACTATCGCACCTTCTCGCAGTCCCAGTGTGCATTCTCGACCGTACTCCACTCTAGTTTAGCAGTTACCAGTACTCCACATTTAACGTTAGCAGTTACTCATACACCAGTCTAGTTTATCAGTTACTCGTACACCACTCTAGTCTTTCAGTTACCCCACTCTAGTCTTTCAGTTACCCGTACACCACTCTAGTCTTTCAGCTACCCGTACACCACTCTAGTTTAGCAGTTACCAGTACTCCACATTTAACGTTAGCAGTTACTCGTACACCACTCTAGTTTATCAGTTACTCGTACACCACTCTAGTCTTTCAGTTACCCCACTCTAGTTTATCAGTTACCCGTACACCACTCTAGTCTCTCAGCTACCCATACACCACTCTAGTTTAGCAGTTACCCGTACACCACTCTAGTCTTTCAGTTACTCGTACACCACTCTAGTTTACCACTTACCCGTTTCTCACTTACGACTCCTCTATCTCTAGTTCACTCTCTAGCCACGGCAATGACGTTCAGTCATGGCCATTTCTTCCGTCCGGTATTCTGGCTGATGAATTCCCGTTATCTCCAGCTTCACCCCAACAGTATGTCCCCGTCTGCTTTGCTCTCCTAGCCCTAACATCTTACCTTCGCGACACGTATATCGATCATATCGCCCTTTTACCTGAAAAACCAGCCTTTCATCGAAAAAAGCTACCAGGCGAGCCGAAATTGGTAGAGCTAATCAGATGCAGCCACATAAATGTACGGTGGCAGTTTCTAAACTAATAGTACCCTCCGCCAGCAAAACTACAACAGTACAAAGCAGACGCCACGGACACATCGTAATTTGTCAGTGCTCTATATTTGGGTGCCAATTAAGCCTCCAGATGTGGCCCATATCATCCGATCTAATCCCATACCATGTCGGTCACAAGCCGGGCATAGCTACACTCACACCATGTTGTTCCATCTGCTCACTACATGTACCAATGCAACGCCCCGAGCAACGCCGCGGCCCAGTGCACGAGGCGCGCCTCCGTCGCCGCGCGCGCCCGCAGCTGGAAAAAGCTGCGCAGCGACGGAAGCGGCACCGTGTGATTTCCCGCGCGCGTGCGGTTGAACGGCGCCGCGCCCGCCACTTCGGTGCGCCCCACCGCGCCGTCCCGCGCCACCGTGTAGTGGGTGTGGCCGCCGCCGCCCAGGTAGTTGTCGATTCGCACATTTCGAATCCGCATGATATACGGCACCAGGTCGTAGTTGGTGGGCCCCCCGGCCCAGTCGATAGTGCCCCGCTCGTTATCAGCATCTCCGCCGGCCCACAAACTCGCAATCACGCGCATCGGCAGCAGCGGGAACCCGTGCGGGTTTGTGCTCAAGGTGCGGCGCACTTCCGCACCATCGATGGTCCAGCTGATATGTTCCGCAGTCCACTCCACCGCGTACCGGTGGTACTGCGTGAGCGGCGACAGAGGCGGCATGTGGTACTCCCCGCGAGCGTGGTTGGAGATATTTCCCTTGACAAAAAAGTTGGTTTGGCAAGTGAACACGTTGCCGCCAAAAGTCTCGACAATGTCGATTTCGTCCAAGTCGTCGCTTTGTAGATAGAACAGCAGGATCACTCCGGTCCCAACCGCGCCCATGATATCGGCTTCCACACGTCCGTGCCAGAGATATCCGAGCGACTGGATCATGGGATTGTTGTGGCGGCGGAATATGCCGAGATTGGCGCCCGAGGGAGTGAAGGCCACGTGTGGGGTGGCGGCAAAGAACTGGGGCTCGGACGTGAACCGCTCGGTTACTAGCGACGGGAGAATAGGGTTGAGAGTACAGTTGTCGCAGATGGCGGCAGTGGCGAGGGAGAAGACCGGGAGAGAAAGTAGAGAAAGCGCATAGAGAGAGAAGCCGGGAAAAACCATTTGCCGTTTTTGTGGCTACGGAGGTGTTCGCACGTTGGGTTTGTGGAGTAGTAGGTTGCAGTCGCGGTCGCACAGTTGCACCCTGGGAAGAAAACGGTGGAGCTCGGAGAAATGAGATTACACCACAAGCAAGACGCAGCCGGAAAAGGCAGCAACTGCAAGCCGGAAAAGGCAGCAGCTCCAAGAAGGCAGCGACTTCAAGCAGGCAGCGACTCCAAGCAGGCAGCGACTCCAAGCAGGCAGCGACTCCAAGCAGGCAGCGACTCCAAGCCGTAAGTGCAAACCGGATCGATGTGGCTTTCCCTGCGCACGGCTGTGACTCGCCCGCTGAGACCAATGTTTCGGTCACAATACCAAAATTGCTTTGAATGATGTGGCGTTTGCAAAGAGCTGCAAGCCGATCATGCCGGAACCAAATATATTGGACGGTTCTGCTGTAAGTTAGTAGGAACCGTGTTTTGTCGCCAGAGCCGTTCCGGGCCGCGCACTAGCTTCGGGGCCGCGCACTAGGCAATCGGGCCGCGCACTAGTCGCTCGGGCCGCGCACTAGTCAATCGGGGCCACGCACTAGTCAATCGGGCCGCGCACTAGTCGCTCGGGCCGCGCACTAGGCAATCGGGCCGCGCACTTGTCAATCGGGCCGCGCACTAGTTTCGCACTCCACTCAATTGTCTCCTCCGCATCATGGCCACATACTCCGAAGCCCACCGCACGCTACTAACGTATGTCCGCGCAACCAAGGTGTCGCCCGCCGACCGCCTTGCCCGCAAATTCGAAAAGATCGCCGCCCATTTCGCCGTCGACCCGTCGCTCCGCGAGGCTGTGGCCACCATCAACATCAAACTCGAGCCGTTTGGATTCAAAATCGTCTCCACCTGGGACCAGCGCCTGGACCAACAGCTCTACGTGTTTGTCAACACCCGCTTCGACGACATCATCCAGAACTGCACCCCCTACACGCCGCCCGAGCTCGACGCCATCAAGGGTTTGGTGGATTCCATCATTTCTGCCCACGACTACGCCTACTCATATCCCATGGGTAATGCGCGGCAGCAGGTGGCGGCCACGGCGAAAAAACCCGCCGCCGACGCGGCCCACTTGATTGTGCGCCTTATAGACGACGGCTGGCTCGAATCCACCGGCCACAACCGCGTGGTGCTAGCGCCTGCAGCGTTGGCCGAGCTCGCGGCGTACTTGGAGGACCGGTTTGGGGTGTTTTCGCGCGCGGACCCGCAGGGCAAACTTCTCGCGTGCCACATGTGCCGCGCGCTTGTGACGCTCGGGGCCAAATGCGGCGACCGCGCGTGCGCCGCCGCGTTCCACCACCGGTGCATGGCGCTGTACCGCCGCACCGCGGACGCGTGCCCCGAATGCCACGAGCTGCTCGACGGGGCGCGCGCAGTGGGGGCGGTGCCCCAGTGAGCACGAAGTCGCCCCAAGGAAAATGTGGCAGTCGGAATGCGCGGGGAGAGTGGGGGCATGGCAGAAGCGGTTCCGTTGAAAGGTGAAAACGAGAGGCTTCCAAGACCCAGGCATGCCTGTAAAGAAAAGCAGAGATGGACTACATGCATTGAAGCTGGCGAATTGACGTATCATTGGAATAAGTCTATGGCTATATGCATGGAGAGCGAGTTGGCTTTTGAGGACAGAAAGACTCACGACTTGCTCGTGTGTAATGTATCTAATGACGTGCGTCCCAACATGTAGTCTCCAATGTAGATACCAAGCGTGTCACACTAACAAGGCAGATGCCGCAAACTCCCGCTCTTTAGTCAAAACTGTCGAGATAGTCTGCTTCCACCTCGTCCAACAAGTCCCAGTACCACTCCTCAACCACTTTCTCGCTGTAGCAGTCGCTCAACGGCCGCGCCCCTTCCGGAACCGCATACTTGAACTCCGGCCCCGGATTGAGCCGCACAATCCCACCCGAGAAAACAGACATCATCGGATAGTACCCCAACAGCCCGTCGTCGGTGTTCTTGTACGCCGGGTTCAGCAGCTGTACCGTGTCGCCTTCGTGCGGCGCGTACAGATAGAGGTCGGTGAACATGGGCCCCATATATTCGCCGTTCTTGTATACCTCCACGCTGGAGCCGGGAATGGTTGGCAATTGCGGCGCGGCAGCCGCGGTCATCACCGCTTTTTCGCCGAAAACCGTCACCGGGTTGAGCAAGTGCGCCATCTGCTTCGACGCGGTGTACTCAAATTGCTCAAAGTAGAGGCTGCCCTTGTACTTGATCGGAAGCTGGTCGCGCACCACATTTGGGGCCTCGGGCGCGGCATCCACAGGAATGTCGACCAAAAACCCGAGGGTGTCGCCCGTGCGAAAACCGCCGGTGTCGGGCGCCATGTACGGCCGCGGGCGGCTCAAGGTAACGCGCTCGCCGCCCACATCGCGCACGGCGTAACCGTAGCCGTCGAACCCTACCGGGGCCTCGAGGGCCGCCTCGCGCCGTGCAACCCCGACCCGTACGTGCGCGCGGCCGCCGTCGTTGGCGCGCACAATGTCGTACTCAAAATAGTGGCGCCCCGCGCGCATGGCGACGTTGGCGCGCGCTGACAACCACCCGCCAGGCGTCGTTATGGACGCGAGGTCGTCGCTGACTGCCACTCCACTGGCACGGTCAAAATAGCTGGTGCGCACACCGTACGGCTCGGACTCGACCGTCAGATACATATTTGCAGCCAATTGGCTATGGCGCCGGCACGGTTTGTATTTGTACCCGCGGCGGTTGAGCGGGAGATCGTCGTAGAGCGAAAATTCTTGTTGTTCCACCGTATACTTGTGCGTGGCGCGAGGTCTGGGTTCAGGCGAGTCAAGAGCGAGCGAGGTTGGCTTCAACCGCAGATGGACAATGACATTAGCTGCTCGCTGTTTGAGTTCCAGAGGGGTGAGCGATGGAGCGGACTTCAGGCGGGTAGTGGCGCCGTCTTCTGATTTTTGCATGGTGGAGCAGGAGGAATTGGAGCAGGTGGGACAATGAGTGATGCAGAAGAGGGGAACGGCGGGAAAAGCTAGCGAAAGAAACCGAGTGAAAGAACCGAGTGAAAGAACCGAGTGAAAGAAGTGAAGGAAGCCGGTTGTGGTGTACAGTTACTAGAATAGTGCGAATTGCGAAACAGTTGAGCGCGGAGTGGGGACCACTGCATAATTACAGTTGTACAGAAAATTCTCAATTGTTAGGAGCGGCGGCAAGCATGTTGTAGATAAAGACGCTAAGACTGTTCCCGTAGGATAGAAGAGGAATCATAATATTCTCGTTCAAGCGTCGTTGAGCTGTGCTGGGCCTGAAAAGAAAGGCGGTGTGTTCCGTACAAGAAAAGCGATTTGGGCATATCTTGGCTTTCGATGAAAAAATCAAGAATGCCGGTCGCATCAAAGTGTACACAGCTAATAGAGCACTTGCACCGCCGTACCATTGATTGCAATATAATCGACACTCGCTATAGAGATCAAACAACGCGGGCTGTTGATGATGGGGGACCAAACAAGGCGCCAAAGGCGACAGGAACATCACTACATCTAGGACTGAACAGGTTTATTTTATGCAATATGGGATCGTGACCGTGTGGACCCGAATCACAATCATGACTACGGAAGACAGACACCGCTACTTCTTCAACCGTATTTTTTGCAAAAACAGCCGCTTCTTCCGCTCCGGCACCAGCACCGGTGTGCTCTTCTTGCGGTTCAACTTGATCTCGTTCTTCCTCTCGTCCTCCTCGCTGTACGAGATCAAACTCTTGACTTTGCGCACCGGCACCGAGGTGCGCGCTGACGACGAGCAGCTCACGTATGCGTCGTGCGTCTTGGTGCCCACCAAGCTGCGCGGGAGACCTTCCACGCCGCGCTCACGCACCACTTCCATGAACCGCTGCAGCTGTTGCGTCAGTGCCAGCAGAACTGCGGCCGCCATGTCTTGGAACCGGGACTCTGCGTCCAGAGCGGCCAACGCCGCCAACTCCAGCCGCACCGATTCTTCCGAAACCACCAGCTCGGAGCTGGAGGCCGGGCCGCAGAAGGACTCGATGGACATTTCGGAGGTGGCGGAATTTTTGCGTTCGGCCGCGCCGGCGGCGGCACCATCAGGCGGGTTGTAGATGCTCTTGGTAGGGGGAGCCAAGTTTGTAAACGTCACTTGCACCGGCGCCGCGGCCGCCACGTTTCGGTGGAAGATAGTGCGGTTGCCCACCAAAATCACCGGCACCGGCGAGTGGTGCACGAGGTACGACAGGAGCTTGCAGAGATATCTTTCTGGGACCGGGGCCAGTTGGGCCGGGTGCAGCAAAAGCGCGGGCGCCGCAAGCAGGACCGGCGCGGCCGTGCCCAACGGCGGCGGCAGCAGCACCGGCGCGGCGTGGGACGGCGCGCGCGACGCCCGAAGTTTGTAGCGGAAGTTGAGGTTGGTGGAGCGGTTGCCCACCACCACCAACGTGGGCTGGTACTGGCGAAACACGTGGTACAACATGTACTTTGTGCCGGATTGGGGCTTTTTCGGGGCTTTGTCGGTGGGCGGCGGCGGCGGCTCGTCCAACACCAACTCCACCGTGACCTTCACCTGGAGGTCACGCGGCAACCCGTCCACAATGTATGCAAGCAAGTGGGTGGCGCGCGCGGTGAGACAGGATTCGGGCGAGGCGCGGCGGCGGCCGTCTCCCGCGTGCATGTATTTGAGCGGCACTAGCGCCGTCACCACCAAGTGGTCGCCATCGATGAGGAACGGCTGCACCCCGCCCACGTGGTCGCCTGCGACCATGAGCCAGTCCACCGCGTTCCACGTGTGTTTCCGGCCCGACAACACCGTGAGGAGCGTGCGGGGCTCCTTGGTGCGGTCGTACTGGGCGTGTTTGGCCGTGAGCAGGACCGCGCGGTAGTTGTTTTCGTTCAGCAGCGGGTATATGATTTGCTTTGCCGCGCGCGCGGGCACGATCGCAGGGGCAGACCCGCGGCGCGCGGGCGGCGCGGCCGACGCCTGGAGGTCGAACTTGAACAGGCCCAAGTCGGAGTGGGGCGATTTGGAGAACTGGGGGTCGAGCGCCATGAGTTCCTCGTCAGACATGCCCGCGTACAGCTTGCGGCGCCCCGCGGCTGCGGGCACACCCGCAGCGCCATTTTCTTTGTCGAGAGCTTCGGTCTTGTCTTCGGGTGTTTCGTCAATGGCGCTCTCGTTTTCCGTTTCCCACGCGTGCGCCTGGAGCGGGTCCGACCCGTCGTCCGCCACCACGCGCGCCAACTCCAGGCGCGGCACGTGCTTCGGGTGCGCCGCCAACTCGTTGAGGTGGCCGTCGAGCGCCGCGCCCGCCACGAGTGCGTGCTGGATGTTGGACGAGAGCTGCGCGGCCGAGAGCCGGTTGCGCAAAATCGACCGCGCAGGCGGATCCGGGAGCCGCACTCTTTTGCGGGTGAAGGAGTAGTTGCCGAACACCTTCAGAAAGTCCATGGGGTCCGGCAGGTGGGCGGGTTCCACCGAGAGATATGGATCGTGAACCGGCTGTTCGCCGGGTTCTTCCGCATAGAGGTTGTTGAACGAGACCCGCCTCGTGTACATCAGAGGGAAGGCTATTTCCATGGGGTTGGATGGCGACTGCTTGGAGCGGTTCGACTTGGATTGTGGGGATCTTCCTGGCACTGCTTGATGCTGGAGAAAGTGGCGTGAAGTGGAGAGCAGAGAGTGGAGGAGTACTGGAAGTGGAGGGAGGTTCCGATATTAACGCTGTTATCTAACCGGGCGGAGCAGCCAAGACTTGGACAACAGTGGCGAATATATGCTAAAGGATGTCAAAGTGCGCCGTGTTTGATCTATGGTACTGGCTCTATTTCAAGTATGGGGCAGTATATGGCAATAGGTCGGTATATGGCGATATGTCGGTATAGGGCAATATGTCAGTATAGGGCAGTATGTGGCAGTGTCTATTGCAAGGGTCTGGAATTGTGTCCAGTTGCTCAAGCGGTAGTCAGATATGCCAAGCAGAAGAACAATTTAGGGATCCAAACAGGCGGTGGCACGTTGGCCCTCTACTCTACATCCCGATTCGGATAGCCAAGAACAAAGTCTGGGCGATCCGGCACACGCGAAAGGTGGGGTGGGAGCCGCAACTGTTGTCACGGAATCATTGGTAGTCAATCGGCCATCACGTGCCGCCATCTTTCCGTTTGTCCAATGACAGCCCACTGCGAACCACCATGGCACTTGACTCCTATCCAAAACTGCACATCCTGGGCGCGGCTACATGTGGAATGGATGATGCACCCCCGACTCTGCAGGGCATACACAGCGAGCGTCACGCACAGATGTGTTTCTACTGCATAGCGAATGGTCTGCCTGCAGCAAAATTAGATACGGCGGGTCTCTGTGATTGCCTGGCAAGCACAGTGGTTCGGCGATTGTGATGTATGGCCACTGTGCGTATTTGTGCTGCAATCTCCGGTGGCGTTGTTGAGGGTGAAGGAGGGGCCGCCAATTCTGGCGCCACATTCGCAGCTGTCCATGCACACATCAATGCACACGCCACGTTCCGCGGAATAACACCGGAACATGGGGGCCGTGGCCCTTATACCCAGAAACTGACACCGGCCACGAAGTCTATGCAAGACCCTTGTGTGACTCCCGTGTTCTCTAGACATACCACGCGGGGTCGTCTCCGCCACAGCTGCAACTGCTGTTGGAGCACACCCATACATCTCACCCAAAAATAGTCCAGGTACACCTGCAAAGAAGATAAGACATACACAAGAAGCAGCGAAGCACACAGGAGAAGCCGGCTGGCGTTGAAAACTGGGGGCGTTCTTGTTTCCAACCTCTGGACCGCTCCACAATTATTCTGAGATTATGGATGTTCCGACATTTTCACGTGCGTGATCCTGCGATAAGATCGCACGCCCGGGCAAATTCAAGGGCCCGTGCATGGTCAAGGTTGTAATCAAGACGTTCTGTGCATTATACAGTGCTGTTAAACTTTAGAATCTTCGGCAGTCACGTTTACCCAGATTAATACTAGAACGTTCTCAATATTAGTTAGCAGTGAGAGACAGTTGAGTGGATATACATAGTCAGGTCAATGTGCGCTCCCCGGTGCAGAAAGGGATAACTCGAGATATTGCGGAGACCCAATACTTCATATCTCTCTTAAACGCTCAGATCGAGAATGCCCAAGCTAAACCTATCGAATTGTCTTGGATCTAGTATTTCAACCGTCCTTGACTCTCTAATAAATCTTGTATGGAGTCTGCACTTGACCTCCGACACTTCCATACATCAGCACATGCTTAGCTCAATTATGCAGGCACCACGCCCTATACCAGTTCAGGCAATATACTGTGTTACGGTCCTGCTTTTGTGGTATAGTCATTTTGTCGTGATTTCTCTTCTTCTCGTCCTCATTAATGGCGCTGGATGGATGTCGGCATTTTGGCAAGAATAAACCGTAATTGGAGTCTGAACTGAAAGATGTTCGCTTTATCCACACTTTCCAGAACGACCAGAGCCGGAGAGAGATACAGGGAAGAATACTACACATGAGTCGCTTGAACAAGTACTTCCCTTTAAAGCACGGCAAAGCACTGTCCTAAATTAATCTTGCATATACAACGAGAAAACAGACCAATGGAGGGTATTCCGCCTTTCTTTTTCTGGGGTAGACGCAACAAGTAGACCAGCGGCAATTTAGCACTGTCAGAGAGCATTCGCAGAGCATTGAGATGTGTTGTATCAAAAACATTCGAAATCAACCAATGAAGGGCGCCACTTTCCAACCATCAACAAAGAGGGCAACCCGTACTTGTTCACGTGCTTGTGCAGCAACCCAGCCGCGTAAGCCCTGCAAAGAACATTGTAGGCGCAAGCAAAGCAGGGTGCATGCGCGCTTAGATACAGGCGCTGACCTTGGGAAACATAGACATTGGCAGTGGTTGCTTTTCCCTCTACATGACAGTTGCGTGGGACGAACCGGTTCCGATCGAAGATTTTGCGGCGCTCAATGCCAAGCAAGCTGCCCTGGAAGTTCCTGAAAGATGCCCTGGACCCGAGAAGTATGGCGGGGTAGATGTCCACTGTGGGCCTATTCTTCGGTTGAGTGGTACTTTGGAAGAGGGCGACTCCTACCGCGGAAGTATCATGCTCTTGGTGGAGGGCCCGGTACCTCCAATTACATACCAAGTGGGATCGGCGCAGCCATCGCAATCTGGCCAATTTCCCGGAACGGTGTACTACGAAACCGGAACGTTGAAGTTTGTGCGGTATCAGGTGCAACTCGAGTTGGCCAATGAGGCACAGCGGGTGCGGTATCTGATCAACGACATCTCCAAGCCGCAATTCCAGTTCTTTCTTCCCGCACGAGGCGACTCCATGAATGTGGTTTCGTACTCGTGCAACGGATTCTCTTTGGCGACAGATACGTCTAGTTACAAGCTGTCGCTCTGGCTCGATGTGTTGCGCAAGCACTCGGAGCAACAGTACCACGTGATGTTGGGCGGAGGTGACCAGCTCTATTGTGACTCCATCAAGATGCACGTGGAACTGCTCAAGCCGTGGCTTGAGATGGATAATGCCCGGCAAAAGAGAAAAGTCAAAGTCACCCCAGAAATGGAAAAAGAGTTTGAGCAATTCTACCTCAATGCCTACACCGAGTGGTTTGGCCACGGTTACTGGAAAGGAAAAAACGGATCTACGTTGCAAACCATGTTCCCGTTGACGTTGGCCCAAATCCCCTCGGTCAACATTTACGACGACCACGATATCATTGACGGTTTCGGCTCATACAAGGACAAGACCATGGCGCAAGAAGTGTTTCTGAAAATTGGAAACGTGGCCTACAAGTACTACATGCTCTTCCAACACCAAATGGCGCCCGACGAAGCCTGTCACATGGACGATCCACTGTGGATCACTTCCAAAACCACCGGTTCTTTCATCAAGCAAAAGTCGCATTCTGTCTTCATGCGGTTGGGTAGAGAAATCAGTTTGGTGGGCATAGATTGCCGTACCGAGCGCCGGCTCACAGAAATCTTACCTGACTCTACTTACAAGCAGATTTTTGCCCGGCTCGAGGCGGAAATTGCCCGTGCTCCAGAGACAAAGCATCTCTTGGTTATGCTCGGAGTCCCAATCTTGTATCCGCGGCTCGTCTGGCTCGAGTGGATCTTGACACTGAAAGTGCTTGCTCCAGTACGGAAATTGGCGGAAAAGGGCGTGATCAACCGGGGCTTGGTCAACGAGTTCGATGGCGGAGTGGAGGTTTTGGACGATTTGAACGACCACTGGTGTTCGAAGAACCACAAACGCGAGCGCAACTTGTTGATTCACAGATTGACCCAGTTTGGTGCCCTCCACGGCGTGCGTATCACCATTCTTTCCGGAGATGTGCATTTGTGCTGCTTTGGCCGATTGAAAACGAAAATGCATCTGCACCCGCATGCACATATACTTGAAGGTGTGGATGCAGAGGCGGAAAACCACGATGTCACCACTCATCCAGAACGCGATCCGCGGTTGATCTTCAATGTGGTTTCTTCTGCTATCATCAACGCTCCTCCGCCAGATGCCATGGCAAGTTTGCTTAACAAGCGTTCTTCCATCCATCGCTATGATCGCTATACCCATGAAGATGTGGTTCCTCTATTCACCACTAACCCGGACGGGACACAGCGGGCAAACCACCAGTTCTTGAATAAGCGGAACTGGAGCGATCTTGTATTAGTAAAACACTCGGCTGCGCATCAGTCGCAGCTTGGAAAGTCAAAGTTTCCTGGTCCGTTGCTTCCAAGTGCTGCGGAGGAAATGGCGAAAAAGAAGCTGTCAGAGCGGTACATTGCGTATCCGGTTCTCGAAGACTCGCTTGTCGCCACCTTACATGTGGAGGCGGATGGCAACGATGCTGAGGCCACCACTGCGGGTTACGAGGTGGTGATTCCAGAATTGCAAGGAAAATTTGAGTTGGAGGCCACGAAGGTGAAACATTTGTAGTCATTGATGCTGTGTGTATGCTCTATATGTAACCGTTGATTGTTTATTCTGATAGTCATTTCTGGTAGCATGGCTACGATCATTCTTCGTATCGTTTCTTGGTAGGATATCTTGGATCATCATTGGTAGCATATCTTGCATCATTCTTGGTAGCATACCTTGAATTATTTTTTGTAGGTTGCATTATTTTTGGTGACATCTTTTCATTGCTGGTACCACATCTTGTAATATCCTGTGCTATAACATTTTCAATGTTGTTTCAGGCAAGCCACGGGTATCGTCGCTTTTTTGAACGTATCGTGAGCTGTTCTCAGTAGACTATACAGTTGCCTCTTGACCGCACATTGAGTTCAGGTATTGCTAAGATCGATGAGCGGCTAACTAACGACATCTCACCTTTCGTCTCCAGCACCATGTATGATAGCAAAACTGAATCAGCAAGACGCTTGTTGCCTAGTTGTCTTCTACTGTATCACAATATGCCTTGCAGTTCGTCATGTTCCGTATGTATGGTTTAGAGTGCATCAAGCTAATAAAACCGCTATATGATACAAATGAACTATATGTGAAATTACATCAGCAGAGCAATTCCCAAGTTGGTGCTACAGATTGTGTAACCCCATCTAAACTGATATCGCGATAAAATACGACCAAGTCATAATGCACAGAACATAGCGTATCTGCGAAGAAAAAACCTCAGCTGCACTGCCTCTATTGATGTAAGAGTGCTTTTAGGGATTTTTGTTTGTCTTTGCAGGATGGCTGTAAACGGGATGGCTGTAAACGGGATGGCTGTAAACGCGTAACTGTCACATGCATGATTCTTCGTGCTATAAAGCCAGCGGCTTCCTCACTACGCTGTAATCTACGGAAAGTGTGCACTTTGGCAATTTGATTTCCGTTACCATTTTTGTACTCAGCCCGAATAAGACTGTCCCGAACTATACATGTGTTTCGTCTATATTTGCACCCTTACCTTCTTTCACAGTCAGCGCACTCAGGTCGGACCTGCACCGCTGATAAGCCGACACCGGTCCCTGCATAAACCGCACCGCAAACCACCTCAACTTCTAATCTAACCACCACCACCTCCACCCCATCTGCCACTTTGCGGCATGTCCACACCTGCGGCCAAAGAAGACGACAAACGCCTGCGCCCCCGCTCCACAACCCGCACCATCGCCGCGTGTCAGCGGTGCCGCGCCAAAAAGGTTCGGTGTGACCAGGCGCTTCCCCAGTGCCTGCGGTGTGTCAAGGCGGGCCACGATTGTACGTTGATCGACCCGGCCACCGGGCGCGAGGTTGCGCGGTCGCACGTCCAGCACTTGGAGGCGCGCGTGGCCGAGTTCGAGGCGCGCATGCTGCATTCGCACGTCCTCCAGTTGGAGGCGCGCGTGGCCGAGCTCGAGGCGCGGTTATCGTCGCGCGACCAACGCACACCTGGATCACGCCCGGCGTCACTTCCGCCTTCGCTTCCGCCGTCTCTACCCTCGTCAAGATTACATGCTCACGACACCCCGCGGTACTACGGCCCCGCCCTGGGGGTCTCGTTTGCCCGGATGATGACGGCGGCGCTCAAAATCAATCCTCCTCCCCCGCCGCGCGCTGAAGATGCCAGTGCCGTGACTGCGGCGGTGCTTCCACCGAAACACACGGCGCAGGAGTTCATTCGCATATACTTTTCCCAGAGCAACGCGCAAATGCCGGTCTTACACCGCGAAGAGTTTTTGGCCACGGTGTTTTCGCCAATTTACGGCGCGTGGGACGAGCGCCACGACCCGCCACAGGAAGAGCCGTGGTTTCCCCACTATAAGAAACTCTTGAGCGAGGCGCTCGCGCGTCGCGAAAATACAACCGAGGGAAACCCGGCGTCCGGGACTGCGGCTGCTGCAGCCCGCATCACGGTGCCTTCGCACCTCCGCCGCCCGCTCTACTATTTATTTATGGTGTTGGCCATCGCCTCGTCCGCAAACCACTTGCAGTACCCCACCACCATCAGCGCCCAGTTTCGCACCGCCGCGCTTCCCCACGCTGACTCGTTCCATGACCCACTCGAGCATCTCGAGTCGGTGCTCCTCATGGCGGTGTACGCCACCATGCGCCCGTGTATTCCTGGCGTGTGGTATGTGTTGGGCACCGCGCTTCGGCTCTGCGTAGATTTGGGGTTGCACACACTGCAGCGGGCAGCGCCCTCGGCCGACCCCTACACCGTGGACCGCGGACGCCGTCTATTCTGGTGCACATATTCACTCGACCGCCAAATCTGCTTCTACTTGGGCCGTCCTGTGGGCATTCCTGACGAGGCCATCTCCGTGCCCTTCCCGTCGCCCTTGGACGATAGCTGTATCGGAAGAAGTGGCACTGAAAAAACTGCGGACGAAGTGGTGGCCTCGCCCGACAAAACCGTGGCCATTGCCATGTTCCGCATGCGCCAGCTCCAGCTGGAGGTGCAACGAGTCATCTACGACAACGTCGATATTCCACGCCAGTTCTCTTCCCTCGACGAGTGGAAGACCCACATCACCAACGAGCTTTTCGAATGGCACACCTCTGCGCCCTCGGCCGCGGCGCGTGACTGTGGCTTCAACACGGAGTATTTTGCCCTTAATTTCCACCACACACTTCTACTGCTCAACGGGCTCCTGCCCCGTACTTTCCACCTCTCTCACGACGCCTACCACGTAGTGGCGGTTGCGCTGCAGAACGTGGTGGCATGTTACGCCAGGCTACACGCCCGCAAGGCTATTAACTACACCTGGGCAGCGGTGTACAACTTATTCAATGCTGGCACCACCTATCTTTTTGCCCTTTATACTTGCGAAAGCGTGCGGCGGGCCGCGTCGCGCGCCACGGTGGAGCGTACGGCTCACGACTGCGCCGTTGTGCTTGCGCTGTTGACTGCTTCTTGCACTGCGGCCCACAGCTGTCATGATACGTTCCAGGTGCTCACAGCGGCAGTTCTCCGTCTCTGCTTTGACGATGCACAAGGAACTCAAGGGCTGTCTCAACTGTCGCCCCAACTGTCACCTCAGCAGCTGTCGCGGACTCACCTGACGGTGCAACAACTGTCGCATGGCGCGGGCGCCGACACGACCGAAACTACAGGCGCCCCCAACACTCCCGCGGCCGAAAACGGGCGTACGCCCGGTAATAATCGCGTGTTCGCATTGGCTACTACCCCGGACATTCTCGGGGCGTATCCCGACACGCCGCAAGACTTTACCCCAGTATTGGACGGACCGCTCTGGGCCGAGAACACAGCGCCTGATTTGAAGTCGTTCTTTAAAGAGGTGGCCAACCTCTCGCCATCTACCACGGGCGTGAGTCCCGGTGTCTCTGCTGAGCCGGATGTGCCGCGGGAGGGCCGCAAGGTGTTTGAACTCATCCAACATCCGGTGGAGTCGATTTGGGACCAGTTTTTCACGCTGGCAAAGGCGGGTACAGACGAAGAGTTGGCGTACTCGTGACAGACTAGACTGTATTATATATTTATGGTGTGTAAGGAGTGAACTAGAATCTAACACATTCCTAGAGTGGTTGTAGAGATAAAAGGGGACTTAAGGTGATGCGGGGTTATGCGGGAGGCTGGACTATATATCTCTTATTTGGTAAGAGTGAGGTACTTATGTGCTATTTGATCCCATGTGGACTAGACTGTGTGTATTAAGAGTATTTGGAGAGCGAGAGAAAGAATGCAAACGAGTAATCGCCGCTAGAAATTAAAGAAGATGTGCTCTAGGGAGGACAAGAACCGGGGCGGGGTGTATCGATAGAAAATACAGCAGCGGGACTTCTTTGTTATAGATCATTTAGATCGTCGAGCGCCGCAATCTCCGCCATTATAGCACTTCCGGTCGCGACCGCACCTCCATCCACCTCAGAACACTCCACCGCGTATATTTCATTCCCATCAAACATGCCCCAAACGCTTACTACCGCCCCGACCGCCACGTGATGCGGCCCCAATGTATCCAAAATGCCTGACACATCGACCGCCACCGCGCCGTCCGCGTAGGCGCTCTCATAGCCCCCGTCGATATCTATAAACTCGGCCCGGCCGAGATTCGCGCAACGCACCAAATAAAGGCGCGCGCTGTCGCTGTCGTAGTGGCTTACCTGCGCGACCGCCCTGATTCGCACTGCGGATTCGGGCGACGCGCGCGCATACTGGAGCCAGAGCGTAGCAGGATCCACACAGAGCCGTGTCATAGAGTAACTTGGGTAAATGTTGCGGTAAGTGGTATCGGTGCAACCTTAGTGAGGCTGGGCGCAAACGTCGGCTGCTCCTAGAGAGCGGGTGTTGAGGAGAGAAGAGGAGAAGTTTGTAGCTGAATACACGCGACGCTCTGTATACAAGTGTATTGATGAACAAGCGACCATGCATTGAGCTAGCGCTTAGGGCTCTCAGAGGGTCAATTCGGATCTCAAACGGCCCATTCATATCACAGAAAGCCAATTCAAAGTTTTATTTGATAGTCACACAAAGTTGGAGTTCTGAGGATCCTAAGGTAGGAAGCACAGTTCCAATGGAGCCGTATTAGTGCGAACCCAGATTGGCGCTCGCGGCTCGCTTTCTCGATGTAATTCTTAGTATTCACGAGGGTATTTACGAGATTATTCATGATTCATGGGAATACCATGGGAATATCATGGGAACACCGTGGGAATATCATGGGAATACCATGGGAATGTTTATGACTGTACGCATCTGGGTATGATAAAGTCTATTCATATGAGTACTCATAAGAGCACCATGTGATTACCAATAAAAGTAGTCTTGAGTAGTTTGAGTCTTGAGTAGTTTGAGTAGTTTGAGTCTTGAGTAGTTTGAGTAGTTTGAGTCTTGAGTAGTTTGAGTAGTTTGAGTAGTTTGAGTAGTTTGAGTCTTGAGTAGTTTGAGAGCACTCATGCCTATGTTTTAGAGTAATAAATACAAAACAGTTTCAAAGTGGCAAAACATAGAGATGGCTACAGCTAGAACACAGGCGACCGGCGCACCAAATGCAACGGTCAACCTTCCCACATCGGCGTGCGCCAAAAGCAAACTGGGTCAATAGACTGCCGCGCAACGTGAACAGAATCAGCAAAGGACAGATCCCGCAATGGACTGATCCCGCAAAGGACAGATCCAGCAAAGGACAGATCCCGCACGACATCTCAGACAATGTCGCCCAAAGGCACTCTGGCCCGCAATCCACTCCGAATCAAAGCCGCCACTCACCCCAATTTCCCCATCTCCAATTCATCTGGCAAAGTACGTGTATTGGCATCGCCGTCTGTACAGGGCCACGCGCGCTCAAGTGAACTCCATCTACTTCTGCACTACTCACTACTCACTACACTCTACTCACTCCACCCTACTCACTACACCCTACTCACTACACCCACTCCCTCCCCACCACCAGATTTCTCCAGGTACACAAGCAAACCATCAAGCTGATGATCAACGAAAACCTCAGTCCCGCCGTGGCGGGCGCCGTGCGGCCGCAAACCCCGACGCTACCCGAATTCGACAAACAGGCGCACTTTTCGCTCGGCGCGCGCGACTACAGCCGCCAGTTCGCCCCGCTCTACCAGCACCGCCTCGCCGCCCTAAAGCCGCGCACCGACGCTGCCGCCGCCGCCAAGTGGAACGCGCAAATCGATGGCCGCGCAGTGGTCCACAAACAGAAGATCTTGGACATTGCGTCGGGCGAGCTCTGCTGGGTGCTGGGCACGGTGTTTGCCGATCTGCGCAAAAAACTCAACATCTTGAACGATGTGGAACGTGGCACGGACGATGTCATGCCCTCCGCTCCGGAGTCGTACGTGGACGCGGAAGACGGGCTCTTGATGTTGGAAGACGACAGCGGGCGCGCGGTGTTGCATAACGACGCGCTCTTGCGCAACCTGCGGTTGGTCACGGGCTGTTTTGTGGCGGTGCTCGGAGTGGAGATCCAGGCGGGCATGTTTGAAGTGATGGACATTGTGTGCGCGGCGCCCGCGCCGCAGCGGCCGCTTGCGCGGGCTGGCGCGGAGGGAACATACCTTGCACTCGTGTCGGGATTGCAGTTCGGCGCGGCGCCGCACCTCGACCTTCGAGCGTTCATGCTCTGCCACTGGCTTGCGGGCGCGCTCGGCGCCGCGGGCGCCGCCGGCCAAGTCGCGCGCCTCGTCATCGCAGGCGACTCGGTGGCCCAGTCGGCTCCCATCACCTCCGACAACTTTGGCTCGAAAAACACCTCGCGGTTCCTGAGCGATGGCTTGCGCCTGTTCGACACGTGGCTCGCGCAGGTGGCTGCCACCGTGCCCGTGACAATCATGCCGGGTGACTCCGATCCCGCCGAAACCTGTTTGCCGCAGCAGCCCGTGCACCACTCACTTCTCGGGCCCGTGGGGCGCGCTGCCGGGAGCCCTGCGGCTCCAGTCCACTGCGCTACCAATCCGGCGTGGATGGAGCTCGACTCGGGCGCTCGCATCTTGGGGTCCGCGGGCCAGAACGTGACCGACGTACTCCGGTACATGCCCGAAAAGGCTACCGTGGACGAAACGCTAGAGGTGATGGCGAAGATGGTCCAGTGGCAGCACATTGCGCCAACGGCGCCCGACACGTTGTACTGCTACCCGTTCGTGGACAATGATCCGTTTGTTCTTGACGAAACGCCGCATGTGCTCTTTGCGGGCAACCAGAGTGGAGCGGGTTGGAAAGACGTGGAAGTGGGCGATGCTACGGTCAAGTTGGTGGCGGTGCCGCGCTTCTGTGACACCGGGGAGATTGTGTTGTTAGACGTGAACACGTTGGAGGCGCACACGGTGGGGTTTGCTGTTTAGGTGGGTTGAAGCCTAGAGTATCTGCCCCGACAGCGCGCCAAACGCAGCGCCAAAGGGCAGTCAGGCGCAATGAACAGGCTGCCAAGGCTGTTGCCAGTTGATCGGTTGATCAAGAGAGCCCAATGTGGCCTCCGCTCAGCTTCTGGTGGCCTCCGCTCAGCTTCTGATGGCCTCCGCTCAGCTTCTGGTGGCCTCAATTGACTACGTGCTATCCGTTTGAACCGCGGACGATTGCTCCTTGCTTCCTCGCCAGTCGCTTCCTCTCGTCCCTCCGCGCCCCATCCTCTACTATACTCTAATCACCTGTGTCTATACACATCACCTGCACCCCAGCCTGTACGATGTTCTCTGTGACGCTTCGCCGCCGCCACAGCAGCCCGGCTACCGCATATGATAGCGGTGGCAATTGACCTCCACTACTGTGCACAATAAACATCCACCATTAACAATCGCCACTGCTAAGTGCCGGACATGATGGCATGCTTCTCGTACAAATCCTCCGACATGCCGGAAGGAGGCCTAGAGCCTATTTATAGTAGTAGCCCTGCAGACATGGTCGAGGTACTGAATCCGGGGGCACCGTCGCCAACCCCATTTGCCGCCGATTCGTAGTTTTCGCTGCCGCTTCCGGGCCTTCGTAGCGCAAATGTTGCCCGGCGCAGCTGGCACTTCTGTTTTCTTTTTTTTTTTTCCTCGGTCTGGTCCCGGTTGGGGTATGGACCCCAATGTGCGGAAAAGAGTGAGGCACGCAACCGCACTCGCACAAAATCTCACCGAAAATTCAGTCAGGGGAACTTTGCTCTCTTTTTTTTTCTCCCCGTACTGTTGGTTTCTGCTACTCACCTCTTTCCCTTGGTGGCACCAGCACACTTTCGACCGCTCCTTTTTTGCTCGCCGACTCTCCCGTCGCTCCAATCTGGGTCAGACCTCTTTCCCTTTTCTCATCTTTCGGCGGCAACGGCACATTGATTTTCCACCTCCGGTGCGCCCCACGGATCCATCCGAAATTTGTCAGTCGCCCCTGATCCCGATTCCGTCTTCCGATTTACCCGCCCCTCCCCTCCGTGGACCCGTCACCCCTGAAATCCCCTGCCCCAATGGCTGACGGCGAAAGATCCCGCAAACCGAAAAACTTGTACATTGCCCACCGCCGCTCGCCCAGCGAGTTGACGTCGCTCATGGTGGAGCAGTACAACCTCCAGCGCCAATTGGAGGTGGTGCAACTGCAGCAGAAACAGATTTTGCAACAGCAGCTGCTCTCGGTACCCCAAGACCAGGGCTTCAAGTCCCACTCGAGAAACCTGTCCAACTCCTCTCACCGCCACACCGCGTCCCTGGGTGGCGCACAGGGCCACGCACGCAGACACTCTTTGGGACTCAACGAGGCCATCAAGGCGGCCGCGTCGCAGAAACAGTCCAACTTGGCGTCGCTCGGCGGCTCCGCCGCCACATCCAGCCCTCCCGGACTCAACGGACTGGCACTGTCCTCGTCCCAGGGCCCTAATGTCCTGTCGGAAGCGATTGGCGGCTACCGCTTCCCCAATACCGCGCCCGCTGACTCTGAAAGAGAGCTGTCGCCTTCCCATGCACACTCGCGATCATTGGCCTACGGCCAGCAGTTCAAGTTCCCACCGGACAACTCGTCTTTTCTTCCCCCGGTGCCAACCTTCAATTCCACTTCGCCCGAGCGCAGCCACCAACGCCGCGGGTCGCACTTGCGCTCCAACTCGCGCAACTACGATAACACCAGCATCAACTCCAACTGGCGCTCGCAACAGCAGCCGGCTGGCCAGCAGTACACAAGCACCAACTTGGAACCCCCACAGCCCTTTGTGCCGGGCCACCGCAATAAGTCCAGCTCCTACGGGGGTGGAGGCTCGATCTCCTCCTTGTCCCAGTTAAACGGAACAGGAAACAACAATGGTAACGGCCGCAAATCACTTTTTGCCCCTTACTTGCCTCAAATGTCGTTGCCGGAATTGATCAGTGATGGCCGCTTGGTTACTGGTACTTTGCGGGTGAACAAGAAGAACCGTTCTGACGCTTATGTGTCCACTGATGGCCTTTTGGAGGCCGATATCTTCATTTGTGGCTCCAAAGACCGCAACAGAGCATTGGAAGGCGACTTGGTCGCGGTGGAATTGCTTGTTGTGGACGAAGTATGGGAGTCCAAAAAGGAAAAGGAGGAGAAGAAAAGACGCAAGGATAACAACTTGTCCAAGACCCCCATGTCGTCCGTTTTGAACGATGATATCCACAACGACGCTACTTCCGCGCTGACCGCCGACTCCAAGAGTGAGAATGACTCTGAAGGTTTGGGCAGAAGAGGCTCGCTCAAACAAAGACCCACCATGAAGAAAAACGACGATGTCGAGGTTGAAGGCCAGGCTTTACTCTTAGTCGAAGAAGAGGAAATCAATGATGAAGTCAAGCCTTTGTATGCTGGTCATGTTGTTGCTGTGGTTGACCGTATTCCTGGCCAGATCTTTGCTGGTACTTTGGGTTTGTTGAGACCAGCTCAAGCAGCTCAAGCGGCCATGGACAAAAAGCACGGCCGTGAATCCTCCGTGCAAACCCCAAGAACCCCCAAGATTGTCTGGTTCAAGCCTACCGATAAACGCGTTCCATTGATTGCGATCCCTACCGAACAGGCCCCTCGTGATTTTGTGGAAAACCACGAAAAGTACGCGGACTCGTTGTTTATTGCATCTATCAAGAGATGGCCAATCACGTCCTTGCACCCTTTTGGTACTATTGTCACTAAATTGGGCAAAATCGATGACCCTGCCATTGAAGTCGACGCACTTTTGAGAGACAACAACTTTTTATGTGACGAGTACCCTGAAGAAGAAGACTTTGATGAAGGTTATGCTGCATCGCTTTTTGGATCTATCCCTAGCATCGAGACTGAGTTGAGCAACCCAGCGAGAGTGGAATACTTAAACGATTACATCATTTCCTTCACCGAAAACAAGGAGTTTGTTGATCATGCTTTCCACGTTAAAAGACTTAGTAACACCAAGATTGAGTTTGGTTTCCATTCAGCCGATATTTCCCACTTTGTGAGTCCCGGTTCGACGTTGGAAAGAAAAGCCAAAAAGAGATCCTGCTCCGTCTTTTTGCCACAAAAATCATCGCATTTGTACCCAGAGAGATTCAATGACTTGGTTTCCTTCAAGGAGAATGAAAAAAACTTGGCGTTGTCTGTTATCTTCGAAATTGACACCACGGTTTTTGAGGTGGAAGAAATCCACATCCAGGAAACGGTGATTGTTCCTAAGTCCTTGGTGACCTACGATGATGTCGATAATATATTAAACAATCAACCATCGAGTGACATTACCTCGGCTACCTCCGACTACATCAAAACATTTGCACTTATCGCTAAGGAGTTCCGTCGTCAACGGTTGGAGAACCGTGGTCTTGGTATCAGCCCAAGCCTTACATTGTTGAACCAACTTGATGACGAAAAGGTGAGATTGCATTTGAATATCTACCATGCCACTGACGCATTGCTGGTGATATCTGAAATTTACCATAAGGTCAATGCCACTGTTGCCGCAAAGATACATGCTCATCTTGGAGACGAGGCATTTTTGCGTCGTCATGCGTTGCCAACTGTGCAAAAACTCGAAGGCTTTTCGAGAAAAGCTGCTAACTTGGGATTCCAGATCGACACCACCAGCTCTGCCACGTTGCAAAACTCCATTTTGAAGATTGAAGATCCAGTGAAGCGCCAATGCATTGAAACATTATTGTTCAAGTCCATGCCAAAGCCCAAGTATTACATTGCGGGCAAGCAGGACGCAGATTCATACGGCCACTACTACTTAAACCTTCCTCTTCACACCCACTTCACGTCATCATTGAGAAGGTTTGCCGATTTGATCGTGCACCGTCAAGTGAAGGCGGTGATCAATAAGAGCCATTCGGATCCAACCAATATTGAGTCATTGAAGACAATCGCCGACTACTGTAACTTCAAGAAGGACTGTGCGGGCAATGCCCAAGAACAGGCGATTCACTTGTTGTTATCGCAAACTATAAACGAGATGAGTGAAAGCACCGGCCAGTTATTGGTGATGGGTATGGTGGTGCAAGTATACGAGTCTTCGTTCGACGTTTTTATTCCCGAGTTGGGAATTG
Organism: Clavispora vitiphila; assembly: GCA_030557995.1. Lineage (NCBI taxonomy): Eukaryota > Fungi > Ascomycota > Pichiomycetes > Serinales > Metschnikowiaceae > Clavispora > Clavispora vitiphila. Next base: position 124,671 of record JANIJR010000007.1, read on the forward strand.
AAAAGAGGGTACACGGCGATCAATTGCCATTGGTGAAGGCCGAGTATGATAAGACCAAGCGCATTCTCGAGTTGTACTGGGAGAAGGGAGTGGATGCTGCCACATATGTTCCCCCGGACGAAAAGACGTCGTTGAGCTACCGCAGCTCGATCAAGAACAAGTACCGCGGCTCTGCATTGGAGGCGGCCAAATTCCAGGGCGACAACAAGAAACAGATGACGCCAAGCAGCATTGCCGACAAATTGGCGGCATTGAACATTGAAGCACCTGAGGTAAGCACACCAAAACACGAGTCTGACGAAGATGGGTTGAAGCCCTACTTGCGTGATGCGATCATGCGGGTAGAGGGAAACTCGTACATTCAAGAGATCCGGGAGATGCGCCAGATCCCCGTGTTGTTGCGTGCCGAGATTGGCATGGCGTTGCCATGTTTGACGGTGCGGGTGTTGAACCCGTTTGCGGAGTAGCTGTGTACGACTTTATGAAGGCAATGATTGGATCATGTAGACCAGTGGACAGTGCGATTGTTCCGGGTGGATGTTAGAAACGGATTAGGAACAACAGTTGCGAGTGCAATTCACGGAAGCAGGGAATGTCTGGGGAAGTGGCGTTTTCGGTTGGATGTGCCCACAAGTGCACTCCGCAGCCGAAGTGGATACAATAGCTACTGAAGTGCGCCTTCTTCACGAAATGACGGTAAACCACGAAACTCGGAAACAGAATTTTGACCGCAAGACCATCACAATGCAACGAATTTCCCCGCAACGAATTTGTCGGCAACGAGTTTCTCCGCAACGAATTTAACGAATTTCTCCGCACGTACATTTGTTCGGAGAACCCTACGGAGAAATTCTGTGCATGTCAAGTGGGGAGCGATGGTGCGGGGAGAAGAGCGCAAATAACGGCGCAAAGACGGATTTCGCCGGCATGCACCATTGTACAGAGATTACGATCACGCAAACAGTGAATATGGATTTACGAGGCCACAAATAGCAGCAAGGGGGGCAACGCGAACGTGATTCGCGGCACAGAACGAAGCGACCGACGAAGCGGATTTGAAGCAACCACGTCAAGAATTGGAACCAACAGTGAGTAGCTCAAAAGAGGAATTAGACACGGGCACCGGAAGTTCAAATCTCCAGTTCGCGGCAAATACCGTAGCCCACATACAGTAGCACAGAACACATACACACCAGTGTTTCTCTGACCACAACCCGTCTCGGCCGTGTGGAACCTGGCTCACGGCAAATTGACGACATCCTCTTTGCAGAGACTGGAACTTTTACCTCCAGAAATCACCCCGACCCAGAACTGGCCCCAAGAACTGAACCCAGACCTGAACCCAGTCACTTTTAGCTTTCATCTCCGTGCGGTTTGACCTGCCGCCAACAATTCACGACATTCTGCCAAGTGCCGCTGGCGAAATGTCCAAACCTCCCATGGATGACCTCGCCACGCTCTTCATCGGCAACAACCTCCAGCTGGCGTCTACGCAGCCGCCGCCGGAAGAATTCGCATTCGAGCGCCGCTCCAACATTCTGACGCCGAACCTGGTGGCCATGCTGGCGTTTCTCGCGGAATACACGCCGCAGTTGACGGGGTGGACGCCTCCTGACGCCACTGCCGTTCCTGCGCCCGACGCCTTCGGCTATGACGTTTCTACTCCCAATGGTTATTTGTCCGGCAACGGATACGGAGGCATGACACCGAACGGATACAGCATGCCGCCCGTGGCGGTAGGGCCACAACGGCCGTTTGATCTGGGCCTGGGGCACCCGCTGCACTATGCGCAGTTCATTGCGCCGGAAGCAGGCGTGTTCCAGCGGCCGGTGTATCCGCCTACTTACACGCTGCCGCTCATGAACCTCGAGGCGAGCATATGGCCCGAGGCGGCGAAACCCAATCCGCGCAAGGGCGCGCGCGCAAAACAGGGCGACGTTGACGATTCGCGCCAACCGGGCGACTCTGCAGACTCCGGCCGCAAGCGCCGCCCCAAATCCTCGCTCAAGGGCACGCGCGCGCCCAAAATCTCCATCGACTACTCGCCCAAAGCGGTGACGCGGCTTCTCGATTTGCAGCCGGAAACTGGCGGCGATATGCTCTCGGGCTTTCTCCACGGGCGGCTCTTCACAAACGACCAGGACAACTTCAACTACATGACGGTGGTCGCAGGCGAGCCCGACGTGTCGCGCAAGCACAAGCCGCTGATGGTGGCTTGCTACCGGCGCAACTTCATTTCCATCCATCTCCGCGTGAAAGTGGCGCCGGTCCTGCCGCTGCACAAGTACAGGCTCGAGGTGCTGGCGTCGGAGGTGGGCGACGACCCGGAACCGGTGAGTTTTTTCGTGGCTAAGGCGAAAAGCGATACGGCCAAGTCCAATGTGCTCGAGCCGGTGAGCATTGCCGAGACGCACGTATTCTCCGCCCCGGACGATAGCGAGATATATTTCTCGGTGAAGAAACTACAGTTCAAAAGCGCCACGGCTAACAACATCAACCTCAACTTCCAGACATACTTCCAGTTGCGAGTACGTCTCTATGACGGCGAAGACGCGGCCGCGCCGGTCTTAGCGTCTCTCGCCAGTTGTCCTATAGTGGTGCGGGGGCGGAACCCGTCCTTCTATGAGGACAGGCGCGATGTGCTTATTGCGGGGCGCGCGCCCGCGTTGCGCGAGAGTTATGTGACGGAGGAAAGCGAAACAACGGCGCTGGAAACAGCGCTGTGCAAGGAAGTTGAAGACGAGGCGAAGGCCGAGGCGAAGGCCGAGGTGGAAAACGAGTCTGAAGCGCCTGCATCTGACCACGGCTTTCGCCGTGGGCGCTACCACTACTTCCCCATGCTGAATGTGTACTACATGCCTCCGATCAATGTGGTGTACTTTCCGCACGGAGCACATCAGGCGACCGACCGAAGTGCGCTGCGCGGGCCGCCGCTGGACACAGGGCTGCGCGAGCCAAAGGTTTACTTCCGCTAATCCTTCGGGCATTGAGCTCTGCTTTCGTTTGCCCTTCGGTTCAACGACTGAAGCCTATCTGCTAATTAGGATCGACCCAATGAGATGTACTCCCAAGCACAGTCTACACTGGGGTCTATGCTGGAGAAAAAATCCTTGCTTTTACTAGTGGACAGAGGCACCACTCACACGCTTTGCATCTTAATCTACCACGGCTATATTTCGCAGCCTAACTTGTTAGTAGACTGATAGTCTCTAACCGCTACCAGGAGACTGATTTTGCTAATTTGTACTCAATCTAAGCATCCCACCCCGGTGAACAGCTTGTGACCTTTTCCGGTAAAACAACATCGAACAATTTGTGGTCATAATGATGGAAATATTTATCAAGAGAGACCTTTTCCCTCTCGATGCTTTACAATCGTGATACACCTGACAACGTAGTGTTCCGTGGTCTGTATGTTCCGGGTGGTAGACAGCCAAGAAGGCCTGATGGCGTAGCCGAAACTCTGTCGGGGCACTGGCAATTGTATGTGTGGCGTGGCAGTTTTATTGTTTTCTCAGCTATCAGTTCCGGAAGCACATTGGCGCAAGCGTGTCTTCTGGCTGATCTACGGTGTTGTGTTCAGCCCTGGTATTGTATTTACAAGCCAACGAACGTGGTCGACCTAGCACACGCACAAGTGCCATCCGTATTCCACGCACACCTCGGCCCAGTTGACGTTTTCGTTGCCCGCGCGGCGCCACGTTTCCTGCACCACCTCCCACGCCCGCCGCACATTTCCCACCGGGCACTGGGCAATCGTGGCGCGGAACGTCGCTGCCATGCCCTGCCGATCATGATCCGTGTGGCATGCCGCTCCTGCCACCACGAGCGGAAAACAGAGCACCAACACCATTCGCGTGTCTACAAGCTCGTCGATCAACGCCCGAAGTTGCAACTGCATAAGCTCCACCTCTCCCGCGGACGCGTGCAATCCTCGAATGGCCATGGCGCAGTGGAGTTTCATGGCTAGGCGGTGCATCTCGAACGCGCGGAGGTGGATCGCGAGGTCTTCAGGGGATAACGCCGCGCGCGAGAAAACCCGCTCGTCGGGCGCGCACTCGTCGATTTTGCGGGCGAGCGCGTCGGCTGCACCGCAGCACGCTGCGAGGTAGTCGGTTCGCAACCGGTCAAACTCGCGGCGCACGCCGTCCTCTTCAGAATCGTCCGCGCCAATTTCCCCGCCGAGCTCGCCCTCCATCTCGTCCAACCGCGCCCGCCGCTTCGCCATGGCGCACCGCATCTCCTCCGCCTCGCCCATCAACATGTACACTGGGTTCAAGCACCCCTGCAACGGGTCCAAGCCGTACTCTTCCGAGAAAAAGTCGCCCTTAAACACCTCCGCATACCACTCCATCGGAAGCGCGGGACCAGACACAAACGCGTCCGACGAGAGCACGTCGTGGTAGAAAATGTTCGACACCACGAACTTCACGTCCTTAGACCAAACAAACATCCGGCAGAGCGCAGCAGGGCCGCCCGCGGTTTTCACCATGCGCACACATGCCAAAAAACTCTGCCACCACCGGTCCACGTCGCCGCAACACACCTGGTGCCCGAGCACAACCAATTGGAAACAGAGGTAGCAGAAAAGGTCGAACCGCGACTGCGGCACGGCGTCGCGGGTGCGGAGCGCTACCGCGCGACTCATATGCCGCGCCTGCGCCTCGGGCTCGTGGCGATAGAAGGCGCCCCACGATGCGATGGCGTGTCCAATCGCCTCGTCCACATACGCGAGCGCCACAAACGTTTTGCAGAAATAGTTGGAGTTGTGGGTACCGACGGCAAGCGTGCTGGAGACGCGGCGGCCGAAGTGGTGAAGTCGTTCGGCAGCTTTGTGGCTGAGAAAAAGAGGAAGAACCGTGGGCTGAGCCACAATCAGCAGGGTGGCCGAGATTTCCGCCTCAACTGCTGTCAGGCCCGGCTCGGCGATTGCGAGCTCTGGATTATCGGAAGTTTCGGTGGTTTTAGACATTTGTGGAGTGCCAAACAGACCGATTTTCTCCATCGGCTCCATGGGCAAGGTGTCCATTGTGTGTTCCCTTGCTTGTTCGACCGGATCCATCGGGTCCATTGGGTCCAAGGAATTGATTGAGCACATTGCCATTGAATCCATTGGGTCGATAGAATCGATCGCATGCATGGAATCGATCGCATGCATGGAATCGATCGCATGCATGGAATCGATTGCGTCCATGGAATCGATTGCGTCCATGGGATCCATTGGGTCCATGGGATCCATTGGGTTCTCCATCAGGGTCTCCATCACGTCCTCTCGTGGTATCGTCTCCATAGGGATAGCTTCTATGTGGCTTATGTGGGTTTCGGCCACATTCTTCCCGCCGTGGTTCCCGTGGATGTCACACCCGCTCGATTTGTGGTTTGTCCAATCGCTCCGATCTGTTTCGGCCTTGATTTCTCTCATCTCAGCGCTGATCTCTCTCATCTCGGCGCTGATCTCTCTCATCTCGGCGCTGATCTCTGCCATCCCCGTCCTGGCCATTTCTCTGTGCGTACTGGCCATTTCTCTGGGCGTACTGGCTGCCCTGTTCTTCTTTTTGGGCTCTCGCCATATGCATTGAGTCCCCTTTTTCACACAAGCGTCGCAGATTGGATGAGTTTCATCGCATTTCCGTCGTCTCTGTCGACAGGCAGTACATCCGGTGGCGGAGCGGAAGGTGGCACCCACAAAACGGTCAACCAGAACTTTCTTTTGACGGAAATTCGACTTTTTTTTGCCCTCGTCGCCTTTATCTGGTTGCGCCCATCTCACCTGCAACATAGTTACGGAATTTGGAGAATCAAACCCTGTTATCTGAAGATGACAGGTGTACTGCATGTATGTGGCGGCGCGTTTGACCCAAACCGGTAGGTTTTCCGTCTGCAGTGCTCATCTCGGGTTTCCTGTTATGGATGCTTTCTTGGCGCCGTCGCGGTTGAGCTCACGCCTTTGCTTCTTATCGTGAATGCAGAATGTGATCACTGCAAATGTTATCTTGCAAGCGTCATCGCACCAAACGCAGTCAACCGTTATCACTGCTACCGTTATCACTGCTACCGTTATCACTGCAACCGTTATCACTGATAGTTACTACGTAATGGTTACTATGCACTCGTCGTCACTATCACCGCACTTACATACCACTTTAGTGAGACGCCTGGTGTGCGTACCTCGTCTCACCGCAGCGCGTACTGGACCTGTGTGGCTTCTTCTGCGCCGGGAAGTAATCCATGAAAACCGAGTTTGCGACATGAGGATCCATGATGGTGAAGTGATTATTGGCCGTCGAAGATGGAAAGAGCGTATATTCTTATCTCACTACTTTGTCAAAAACTCGCCCTTGTCCAACCGGACTTGGTAATAGAAATCTGGCTGGAACGAGCCAAACATGGTTTCGCCGTCGTTGGTCATGTGTGCAGTGTAAGCCGCCACATCCTCTGGAATGTAGATCTTGGGGACTCCGCTCGCAGCGGCGGCATCTGCCAAGAGTTGCGCGTGACAGGTGTTTTCCATCAACGTGAACATGTACGCCGCCTCATCCACGGTTTTTCCCATGGTCAAAAGGCCGTGGTTCTGCAAAATCACATTGCGGGCACCGTTGGCGGCCTCGGCGATTTCTTTCCCTTCTTCGCCCTCAATAGCCACTCCACCAAAATCAGAATAAACCGCCTGGTTTTTGTAGAAGATGCACGCATCCTGGTTCAACATTTCCACGGGCTTGCCGAATGTGGAATAGGCCCGGCCGTGGATCGAGTGGGTGTGGCAAGCAGAATTTATATCTGGACGAGCCTTAAGAAGTGCCAGATGGATCGAGTATCCAGCAGCATTGATTGGAGCCTGGTTTCCGTCGGGCAAGATCGATCCGTCTGCACCGACATGGACCAAATCAGCAGGTTCGATCATGGCAAAGTGCAATCCCAAAGGGTTGATGAAAAACGTCTCTGGATCAACAGGATCCCGGACAGAAATATGGCCAGCTTCACCTTCCGCGTAGCCCAACCGAGCGAAAACCCTGAAGGCACCAGCAGCATGTTCCAATACCCATCTGCGGTGCTCGTACTTATCGGTGAAGTGCGGAATCAGATGAGGGTGCTTGCCTCCCTTGGAAATGTTGTGGGCACCGGCAGTACCGAAATCGTAGCTTTTGTTCGTAGTCTGGGGGTCAGAAACAGAGGGAGACATTTTTGATGGAAAAACCAAACTGGGGCGGACCAATTTAAGCTCGGGTACAACCTGAACGGAGAAGCGGCGATACTGGGTTGCGGTGCGTTTTGCCTAAATAGGCAACAATGGCGATAAGAGGTGGGCCCTGAGCGTACTTCCTCATGCAGAATGACGCGCGTGTAGCAAGCCGCACCCACCTGTACTTTTCGACCGTAATTCCGTTGGGGCTATAAATGACTGGTTCTGCTGTGATATTCTCACTTCAACGGTATCAAATATCACATCATGATTGACGAAAAAAGAGTTGATAGCAGCAGCGTCGACGAGGATAAGAACCTAAACCATATCGTCTCAGTTGCCTCCATCAGAGAAGAAATTGGCGAAGCCAACATCGACGACGTCGTTGGCTTCAAGTTGTTTGAAGAAGGGCAGGATATCACTGAGGAGGAATATCTTGCGGAGGTCAAGCGGATCCGGCTCAAGGTTGATATGAGAATCATGCCTATCTTGTGCATCACCTACCTTTTGCAATTCTTGGACAAATTGAGTTTGAACTATGCCTCCGCTTACTCGTTGGTTGAGGATTTGGGCCTTCAAGGCCAACGCTATTCGTGGGTTGCAGCTATCTTCAATTTTGGTTACTTGTTTTGGGCTTTCCCTTCGAACTACCTTGTGCAAAAATTCCCCATTGCGAAATGGACCGGTTGTATGCTTTTTGTGTGGTCGATCATTTTGATTGGGCACATTGGTGCTAAGAATTACGGTGGAATGTTGGTGCTTCGTTTTATCTTGGGTATGTTCGAAGCAGGCATCTCTCCTTCGTGTATGGTCATCTGTGGTATGTTCTACACCAAAGCGGAACAACCTCTCCGGATGTGTACCTTCTTGAGCTTCAATGGTATTGCTACCGTCGTTGGGGCTTTGCTTGGTTTCGGTTTGGGCCATGCACACAACGCAAAGTTGGAATCGTGGAAGTTGATCTTCTTGGTCATTGGCCTTCTCAATTTCGTTTGGGCCATTATCTTCTTGTTCATCATGCCTGATTCTCCCGCTTCCGCCAAGTTCTTGACTGAGCACGAGAGAGCAATTTTGATTAAGCACGTTTCTCAGAACAATCAAGGTGTCAAGGACAAGCGCTTCATGTGGGATCAAGCCAAAGAAGCGGTCATCGACGCTTCCACCTATATCTACGTGTTGATCGGCTTGGGATGTGGTATTATTAACGGTGGTGTGGCCAACTTTCAATCTGCATTGATCAAGGGATTCGGTTTCACTGGCTTGACGTCCACTGCATTGCAAATGCCTACTGGTGCTATTGAGTTTATTGTGGTGTTCTCATGCGGTATCATTGCATTGAAGGTGCCTAATACCCGGTGTATTATTTTCACTCTTCTTTGTGTTCCCGGTTTGGCCGGACTTATTGGCATCCATGTTATCGAGGACAACAGATGGGCGCTGGTGGGATGCACGTGGCTTCAGTACATTGTTGGCGGGCCAGTTATTTTGTGCTGGATCTTCATCACTGCAAATGTAGGAGGCACCTCGAAGAAGACCGTGACTACTGGTGCTTGGTTCGCGTTTTACGCTGCCGGTAACATTATTGGTGCCAACATCTTCTACGCCAACGAAGCTCCAAAGTACAGAAGTGCAATGATTGCGTTGATGACCTGCTACTCGGCGATGATGGTTCTTGGTATCGGCTACTACTTCCTTTTACGCAAAAGAAACAACCTCCGCGACAAGGAACAAGGTGAGATGACTGAGGAGATCCGCCAGGAAGCTATTCTCAACGGTTTCAAGGGCATGACTGACTTCGAAAACAGGGGTTTTAGATATGCCCTTTAGATTGGTTCACATTAGTGCCAATCTCGATATAGATTTTATTTATTACACAACGCAAAGATATGCGGTGTAGCGAAAGGCGTGGAGGCCAAAAATAGAACGGCATTGACTATTTTGGGAAAATACCTCCCCATCAATAGATCCTAACTGTGCAAACTGTGCAAACGGAGGGTAAACGGCACCATCGGCAAAGTTCACCCAGTATAAGGACATTTCTGAGATGAGAAATATCCCAGAAAATACACATGTCACAGATACAGAAGTTACAGTAGATACATGGATAAGACAGACCACCGACAGGTATGTTCGATCAGACTCTATGCGTATATCATTCCCCCTCTTGAGAAACAGATAACACACCAAATCTGAGCCGCCCCGTCCGTTTCAACTGGCGATGATATTCCCTGTGGGACAAAAGATTCCAAGCGGTGCAAACTAGACTTGATAAGTCCCGCAGCAAAAACGCACCGGCGTGGCAGTGCGCATCAGGCCAGGTCATATCCGGGCGCGCAATCGGCTGCAGCTGCGCTCATTATCCCCACAGCCATGCACACCGCCCTAATCCACCCCTCAGAGTAAGATTTTCGCAGTCAGTAGAGCCAGGCCCACAGCCCATCGAAAAGGCTCGCCCAGCCACCAGAGCTGACAGAGCCGACAGGACCACCAGAGAAGACAGATCCACCAGAGCCAGCGCACCAAAGTCACCGACCCAGGCAAAGTTTCGCAGTCGCCCCATCACCGTGGCACGGTGCAACCTGTATGTGGCAATTCGCCGCCTGGTGCGCTTCGCGCTCCGACTTGGTGCTGCTCCGTCCTTCTGCAACCTGCTCCAACTACGCATCTAATTTTTCGTCCCGCGCCCCGACCACTCCATCGTCACATCCAAGAAAATGGCCCGTGGACGCAGCAGAATGGTGTGCTCCTTCTGCCGCCGGCGCAAGATCAAGTGCGACATGGCTGTCCCCTGCTCCACCTGTGTGCGGCTCGGCAACAAGGGCTGCGACGTGGCGGATCCGGTAGCGGCGGCCGGCGTGGCCAAGCCCAAGGCCGAGCTAGACCACCTCCGCGTGCGCCTCGAGCACTTGGAGCAGCTCGTGCGCGACGCGGACGCGGGGGAAGACATGAGCTTCCACCACCTCGTGCGGCCCACCCAGTACTGCGACACGTTGCTGCTCCGCTACTTGGGCGCGTTCCGGTGGCTCTCGCTTGTCGGGTTGGACTCCAACATGTACGAGGTGATGCTGCGGCTCTGGCCGTGGTCCAAGGACTCGATCAGCCAGAACCCGCCGCACTACGACGACAAGCCGCGCCAGCCCGCGGAGCTGCGACCTCCACAAGCCGCCTTCCTCATTGGGCCCTACGACTCGCCGTCGCCGGACACGGCGCCGCTTGCCGCCTCGCTCCGTGCGGTTTTGCCCCGCCGAAACCACGTGTGGCTGTTGGTGGACCGCTTCTTCGGCGTGGTGGCGCCGCACTTCCCGGTGTTGGATGAATACGAGTTCCGGGCCCAGGTGGCACGCGTCGCGGGGGCTCGGCCGCTGGCGGGCGACGAGCCGGTGGCGGTAGCCGAGCCGATCGCTGCTCAGGATATCCCGATCTGGGGCATATTGTTGGTGGCGCTCCGGCTCGCGCACCTCTCGCTCTTCACCGTCACCGGTCGCCTCAAGCAGCGGTGCTTCTTTACGTCGCCGCAGCTCATGGCAGAGATGGCGGCGATTCCCATCACGCCCGACGCCGCGGTGGTTGCACTGGCCTGTCTTTCGCACCGCGACATGGTGCGCCAGCTCCTGGTCGAGCTGATCCAGTTGACGGCGCTCCTCCGGCTCTACGTGATGGTGGACCCCTCCTTTTCCAGCCCCGACGTCAAGAACCACTCATTCTCTGCGGTTCTCTCGCTGTTGGCCCTCTGCCGCTGGCTCAATCGCGACCCGGAGGTCATGTTCACCCGTGACACGTTGACGCCCCAGCATGCCCAGCTTCTCCGCAAGCTCTGGTACGTAATCTTGGACATTGACTACACGTACGCGGCCTACACCGGCAACTTGCCTATGATCGGACGCCATTCCTATGACGTACGCCCGCCCGTGTTCTCCGCTCACGCTCTGAATCTCGCCGACAGTCAAATGGATGCGGCCGTGTGCCGCACCATTGCCGACTTTGAGGACACGCGCATGCTCCTCGACGACACACTTTCGTTGGCAGGCAACGTTGCCCGCCCAGTCAAGGTGGCGTCGGTAGAGGCGGTGCTCGCGCGGTTGTGGGCCAAGATCGTGTTGCTTGAGCTGAAGTTCTCGTCTGCACCCATCAGTGGTGTGGACGCCTACAGCCGCACACTGCAGAAGCATCAGCTTCTTCAGCTCCAGTTTGTGGTGATGGCGGTGCTGACGCACCTCTTCCACAATTACGTGCGGCGCGGTGCTTTTGACCGTGCCAAAACAGAACGCATGTCGTTGTTGCGCATGATTTGCACCCTGATCATGCCCCAGGCCCGCCGCTTCCTCTTAGAGCGCGATACAGACTTCCCGGGCGGCAGCACCTTTGACTTCCTCACCGGCGTGTACTTTCTCCATTGTCTCTGGTACGCTACCCTCTACCTGTTTACGTTCTACCTCGACTACCGCGCCCACTGGACCCGGGTCAAGAACGACCCTCTTCATCTCTCGCGGCTCGTTCCGGGCTCCGACTACGACGCCATGTTTTCCGCTTTGACCCGCGCGTGCGAAAGTGTTTTCTCGCTTCTTCGGCTCATCCGCGCCATCACCTCCCACTTCCTGACCCACCACAAGTACACTCGCAAGCTAGTTGCGGTAGTTACAAAGCTCGTGGATGCGTGTAAGCCCGAGTTTTTCGTCTACTGCAGCGTGGTGGCGGCCCATACCGCCATGGTAGCGGACAACAACGACATTTCCAACCAGATCGAGTCTCTTTTGAGCCAGAACTCGATGGACCCTGTCGCGGAAAGCGGCTCCTTCCCGGGGGAAATTCTGGCGCCAAACGAGGATTCGCAGCCTCAGTCCGCTCCTGCCGAACCGCCCACCCCTGGTGGCTTCTCTGCGGAAATTTCGTGGCTTCCCGACTACTCTCAGTTTGAGCAGAACTTTGACTGGATGCTGCTTGACCAGCTTTTGAGTGGCTGAGCAGTGACACTCAATTGTATTTTCGCATGTTCACGATAAAAACGGCCTACGTACGTTAGAATCAAACATTTATTGAGCTTTTGTGTTTTAGTTTACTTTCTCTGCCCGTACGCCTTGGTGGCGTAGTCTCCGTCAATCACAATCACGTCCTGTGGACGGTAGTCATAGGTCTTGTCAAAATACGACTTCAAGATCGCCTGGGTTCCGGCAGCGTAGCGTGCTTGCGCGTCCAAAGAAGTTCCACTCACATGAGGCGTCATGGCGTTGCCGCCGCCATACTTGTTGCGGAAGTTTCTCCAGGGATGGGAATCGGGAGCCGGTTGCGGAAACCACACATCTCCACCATAGCCACGGAGTTTTCCCGACTCGACGGCATCTGCCACATCTTGCTCCACGCAAATGGCTCCTCTGGCAGTATTCACCAACCACGCGCCATCCTTCATGTGGCTGATGGTTTCCTTGTTGAACAAGCCTCTACTGCCGTCATGCAAAGGACAGTTGATAGTCACCACATCGGCCTGGGCCAACATGTCTTCCAACTTTTCCACCCGGTGCACAATGTCGTCCTTGTCGTTGAACAACTTGGAGGCTGCATTGAGCTTGGCCACCGCGTCGCCGGGAAGGTCCTGGTAGTCAAAGTACAAAAGCTTCTTGGGGTTAAACGCAACTAGTCTCTCCAACACCCGGAAGCCGATTCTTCCGGCTCCAACAGTGGCAATCACCTTGTCCTCCAAGTCGTACTCGTCCTTGGCAACCGCAGCAATGTCCCAGCCACCCTTGATGGCCTGCTCGTGGCCCGGGACAAAGTTTCTCACCAAGTCCAAGATTGTCATCACCACATGTTCCGCAACCGAAACCACGTTGGACCCAGTGACTTCGGCCACGGTGATCTTCCTCTCGTTGGCGGCATCCAAGTCCACGTGATCGGACCCCACTCCGGCAGTGATGCAGAGCTTCAACTTGGGAGCCTTGGCGATTCTGTTTCGGGTGATATACGCCGGGAAGAACGGAGTGGTGATGATGATTTCCGCATCGGCCAAGTGGGAATCAAACTCGGAGGAGCCTTCGGGGTCCTTGCTTGGCGTGCTCACCAACTCGTATCCGTGAGACTCGACAAAGTTGCGGATGCCCAACTCGTTTTCCAAACACCCCAAAAGCTTGGGTTCCTGTTTGGCATGTTCGTGTCCTTGGTACAACACGAGTAACACTTTGGGCTTAGTCATTGCAAGTAGTTTGGTAGTAGATCAGACTGGGGTTAAGAGAAGGGTTTGGGTTTAGCAGGGGCCGAATCACGGTCGAATTCCGTTCTTTTTATATTTGCCACGGCTGGGTTCCGAGCCATTTTTCCCGGAAACATAGTACTCTTTTCCTAGATAATAACGCATTGCTCCCCGCGGTGGAGATATATCCTGCAACTAGGCCTAATATTTCTCGGAGCGTGGCTTTTGCCTTCTCCGCTTTGCTACGCGTGATCTACCCCAGGTTTCGAGCACCTGGTGGTTGTGTGCACTCCGAGCGTCTTAGGGACGGCGCCCCGACTCCGGAGACGAATCGAATAGGGAGAAAAGCGATTCACGGAGAAGCAACTTGTGGAGAGAACAATTGGAGAAGCTTTTTGGGAAGGGTTTTGGGAACCTTTTTGGGAACCTCTTTGGGAAACTTTTTGAAATACTTTTTGAAATACCTTTTGAGAAACTTTTTCGAGAAAGTACAAAACCGTCGTGGCGGTCCTGGACGGGCTACAGACAGAAGACGGGAAAAGTCTTGCGAGTGCAGTGACACAAGGCAGGTACAGTTCGCGGGGTCAAAGTGGGGATAACCCTCAGATTCTAATTCAATTATATTGGATAAATAGTATGCAAGCTTAGTCGAACGCCAATTGCTTCTTGATTTCGGCAATCGCGCGACCTGGGTTCAAACCCTTAGGACAAGTTCTGGAACAGTTCATGATAGTGTGGCATCTGTACAAGGACATGGAGTTCTGCAACATCTCTCTTCTCAACTTGGACGCTTGGTCTCTGGAGTCAATCAACCATCTGTAGGCCTGCATCAACACCGCAGGACCCAAGTACTGTTGCGAGTTCCACCAGTACGAAGGGCAGGAGGTGGAGCAGCACGCACACAAAATACACTCGTACAAACCGTCCAACTTGGCTCTGTCTTCGATGCTTTGCAAGTTTTCTCTTCCGTCGGCCGGGTGCTGGTCTCTCTGCAAGTATGGCTGGATGGACTTGTACTGCTTGTAGAAATGGGTCAAGTCGGGAACCAAGTCTCTGACAATGTACATGTGGGGCAACGGGTAGATCTTGGTGTCCTTGGCGGTGTTAGAGTCAATCTTACACAAACAAGCCAAGGTGTTGACACCGCCAATGTTCATGGCACACGAACCACAGATACCTTCTCTGCACGATCTTCTGAAGGTCAAAGTCGAATCCTGTTCGTTCTTGATCTTCAAAAGCGCATCCAAAACCATTGGACCGCACGAGTTCAAGTCAATGTCGTATGTTTGCATCTTTGGCTCCACTTCTGGAGTGTCCGGGTTCCATCTGTAAATCTGGAACTTCTTGATTCTTGGGGCGGAGGCGGTGGCCAAAGTTCTGGCTGGGCTCATACGGGCCACGGGGCGGATCATTTGCTTGAGCATAGTCGTTGAATTCTCGTAACTAGGACGGAAAAATTTGAACGAGAGCGCAGGAGCAAATATATAAAGGAAAAATACTTGTCCCGGAGGTGGTGCGAGTCAGGTACAGGATTTACAAATATCTAATTGTGCGCCTGTGATTGGCTGACCCCGGATTTCGCATCCGTACATCACACGTCTCCGGGCGGGAATCGGCTTGGATTTTGTGCCAGCAGCGCTCTCACCACAGGTACAGCGGTTCCCGTAGACACCTTTTTGCCCTCCACTCCGGGCCTATTTGCTAGTGGCACGTGTGTTCCACAGTGGGCATTCTCTCCATGTGCCGGAAGCGAGCGCTTTCCGATGCAGTTATAGGCCCGCAATGTCTGACGAAGATGGAGCGATCACGTGAGCCCCTGGTCTATTCCGCGGATGAGTGGAACACACGATCGGAGTAGAATCGGAGGAATCACGGCGAAGTCGTAAAGGAACCGGAGGGGGAGGGGCGTCTGCTTATATGTTAACGCGGAACAAGTGGAGTAGTTTGGTAGCTTTAGAGTTCCTCGCACTATCGCAGGTGTTGTAGTATTTCGCATATTTTCCCATTCTGGTCAGTTCTGCACCCGAGTGCAAAGTGCGGGAGAGGACTTTCCCATCAACAATCGTGTCGAACTGGTGTCATCAAATTATATTTCTATTCTCTACCTCTATTTCCTATCTTTATTCTCCTCTCTATTCTCCTCTCTATTCTCCTCTCTACTCTCCTCTCTACTCTCCTCTCTACTCTCCTCTCTACTCTCCTCTCTACTCTCCATCTATTTTTGCGCTTTATGGAAAGTAAGAAGAGTACGCAGACAATGCCGGAGCTCCGCCCAAGTGCACGTACAACACATTGGCACCCTCTTTAAATGCACCTTCTCTCACCAATTGGATCAAACCCTGCATCGATTTTCCCTCGTACACGGGATCTGTCAAAACACCCTCAGTTTGGCCAGTCAACTTGATAGCCTCCAAGGTACCTTCGTTGGGAATACCGTAGCATGGGTGGGCAAATCTTTCGTCCAACACAATGTCGTCCTCGGTCAACTTCTTGTTCAACTTGATCAACTCGGCAGTGTTTTGTGCGATTCTCAACGCCTGGGCTCTTGTTTTCTCGGGAGTGAAGGAGGCATCAATGGCAATGACATCCTTCTCACGACCATGTTGTGCGAAACCAACAAGTATACCAGCATACGAAGAACCAGTGACACAGCACACCACAATCTTATCAAACGTCACACCCAATTCCTTCTCCTGGGCCACAACTTCATCAGCAAAGTTGACGAATCCCAATCCTCCGTAAGGGTGTTCGGAGCAGCCGGCAGGAATGGCGTAGGGCTTCTTACCCTTGCTCTTCAACTCGGCCAACGTATCGGTGTAGGACTTTCTGATACCAATGTCAAATCCATCTGGCACCAACTTGACATCCGCACCCATGACGCGGGACAATTCAATGTTTCCAACCTTATCGTAGTTGCCAATTTCCTTTTCTGGCACCGGGACCCAGTTCTCTTGCACTAAAACACAGTCCAACCCGAGGTGAGCTGCAGTGGCCGCAACCATTCTGGTTTGGTTGGATTGGATTCCTCCGATAGAAACCAAAGTGTCATAGTTTCCTTCCAAAATCTCAGGGACAATGTACTCGAGCTTTCTCAACTTGTTACCACCAAAAGCCAAACCGGAGTTGCAGTCCTCTCTCTTGGCGTAGATGTTGACCTTCCCTCCAAGAGCCTTTGAAAGGTTCTTGAACTGGGAAATTGGAGATGGGCCAAAAGTCAAAGGGTATTTCTTGTATTGGGAAGTCATGATGAATGATCTGTATTTGGGACGGCCAATGCTGGGAATTTATACATTTGACCTTCGCTTCGGCTAATGAATGCCGAAGATGTCGCGATAAGCGGACCTGATAGCGAGTGCTGCAGATCCCAAGTTTGATCAAGAAGACTCAGACAAGTCGTGTTCAATTTTAACAGACGAATCTGGAATTCTTCGTCGTCTTACATCTGCTTGTCTTTCTTGTCAGTTCCAAAATTCATCAGATATCTTCAACGTTTCAACGAGTATGCCTTGGCCATTGTGTGTGCAGAACGCTACCGGCTTTTGAAAGCCGGAGAAAGTCTGATGTATGCATTCTTGTTGGCCGGTAACTATATTCCGAACCGCAAATTAACTTTCGTAAATCATACTAAAAGTGCCAGATAAAACATTTAATACTATAAACAGTGATGGTACCATAACACAACTATGGGCAGAAATGGCACCGTAACACAACTATGGACAGGAATGGTACCATATAAATACTATGGACAGTAATGGCACCATATAAATACTATGGACAGTAACGGTACGATGAACATCTCTAGTTGATCACTCAACTTGAGGGTAGTAGTTTTCGCACATGTACTCAATGCCTCTGGCAGCCAATTCGGCATGCAAAAAATCCATGTAGCGTACGGGACCCATCATGTACACGTCCTTGTTGTCCAAGTCAGCCGCTTTAATGTCCTCGGCTGTCAAACGATGAACATCAGAGAAATATTCGATTCTCCTGAACTTGGGATATTTCGCCTCCAAGTTCTTGTACCATTGTTCGAAAGGACGCAACTTCTCCGACTGGACAGAGTAGTGTAATGTCACCAGCTTACCGTCCTCCAATGCGGCAGTGATAATCGACACAAATGGGGTAATACTCACACCAGCTGAAAAAACAACCACATCCTTCTTGGAGTCCGCCTTGTACACTAGGTGACCGTTAGGTGGAGACACCTTGAGCACGTCTCCAACCTTCAAGGTGTGTACATAGGCAGAACAGACACCAGCCTTCTTTACACTGATTCTGTATTCATTTCCCTCTGGGGTTTGCGAAATAGTGTAGTTTCTTGTGCTTGGGTGGTCATAACCAGGGACATCAAAAAAGAACCCAAGAGCTTGACCAGGAAGAGGAATGGCGATACTGCTACCATCAGCCGGGGCAAAGTAAACAGATGTGATCTCGGGGGTTTCTGGGACCACTTGGGTCACTTTGAAGTCCTTGTAGCCATGCCACTTTTGCTTTTGGTATTTGGCATTCTCGGCATTGATTAAGATCTGGGCCAAATTTCCGTAGGCAGTAGTCCATGCGTCGAGGAATACGGGCGTGGCAACCTCTTCACCAAGAAGAGTCTTCATGGTGGTGATGAGAGAGTTGCCAACGATTGGGTAATGTTCAGGCTCGATCATAAGACCCACGTGTTTGTCGACAATGTTAGACACAAATTGCGAGAGAGGCGAGATGTCATCAATATTTCTGGCGTAAGCGAGCAATGCGAACGCCAACAACTTGGGTTGTCTAAGGTCGGCCTGGTTCTTCTCGTTGAAAAGCGACTTGACTTCAGGGTAGGTCGAGAGCATGTACTGGTAGAAGGTTTTAGTCAAAGTTTCTCCCGCCAGCTCAAGCAAAGGCACAGAACCCTTAATAAGACCCTTTTGTTCTGGGGTGAGGTCAGTTATGGTGTAGATTTGCGACATTGCAATAGGTAGTAGTAGCGGTTGCAATCGGTGGTGTTTGAGGCAACTGAGAGCAATCAGGGTCAAGAAGGCAGCAAAGAACGTTTACAGTAAGTAGTTGAGGCCCTTCACTTCACGGAAATGTCGAGGTTTTGGGCCCCTTGATATACGAGCGCAGCCGTCATTGTCACCTTCGATGCGGCGCGGGCTAAAATGATGTCTGGCTAGGCATCAGGACGCAGTCAGGACGCAGGAGCGAACGTAGTCGAATGATGATTTCCAGTCGAAGCCCACAGCGGAACTCTACACCCGCAGCGCCGCCGCGCGCAGAATTACAACAAAGCAAGCAGAAATGGCCCTCGTGCTATGTTTGTCGGTTTGGAGAGCTTTCCTTTTTTTTGTTTTCAGCACAGTCTTGTGGCGAGATGGCTCCCCCACGAAAGCTGGCCAATAAGCATGCGCGCGAATAACCTAAACCGCGCGCCCGTCACACCAGCCCAATAAAATGAATCAGCCGATTACTTTAGCCGGGTCGCGTCCGCAGCGCTACGTCCATCCAATTTGGAATCACATGAGCGGAGGCCTGCGCCTATGCGCTCCACCACGGATTTTGCGGTTACGCCCGCCTCCACCAAATGGTAGTTTTGCCCCGCCAAGTAGAAACCGTAGTCCGGGCGGCCTGCGGCAAACTCTCTGTACGCAGAAGTAGCGTAGCCAAACAGCGGGAAGTTTTCAGCCGTTCTGTGCGCCGCCACTAAGCGAGCCACAAACGGGGTCTTAATAGTGCGTGCGGCACGGCCCGAAATGGCGCTGGTCATAACTGTGGGAAGTCCGCGAGATCCGGCAATGCAGTCGCTAATAAACGGCGGCGCACTGGTTTCAGTCACAGGGATAAACGCCGTACCAACTTGGACTGCGGCGGCGCCGTTTTGCATGTACCACCCGGCGGTTGCAGCGTTGGCAATACCTCCCGCGGGAATTATGTGCACCTGCGACAGTGCAGACTGGAGGAGCGCGCGCACCTGGAGAAAAAGCGCCTGGGTCGAGAGACACTCGTCGTCCCCGTCCGCCTCAAGAAAGTGGCCACGGTGGCCGCCGGCCTCGTACCCCTGGCACACTATGGCGTCTACGCCGGCAGCAAGAAGAACCCGTGCCTCTGGCACGGAGGTGGCGGTTGCCAAAACCAAAATGCCCCCTTTGCGGAGTGTGGCGATGGTTTCGGCGTCGGGCACGCCAAAGTGGAACAGCACCACCTGGGGCCGGAGCGCCACCAACCGCTGTAAAAACTGCGCCAGCAGCGGCAGGCGCGCCTCAACAAACTCGCGGAACGACACCACGGCGCGCGCGCCGGGCGACACTTTCAGCGCGCGTTCCCCCTCGCCTGCAGCGGTGTAAACAGCGCGCCACGAATCCCACGCCGCCGGCGCGGGCTGGGGCTGCAGCGCCGGGTCGAAGCAAAAAAAGTTCAAGTTCACTGGCGCGGCCGCCATTCCCGCGAGCTGGCGGAACTTGGCCACAAGCTCAAACACCGGCTCCACGGACTTGCCCAAATCGATCGGAGAAAGTGGGAGAGATGCAAGCGCGCCTGCTTTTGCAACCTCGGCGGCTACCACCGCGTTGGAAACCCCAGCCATCGGCGCCTGAATAAGCGGCACCGATAATCCGAGACGAGTAGCAAGTGAGGTCATAGAGTTTAGGCAAGAAGAGCTGTAGGGAGAGATGAATTGCGGTCGGACAATTGAGGCTGAGACCAACAAATAATACGTCAATCAAGATAAGTTCCGAACTAGACAGACTAGAAAGAACGGGTTGCACTAGTGCGCAGAAGTTCCACAGGGTCAGTATCGTGTGGAGTGCGCAACTACGACTGCTACGGTCCAGCGGCTACAACATTCCCATCGTATGTACAGGATTGAAACTCTATTTACCAACTATACCCCGGGCCCAGCGGACTTCCAGTCCGATTTGCAGTTTCCGCGAGTTTACCGTCAGTGGATTGGCAGCGGTTCTGCTCGTCAGCGAAGCAGCAACTTTGGCGGTGCGCTCGGCACTGGGCCGTCTCCAAATCTAACAAGCCAACAGCTTCAGTCGGAAATGGCCTGTTTGAGTGCCAACTGGCGCGAGTGGCCGTCAAAATGGGCGCTGATGTCTTGGAAACTCATGATCTCGGGGTCAGCAGTCATCTGGTGCTTGTCCTTGAACGTCACAGTGACACTGGGCTTCTCGCTGTTGGTCAACACCTTAAAGTCCACGGCGCAGCCGCTTTTTTGCTGAGAGGGAATGCGGGCAAGAAAAAGTCTCACGGGCTTCGCGCTAGCGGCAAAGGGGTCGAATTTGACCGCCACTTTGGTGAAGTACTTGGTGATCATTGGTAAAGAAAGTGCTTGGAGTTTTTTCTTTTCTGTGAGCACTCGTGGGTAGCATGCAGGAGGCTGCATCGTGGAGGTTCTGATGGTGCGGCAACGGCCGTGCCCGATCCCTCCTGTCTACGGGGGTGTACTGGTGTGCTTGAAGTGTGTTTTCTATTTGCTGCAACAAGAAGTGGGCTTTTCTCGTTGCAACCGGCCGTGGGCCAGCACCCTGCGACTGCGAAAGCGGTGGGCGTCGCACCCGTGCCTCCCGTGCCGGTCTCTATGTTCGCACCGGTCTCTATGTTCGCACCGGTCTCTATGTTCGCACCGGTCTCTATGTTCGCACCGCGCCTACCCTTCGTGCTTGTAGCACGCCTCGAAAAAGTCAATCTCCAACTGCACCGCGCGCTCGAATGCGTCGCACATGGTTTTCTTTGCCGTTTCATCCACCGCAACCCGGTCCACTTCCGACGCCAAGAAGTCGACCCATGCGGTGAATGCAGCCCCACTATGGAGATTGACCCACTCCTGATGCTTGTATTCTAACTTGCCCATGGTTGGCTCGTTGTACTCCACCCACCCAAGGTAACTTTTCTCCATCACATAGAAGTAGGTGATGATTTCGCTGTAGTCCGCACTATTGAAGGCGAGAGCGGCTAAGGTGCCCAAGTAGGTTTTCACCTGAGGAAGCAAAGGCGCTGGGGTTTCCATCATCGATGGAACATGCGCCTTCAATTCCGCGGAACTTTCTGTTTCCAATTGCTTCAAGCACTTGGAGAAGTAGGTGTTTTCATCGTGGCAAAGAAAGCCAATTTGTTTCCCAAGCACAACCGAGGCCTCCTCGTTGTCACAGTAGGTCAAGGCAGCTCCTAAAACTTTCAAGCCGTCCTGGAAAAACTTGAGGTCTTGCACCAAATACGTGTAGAGCTTGTAGTCTGGGAGGGTTCCTTGACACAATTCAGTGGTGAATGGATGGGACACGACTTCATCGAATTTGTCACTGTATTTTTCGTGGAGCTCTTGAACAAAAGACATTTTTCTCTAATATTTTTTCTATAGCTTTTGCCAGCTATTATCGGTGTGAACTCTTATAGTTTGGCATATGCGCTTAGGCGCACTTCGCATGCGACATTAAACTAGTGAGCGTTCAACACTATACATTACCTATCACGACTTGCCAATCTTATGCTGTTAATCGTTGCTAGCTATTTGGCTGATTCAAAAACAACCCAAATCAAGTCTCTATTTGTCCTCAATGTAAAAGTATGAGGTTCCGCACATAACTACGTGAATGCACCGTGAAATTTTCTCATCTCCACAAAATCACAGGTTTTGTGAATCAGATCGAAGTTTTCAAAGTTAAAGGTTAGCCATCAGTCTTGCATGCGTCTCCATTCTATCGGTTCCGAGTAACGAAAGCATTGGAGCTCAGTCATTTAGGTTTGGGAATCTCTAACCAGAGTGAACTCGGACTACTGCATCCCAAAACGGTAAACAAATCGTGTGTCAGGAAAAGAGCGATATATTAGCAGATTTTCTGAGCCGGAAATTCATACAACCCAGTAGTAGCTTACGATTTACTAATTCTAGAATCTTTGTTTACGGTATGGACTTTAGCTCAAGACATCTGCCTGGGAGCCTCGAAAGCTCGCTCAGTATTACTAATGATCCAGAGCCTAGGGTGTCATGTACCACATTATCCATGATGTATAAAACACGTGCCAAGCAATTTTCACCGAAACCGAGTATGCACCATAGCACTTTAGATCTAGTCTCACAAAGTCTAAGCGTCTACGCCCAATTGCTGCCCTGAATGTAATTCAAAGTGGCAAAATTTAGGTTTGACTATTCTATTTTTGAAACAACTATTCCCTAATGGTGAATTAAGTATAGAAGGGTCCGGGTCAGTAGTATCATTCTAAATCAAGAACGGATGCAAAGGGCCAAATGCCACAGAAAGATCATATTGGAATAAGAAAATTGTAATTTAGGCTCACCGAGGGGAACTTGAACCTCTTGTAATATGCTCTAGGTCTAAAATTTGGGTATCTGGTATTATAGCAGAGGGTCTACTGCGATAATTCACCTCCGTGATACAAGGCAAGTATATTTCGGCTTGGCGTTTCGCTATCGTATTGAAAACGCCAAAAGCACCTAACTGGACACATTCGCTGTGGAATGTGGAAACTTCAATACCGCAACGTTGCTCGGCAATGAAAGTTCCGTTCCCGTTGGACCATAGTGAGTCCTCCCACATAGTCGAAAACTGCAGGGACAGTGCGCGGGCAGAGAATAATGCAGCCGAACAAAGGGCCCTGGTCCTAGTGCTGCATTTGCGCGCGCCCGTCCCTCTGATTCAGCAAAGGTCTGGCAAATGAAAGAAAGTGGAATGTCTAGACAATGGGTAAGCCCGCGTTCTGCGATCTTCCCAACTGGCACCACGGGGTAGGTAATCCTTGATAGACTCCCGAAACCGTCAGTTAGAGCCTACCGGGCTGTTTTGCTTACCCAACTCTGCTCTTCGAGAGAGAGAAGGGTCGACCGAGTAGATCGCGCACGCGGCCCATTATACCGCCCGCCCAGCGGAGACTAATAATAAAAAGAAACCGGGGACATACTAAACCTACAATCAACTGGCCGCACCATATATCCTCGGTCCGAAAACAGTCACGGAAAACGCAATTCCGCAATTGTGCCGAGTGGGTGTTTGCAATTGTGGTGCTTCTGGCCTCTGCCACAAAGGAAAATTTGAGGACGCACTCGCCTGTCACAAAGAACATTCGTTGCGCGCGGCTGCACCTCGGTGCCCTGCAACCCTTTTAGCCGTTGGTGCGGGTGATAATGCGCGCGGGTTCATGTTTGCAATTACCTTTGAGACCACCATACCATGGTGAAGACGACAAGGTAGTAGAGTGCCAAGAAACCAGGGATATAAAGAGCTTGTGGTTTCCCCAGAAGTTGTTCATTCTCCAGTTCTAATACCCATCAATCTTTCTCTAATGAAGTTCTCCAACGTGATCTACTGCGTTCTCGCTGCCACTGCCGTCTCTGCCTCTCCAGTTGAGGTCAGAGCCGACTCTTCCCACGCCAACATGCAATACGATGGAAACACCCTTGATGTTCTTGGACGTGGTCTCGGCACGGTGCTCAACTACATCATTAAGGATGTTGCCCAAATTGGTCAAGATGCTGGTGTTGAGGTGTCTCAGATTCTCAGAGATGTGATCTACGACGTTACCGGCGGTAACAAGAGAAGCCTTGAGGAGTTTGAGGAGCACTTGAAGACCTTGGACACCAGAGAGGCTCACGACATTCACCACTCTTTGATGGCTCTTGTCAGTGACGTCGTTGGTGCCATTCAAGGTATCGCGACTGAAACTGGCGCCAGCTTGGGTGATGCTGCCACTAGTGGCAGCATCATGGGCGTGCTCAACAAGATCGGTATCTAAATGGGCACCGGCATTCCTCGCCTGGGGTTTTTTTATTTTTCTTTTTTAGGAACTATGTATCAGCGTTTTACCTATGACTTCGTTTAGACGAATATAATATTTGAATAAATGAAAAAGTTGACTCGACAGCTGGCTGGTAGCGCGTAAAAGAAAAGGTAAATGAGCTGAAACAGAAATAAGCGGACATGAGCACTGCATTCTGATACGAGCACGGAAACCAGCTGGAAAAAGGTATGTTTGTAGATATCAATTTGCAATTTGCATGATTCTTGCATGAGTTTCTGGTGGTGTTTCTGGGCAGAAGGTGCCTTCCGGGTCCCGCGCAATGTGATATGCATGAAATGTGAACGTTCCCTCTTGGAATCGTTCTATGAGGATGCAACAAGCTCCACTGCGGAACGGGCACGCAATCGCTTGGCAATATAATCACTGTAGTGGGTGCGCTTACGTGCCTGGAGACGGCTGAAAGTCATGTAGCATATAGGGACATATGCTAACAAGCATACCTGTAAAAACATTTCGTAAATGGGGTTTTTAACCCTTCCAAGACTGAGAAACAAAAGCGCTGCCTCACTGCAAAACTCCATCGGGAGAGTGAGGTAAAAGTGGTGGTAGTGGAGCCAAAAGAGCCAGTGTGGAGATGATCTCGTTTTAGTCCGGAACGCATGGTATCCTGAGTCAATCATATAGTGGATACACCATGCTGCGATCAAAATTGAGTACATGGTATGTTTAGCGATAATAGGGAAGGGAAAGATAACTCCATAGCACATCCATACCATTCGCAAACCGGAAAAAAGGCCCCAGAGATCTGATGCAGAGTAGTGGTCTCTCCCGCAGAGATTAACCACGAAAAACCCAACTAGCGGTAACGTAGACACCACATGGAAAAAGTCCGCTATTCCTCCCGGAAGAAAACGCTTACCCACAAGAGGGTAAAGAATGCAAAGACGGGCAAAACAACATGTCCAAAGTGTGTAAGACGCGATATTGTAAAAGAAGACCACCCGCAAATTTAGTGGCAACCGGTAAAAAGTCATGTTAGGTTTGCTACAAGTAAGGCTGTGCAGCGGAAGGCTGATATGGGCGTGTGCACCCGTACCTCCTGAATCAAAAGTGATGATCTAAGTCCGTTGGTTTCTATTTAGTGGGCAATATGGAGCCTTCAAGGAAAATTTGAAGAATTGTTCCCATCTCTGCCTTATTTTTGCCAAAAGTCACCTTCCGTGGGTGTTTTGTTTCTAGTATTCGGCTAGTGTTCAGATCGCGGTACCCCAGATGATTTTTCGCACAAAAATAGTTCGTTACACTTCGTCTTACCTGGTGGTTTCTAGCAATGAAGTTCCAATTCCCCTTGATATTCTTGGGGCTCGTGTGTGTTACTGCTGCTCTTTGGAGCAATGAGGATTATGAGATCTTCAGTTTGAATGACAAAGTGCGTAAAGACCTTGGATCGGACACCACGTTCTATTCATGGCTTGGACTTCTGAAGGGTCCTAAGTCAACGAAAGAGGAAATCGCCAAAGCATACAGAAAAGTGTCCAGAAAGAATCATCCGGATAAGTTTAGTGGTAAGTCTCGGAAAGAAAAGAAACGCGCCGAGGAAAGATTCCAGCGTCTTTCCGCTGTAGGAAACATCTTGAAAGACCAGTCGTTGAAACAGCGCTATGACTACTTCTACAAAAAGGGTTTCCCAACTTTGAAAGGAACTGACTACCTCTATTCCAGGTTCCGTCCAGGTATTGTTTTGACTTTGATTGTGTTGTTTATTGTTGTTTCCACCTTCCAATATGCTTCTCTTCGCATCAGTAGAAAGCAAGATCACAAAAGAATCTCGTCCATCATCGAAGAGATTAAGTTGCTGGCTTGGGGAAATTCGTTGGTTCCCCCTCTGGATGGACTGGCGAGGAAAGTGCAATCTCCTATCGGCAAGGAATTTATCGTTTCCCCAGTGGGGGAAGTGAGCTTAATAGAGATGGACGAAAAGGGAAATGAGTATTTGTCTGCTCTTGATCCATCCGACATTAACATTAATCCGAGTTTCAAAGAATCTTACTTCTACTTGTTACCGTGTCGCTTGTGGAATTACACTCTTGGTTATGTCACGGGCATAAAGATAGACACCGCATATACCTATGTCAACCCAGAACGCAAACAAACGATCACAGATGCAACTACTGAAAAGAAGAAAAAGAAAGCCACCCCTAAAGGTGAGAGAGTGGAGTTGCCCAACGGTAAAGTGATCTATAGTCGTAAGAAGAAATAGTATTTTGTTGTATATATACAATTGAGTTAATGAATTTGTCAGGTTATGGTGAAGTGAAGTGAGCTACCCTTGATGCCGTGGGATACGTCTTAGCTGGTGCCCATCTTCATCGTCTTCAGACGAGCTGGATCCCAGGAGATTTTCAAGAAAATCATTATCCTGTAATTCAGTATCTTGAAATCCGTACTTGTTGTTCTCAAAATCATCATAAATCATGTCATCATTACTCTGAAAGTTTAATTTGGGTGACATCTTCTGAATTTCCACAGAGGCGAGTTGAGAATATCCCGGGCCTTCTTTGTCATCACCATCGTCCTCGTTGTCTTCCTCTCCGCCTTCCTCTTCGTTATTTTCATCGTGATTGAATGAAGGCAGGGCAACGAACTCGTCATGATTACTGGAATCTCCAAGAATAATCACAGGTTTTTTGGCATTACCTCTATTATAGCTTTCATGCTCAAGATCCATATAACCAACAGTAGATGAGTCAAAACCGAAAGCATCCTCTTCGCCTTTTCCTTCGTTCTCATTTTCATACTGGTCATCACCCATGTATTCTGGGTCTGCTCCCAAAATAACATTGTACAGCTCACGGGTTTTGAGCAAAATATTACTGACAAACCATTCCCATTCTTTCGATCCCACTGCATCCACAAGAATCGGGGATATTAATGCAGGTTTGTACAAGGAGGTAAATTTGACAACTTCCTCGCTAATAAGTATCAAATGGCCCACGTAACCTGGGCGCGGTTCCAACTCTTTCAAAAATGTGTTCAGAATCATGTTGACAATGTCGCACTTATCCTTTTTGAACAAATCAACAATTAAAAATGAATTGTATGAGTTCAACTTTCCATTGAAGATCTGTTGTATCAAATCAAACACAACATTATGGAAAAAGTTGTGCCATTTGTATTCCGTGAAGCGGACGATGATATTGTTAAGTATTCCCAGATCAATCAAATTGATCTTGAAGTGATCCCCCACGCTAGGGTCTCTCCTGAATGCCTTATCTCTTTCATCGCAAACAAACGGATTTTCAGAAGAGACAATTGGTTCATCGTCATCTGAATCTGAATACTCTAGTTCGTCAATCATTTTTCGATACAAGGTGTCACCTGAAGCTTCGTTTTTACTCCCATTCTGCGAGAGTTTCCTTGTGCTAACATTCTCGTCTAGTGATACTTCATCAATTCCTATAGTGACATCAGTCAAATCTTGCAGATCCAGTAATGTGTCATGTTCCACAAGGGGTTCCTTCAAAGCGATATGAAGGTTATCTGTCTGCAATTCTCTAATCTGATCACGAGTATGGATAATTGCAGCTATCTTTCTGGAATTGAGAAGTATCATGTTAGAACAATGCAACAACTCGGCTATCAACTCCGAAATTTTAAATTTCGTGATTCCCAAGAAATCAGGCTTAGTCAAATCGGCAGATGCATCTTCAATCATCAAATCAGACAAACTCTGTAGTTTGTCAGTAAACGCTTGAAGCAAATCTCCTAAAAATACTGGGTCTCTTGGACCTGGAGGATTCAGGTCAAAATCTTTTAGCCAATGGAACATTGTTTGAACATTAACTTCTCCTGAATTATCAATTGCACCCTCATGCTGTTGTTGCATGCCGTAGCTAACATCATAATCAGAATTATTCTTGCGAATGAGCTCAATCAAGATGGACACACAGTTGCTGATTCCATATTTGTTCGAGTACGAAATAGAAGGATCCAGTTTGTCAGGAATCCGAAATAAAATGATCTCATCAATCATTAGCTCAACAATCTCAATAGAAGCGAGTTTTCGGGTGAGTTGATTGGGTCCAATATTTGTTTCCATGTCAACTGCTAAAGAGGCATTGGAAGATATGGTTACCAATGCCTTTGCCAATTCCGTTGCAGCGGTCTGTCGAAACAATGTCTCAGGGTCAGGAATATAGTTCAAACTCGCATCAAACGAAGCAACATTTGGCTTTAAAATGTCGACCAATTTGAGAATCATATCTTGTTCATGTAACACTTCCAATATACCAGTTGGAGAGTCAGGCTTATCTGTTTGGATGACTTTTACCAAGAAATCCATCAATATTGGGATCTCAACCTTACCCAAAAAGGTATCGACCAAATCGTCTTGCTTTCGAATGAAATTCAACAATTTGATTTGGTTTGACTCCATGAGATGGTCTAGAATTTGCACCAAGTACGAAACTGAAGGTGAACTTTCGTGAAGATTAGGCATTGCAATAATCAGCCACAATTTGTTAATGAGACTAGGTGTCTCGATTATCTGATTAGAAACCACCCATAAATCCACAGAGAGTACATCGGCAGAAAACTGAATACAGCGACGTAGGCGGTCTTCTTTCAGTTCGATTTCATCTTCATCAGATCCTGTACCTTTGGCTGTTAGGCTGTCATGGTCTTCGATGGGGATGCCTCTGATTCGTTTATCGAGTATTTCCGCCTCCTTTTGTGCCAAGTCGTTGTAAAATTCGACGCTCTCCACAAGATAGTCAAGAAAGCCACCCAATATATGGGGCTGTAAGATCAATTCTAGAAATTTGGAGTCTCTGGCATTTTTAGAAAATTGATTTCCTCCGGATGGCTCATTGTTGGATGAGACGGAAGCCGAATCCGAATTGGCATTTGCAGCATTTAATTTGGCCAGAGAGTTGTCATTCTGAAGCAGCTGGATAATTTGGTAACTATCTTTTTCATTGCTTTTTAGTGCTAGCCGTTTTAACTCATCCATAAAGTCCTGTTGGAGCGATTTATCATCCAAGATACTGTCCACCGTGATATGGGAATAATCTAGGATTGAGTCCAAGAATTTCAGCAATTGATTGTTGCTATTGTAAGAGTTTGAGAACGGCCAGAATGACATTTCGGCTAGCGTCTAACAGGGAGGAGGAGTGATTGTATAGTGGCCAATCAACACAAAGCTAAAATCCGGCGAGTTTGGGGATAAGATCGGTATCGATCAATATCTGACAATTAGAACAGATAGAATTGGTTTGCCTCCGTTCAATTAACAAGTCCTCGTATCGTTTTGAGCACTTTTAGTTGGGCACGTTGATAATGGAACTGATCGCCTGTATTTGACCGTCATGAATTATGTGCTATCTGTGTATGCACACTAAAAGTAGTAGCCCAGGGAAAACGCTCGATCTAAAAGATACATATGCCAGCTGCCATGATAAGCTGCGAGAGCTGAGATGATGAAATTATTATAGTATATTAACTTGCCTAATCTATTGTATCCATAGATTCCACTTGGCGGATCAACTGCTCGAATTCCTCCTCGTACGCAGCAATCAATTTCCCCGATATTTCTCGCACTGTGCGACCACATGTGGACGCATTATGTAGCATCCATTCTTTAACACCCAAAAACTCTTCTTCCTCTGGCATAGCAGCTACAAACAGCGTCACCAACCCTTCTGTGTCATTGTGTAGCTCTCTTCGTGTAGCAGAAACTTCGGATAAGTAGTCGATAGTATCCAGAAGTGCCTGCATTTCCGAGACTACTCTATCGACAGAGAGACGGTTAAGGACTAAAGGAATATCTGGCAGATCACTCGCCTTATTTGGTGAGACATCTTCAGACTCTTTAGGTGAAGGACTCTGGTCAAAATGTATTCCGAACGATAATCTTCGGTCTTTCCATTGCTCAGAGCTAGCTCCAGTCTTCTCAGCCGAGAGGCTCTGTGGGGACGATTCAAGTCCAGTGTACCCTAAGGCGTGATGCTGGCCCTCAACCTCGGGATCATTACTTCCGTCATCCTGTAGTTCGCCTGCGCTTTCGTTGTTGCTAAAAGTTGATCCTTGCGCGAGAGGAGAAGTGATAGAATGATTAGATAAGCCGATTTCTTGGGAAATCTGCTTCTCACCCGTGATTTCTTCCATTTCTTCGTCTGATAGACGTAGCAATTCTGGTTGTTCTGAAGCTGAATCCTCGATTCGAGATGGTTCTACTTCGGCTCTCCCATGGTTTTCAGAATCGATTTTTCCCGGCAGTTCAGATTCGTTCTTCGAAAACTGTTCATCCATTTTTTTCAAATCTTGAACGTATTCGCGGTACGAGGAGGGCGAAAGAGTCATATTCTGTATTCCAGTAACATCCACCTCCGAGGCGGGATTGTCTTTTGGTGACTCTTGTTGCTCTTGTTGAGGCTGTTCTTCATATTCTGACGCTTGATTCGTACTTGAATAATTTCCGATATCATTAGTTGAAAGCTTTTGGCCAGTATTATCTTCATAATCGTTAGTACGCTTTTGAAGTAATTCTTTTCGAATTTCTGCCCTCAATTCCTCTTTAAGTAATTCTCTATGAATTTCCGTCCGTAATTCCTCTTTGAGTTGGGCTTTTAGCTCGATCCTGAGCTCTTCCTTCAATAACTCCTTCAAGCTTTTCGAGGAAATTCCATCGACATCATTCTTTATTAAACCTTTTGGCTCTGTAGCAATCGCCTCTACCTCTTCCGTGTCAATCGGAGTTTTCTCTCTATTCTCGGTCGGTATGCTTATATCCTCATCCTTGGTTGTGGCGATAGTAGAAACAAGGCTATTAGTCGTGCTAAGTGTCTTGATAGTCATCGGAGAATCAACTTCGGTATTCTTTTTCTTATCCGCTTCTTTCTCATCTTTGGAGAATGTTTCGTTTACTGACGGTACGGTAGTTTTCAGTATATCATTTTGCTTAGCCTTTTCAGAGTGCGTAGTGGTGGTTTCATTTATCTCAGTCTCAAAAACAAGTGACCTAGGAGGCTCTTGGGTGTTCTGGACTTCCTTCAAAGCGCTATTAGCTTCATCACCTTGAAATTCATTTTGCTCGATATTGCCATCCACTTTTCCATTTTTTGGCAGCGTTTGGTCGTTCCCATGGTCAATCATACCAGGGCGAATGTCTGGTTCCCGGTGGATGGAATTAACCGATTCGTTTTTGGTTTGCTCTGCCTTTCCATCTTCAATTGACGTGACTTCATTAGCTGTAGTTTCTGATTTTGGAGGGTCCTCTTTCGAACCAGAAGCAAGAACAATTATTGTGGAGGGTGATCGTTCAATCTTGTCATCATCGGCCTCTGTTATTTCCGTTTTTGTCAATACAGCCTCTTTTGACGGGGAGGAATTTATATCTATGACATTTTGAGGTCCAACATTGGCTTCCAAAGTATTTTCGTCCTCTTGATGCCGAAAAGTTTTGATGGCTCCCAGCATTTTTAATGTTTCGCTTTTAGAGGGTAATCGAACATCGCCTTCGATAAATGATAAATTTGATTCCTCGTAATCCCCAATGTTCTGGTTTGATAGATCAAAAATCGCTGGCGCGGGGCTTATCTGTTCTGTAGTCTTTAGAACTTTCATCTTTCTTCCCTTTTTCGGTGAATTCAATATTTTATCCAACTGAGCTTGATCTATATCCATATCATCACTGAAAAGAGACTTTTGAGATTTAGGCACAGGAGTGCTAGCCTTTGTTTGTCTGTCGTTTGATGTCTTTTGTCGCTTCTGTGTAAGCTGCTTTCGGGTTCCTTTATCTTTTCGTTTCTTACTATCGCTGGGAACAAAACTTTCATTCCCCGATCCGGTTATTTCTGAAACAATTGATGAATCATCTAGAGTCAATGATTCCCCTTCGTCTGATACCTTTGATTCTGAAGTTTCTGGACTCAAAGCATACTCAGAGTTGGTGTTGGCATGAATCGACAAGCTCATTTCCTCATCGTCTCCTTTTTTATCATAATCACTGTCTTCAATTTCACTTTCATTGTGTTCCACTTCCTCTCGGTGTTTTTCTTTCTCTTGTTCCGTAATTTCTGAATTTTTGTCAATTTGGCCTTCCACATCTGGGTCATCGAGTTCCGAATTGAGAATGAACGAATCTCTGTTCTTGATCAATTGAGCATTATACTTTGCTTGAATCAGATTATGTGGTCCAGGCAGACTTGAACGCTCCATTTTGTATGTATCTTGGAAATCAAGTGGTTCAGGACTAGAGAGCCCAATTTTTAGGGCAAAATTACTTTCAGTCACCATATTGGAGTCATTTTTCACCGTGTGCACCTCTTTCTTGGGTGGTAATGAAATAGCAGTTTTCTGTTTCCTGGACTTTCGGTTGTATTTTTTTTGTGGCTCCTTTTTATCAAAGATGGTGCCCTTGTTCTGATTCTCAAGGTCATCAATAGAAAAATCAAAAGCATCAAATCCATTGTCAGGTTCCAGTGATACCTGATGGTTTGGTTTAGGCGACGGCAGATTTTCTCGGCTTGGAACTGGGGAATCACTCAACAAGCCCATTATAGAATCATTTGAAGCCGGCGAATGTTTAAATGAATTTTCTAGTTTTTGAGGTACTGGCGAACTTGTGTCCCCTATGAGCTTAGAGAGTTCTGCTTGTTTGATCCTAGGATCGTGTTCAGTATCACTGTCATATTTCGTCTCATCCTCAAGGGCAGTTGTCATAGAAGTGGTATTTTCGGGACTAGATTGATCCTTGTCTTCGGGAATAGTTTCATTTGATGAGACGTGTAGTGTACTTAGATCCTTCCCGATGGTATCCAAAAAGTAGCAGTATGTGAAAGAGTTGTTTTTGTGCTCTTGCAAAGGATCATCATTTCGGTTCCAGTCTTCCAATGGGCAGTCACAGTACATACATATGACACGATCACTTCCTGGCTCCACTGGGGAGTAGTAGAATCCCGCTTGGGAAAGATTTTTGCTTGACACTTTGCACCTTCGCTTCGAGTCAAACTTCCAAAAGTTTTTGAACGTCGATTGCCGTAGAGCGATCGATTCTTTGCTTTGTGGATCTATTACACTCTTTGGGGCGGAACCAGATGCCATAAGGGTAGGCCAGAAGGTGTCTTTATCGGTAGACATAATGAACAGTCGCAAGTTTGAAACAATCAAAGAGTAAGGACATTTTGGATTCGTTCGGAGGTGCTGCGATGTAATGGACGTACTTTCTTCGACGTTTTGTTCCTTCTTGCCGCACCAGTAACACGCAATCTGGTTGGGGAAACTCTTTGTGGGCGAGTAGTAGAATCCACTATCAGCGAGGGTATCAACATCCACTTCACCGACGGTCCATTGTTTCAATGTTTGGGTTTTACCGATCTTAGCACCCTCTGTGAAAGTTGCTAGTCGGTTTTTCCGGTACTGAAGCGAATCGCTCGGTTTTGGGACCATTGCAGTTGAGTTCGCGGTCTAAAGTGAACTTGCGCGCGTATGATGATTGTATATGGAGTGCGGATGGTACTTGTAACCTGCTGGGGAGTCGCACCAGCAACACCCTAAATAATATCGAGCAAGAATGTCCTCGCCTTGACAGGCGAGAATTTTGATTACAAAAACTAGAGAGCTAGATAAAAGAAAGCAAAAAAAAGGGGCTCAACTTAAGCGTGGCCAACCAAATAATGAATGGTGCGCAATGCCTCGTACTTCAACTCGTTGTTGCCGTCGTGGTTTTCTAAAAAGTTCATAATCAACAATTTGTACTGGCCATGCTTCTCGGAGTTGATGAAAGTGATCAACTCAGAGCCCAAATTTTTGATTAAAAATTGCAAGTCGTTCAACAAAATCACCTTAGACACACCGGTCAACGACGAGTCTTCCGAAATCAAAATAGCCAACATCTTCTTAACCAAAGCGTAGTTCGACTCCTTGAACTTGTAAGCGTTTTCTTGCCAGAAGTCAGCAGACTTGTGGGTTGGAGAAGACCAGCTCAACAAGTTAGGGTTTTCCAACTCAACCAAGTATTCGTCCAAGGAAGACAACTTGGTGGAAGACACTTCGCTCAAAGTATCGTTCAAGTATTGCAAGTCGTTGGACAACTCCTCGTCACTGCCGTTGGAGGCAAACTTTCTGGTTTGCACAGTCTGCACAACATTCAATCCGCGGTGGAACAACACCAACTTCACAACATTGAATTGCTCAGAGCTGGAGGTGACCACAGAAACAAAATTCTTTAATGTAGACACAGCCACTCTCACAACCTTAAGCTTGATACCGTCCTTGGAAATCGTTAACAAGTTTCCGACCAATTGAGGAAAGTTGTGGACCAAAACCTTATTGATAGAACTAGAGAAACTCAAGATCCATGTACACATCAAGGCATTGTACAAGAGTTGTAAGTTGGTGGAGTTAGGCAGTTTGGCCAGGTGTTCGATCAATTCATTCACACTCTTGTAATTTGAAACCAAGTTGTTGTCCTTGAAGACCGCGCGGTACTTTTTGGAGATAACAAGTTCTTGTAACAACTGAACGCCAATGGATTGCAAGTTGACGTCCAGAGCGTTACCGACAAAAGCGGAGGAGCACAACAAGTCGAAGAGCTTGATCAAAATTTCCTCGTTGACTTCCGTTTGGTTCTTTGAGGTCTTAGACAAGAAGATCACCAAGTTGTACGAGCTCAAGGTCTTGATGAGGGTATCGTTGTTGTCCAAGTGCTTAACAAACGGGCTGTATGGCAAAGAAGAGTCAATTTCCGACAACAGCAAGAGAGATGCGACGAACAGCTGGGCCTTAGGATCAACCAACAAGTCGTTGATCAAAACCAAAACGCTTTTCAACACATCGTCTCTAGAATTGACGTCCAACTTGTTCAACAAATTCAAAATGGTCTTGGTGTACAATTCCTCAGAGCTCAACACGGTCTCGCGCTTGCTGTCTGCATTTTGAGCCTCCAACACCTTGAAGAGATCGGCTTGGTCATTAGTAATGATGCCGGCTCTAGCCAAACCTTCCCAGGGAATAATTTTCTCCCTGATAAGCTTCTTGGAGTCCGACAAATGAGAGCTGTCAATTACCAAGACAGACTTAAAAGGTTAGTAATTGGGGTCTGAAGGGACGACATAAAAAGAAGCATTTCGTCTTTTTGTTTGAAACATACGTCTGTAGCCATCGTGTGTTCTGCGATAGGAAATCCAGGAGGTGGTGAAGGTGCTTTATCGTGGTGCTCCGATATTAACTGGTGAACGCACGTACTTTTAGATTATCTGGTGCATTTTCGGGCAAAAAAATATGCCGGTCCCAGGAATCGAACCTGGGTTTGTTCGGCCACAACGAACTGTACTAACCACTATACTAGGCCGGCTTTTGTTGAATGTTTCGTGAAGGAGTAAATTAGTGTGCTTTTAGTGTGCTTTTTATAAGTGGGCTCTCCGTAATTGGATTGTGGCTGAAAAAACGAATTGCGGTTAATGATGATATCCATTAGCAGGATGAATACTAGACCCCTTTCTTTCCGAGTTCAGATTCTTCGGAGCTCGAATGTGTGGAACAATATTTTTCAAGCTTGTACATTTGCGAATATATCCTAATTTGAGACCTACTCACTCATTGAATTCTGATCTGGTGATACTCTTGCAGTTGCTGTAAGCCTTCGTAATCTGATGGCACTTGCTCACCTCCTGCTTAGCCACGATTCAATATTTGATCTTTGAATTTTTTTGAATCAATTCAACAGTCTTTTAGTTTCTTAAGATCTGTACTATGTATCTATACTAACTCACCCGGTTGCAATATTATTGTCCACGAAAATTATCGAAACGGCCCGGTAGAAAGCATTATTAAAGATAAATGGGACAATTTTCTGACGTCAAATCGATGACAAGCATATTTTCTCAGGTCATGGAAACTACTTTTGAAAGTGGAATAGAAATCACGAACTAATTTCTAAGAGTCATTCATATCCTTAATCTGTAAAGGTCGAATGTCCTTGCCTAATAGGATCATTTCCATTTTCCAAGGTTCATTTCCTATGTTCCAAATTGCAAAAGTCGGTTGACCCATCCCCAAGCAATTTATTAGAATAACTCAAGAAAACCCCCAACCCTCTCAACAAATTGGCATCCTGGCCGAGTGGTCTAAGGCGCCAGGGTAAGGTTACCTTACCATACATTCCTGGTCTCTTCGGAGGCACGAGTTCGAACCTCGTGGATGTCAATATTTTTTTCTTTTTCGCGCAACATGTTCCTCTCGTGCTTGGGGAGTTCGTTTAATTGCTTGTTCGCTCCATTGAGTAATTGTTGTTTTAATAAAATTCATTTCTATCAGCTCAAACCTCCTAGGTATTAGAGGTGAACTTGTGGTTTCGTGTTCAAGTACATTTGCCACATTCTGGCTGAATTTTCGCAATTTTATATATAATTTAGATCTACAAAAATTAGGAATAATCGGAAGGAGTGAACAAAAATACAATTGCAATATAATCCTCATTTACAAACCAGGAACTGTAAACATACCAAAAATAAATGAATGTTTGACATCCTTGTTGCCACCCATCTCTTTCTGTAATTAGCTATTTTCTAGATTGCGTATTACGGCATTCATGGTGATTCACCGTTTTTGGCCTGCAGATGTAACTTCGCAATCATTGCATTAGTATACTACTTTCTTCCAATGGATATCGACGACTACGATAATTACTCAGGCGACGAGGAGTTTAATGAAGACTCGTTGACAAATGAGGAATATGATACCCTCTATGAACGTTTGGGTGAAGTGAAGCAGCAGTTAGCAACCTATAATCCGGACATCGATGAATTGAGCATAAAGGAGGCATTGTACTACAACTACTTTGAACTTGAGCCAGCCCTAGAAGAGCTTCGAGAAAAATTCCCTAAAAAGAAAGGTATGTTATTTTTTTTAAGCGATTTTCTTCTCACTTTACAATCACGCTTTGCACTCGCCCTGAGAGATCGACTAAGTTCTAGAATGCTAATTTTTAAGAAACTCCGACCCCCAAGTTATCAAAACTTGCTATGCTAGCTAAACAGCGAGCATCTGCAAAAAGCAATGAGAACAGTCTTCCTAACCCTAGTGACTCAGTTCCTTCTTTCCCAAAGCCTCCGACGAAAGGTTCAAAGCTCTCAAAGTTAGCAAGCCTAGCAAAGAAGAGAGATTCGAGCTCTCTTTTAAATTTAGTGCCAGAGAAGGATACGGAAAAACACACAAAGCCCCTTTTGGTGCGAAAACTGAATGGTTCAGGGTTGAGTTTACGAAAAAGAGCAACCGAAGCGAAGAGCCAGCGACAACGAGCACATAGTCCGGCCGAGGGATTGCCTACCCCACCTTCATTGAACAATGAAGATCAAATTGAAGTGATGGAGGAGGTTCGAAATACTCAGGGGTCGTTGAAATTGGCCGAATTGAATTCTGAATTTGAATTTGATATGAACCATTCAGCATTACTTCAAATCCCTCACAGCAAGGTTCTGAAGCTCTTATTTGAGTCTCCTGAGGAAACAGAAAATCATCTCAATATGTTAAGGAAGAGAAGGAAATTGGCACCTGAGCTATTCCATGCATATACTAACAGTAATCCTAATATAGCCAAGGCAAGATCTAACTTCAGCCTGCCCAGTCCTGATGACAAAGTCTTGGACGCTCAAAAACAAGCATTTGAAAAGGATTTGAAAAAATTAACTATTAATGACGTGCCAAAAGAGAAAAAAATACCTACAAAGACTAAGGCTTTCAAGACCATTGATTTGGCGAAAGAGCTCACTCAAAATCCAAACTTCACCAAACCAAACAAATCCTTTGTGATAATTGGCCACGTTGACGCTGGAAAATCTACTCTTATGGGCAGAATTTTGTACGACTCTGGAACAGTGGATGCCAAGACCGTGAATAAGTTGGTAAGGGAAGCTGAAAAGTCCGGTAAAGGTTCTTTCGCGTTGGCTTGGATTATGGATCAGACTTCGGAAGAGAGATCTCGTGGTGTTACTATCGACATCTGTGCGACCTATTTCGAGACCAAATCCACCAGATTTACCGCTATTGATGCCCCAGGACACAAGGACTTTGTTCCTCAGTTGATCGGGGGAGTGTCACAAGCGGATATCGCATTATTGGTGGTTGATTCTATCAACGGTGAGTTTGAGGCTGGATTTGTCATGGATGGCCAGACTAAAGAACACACATTGATTGTGAAGAACTTAGGAATCGAGAAGTTGTGTATTGCGATCAACAAGATGGACAAAGAGAACTGGAGCGAAGATCGGTTCATGGACATAAAGGAGCAATTGACCCAGTTCTTAACAGGTGCGGAGGTCGGTTTCGCTGCCGAAAATCTTTCGTTCATCCCTATTTCAGGCTTGTCCGGAACTAATGTTGTGAAGAATGATCAATCCGTCTCTGAACTTTCGTGGTACAAGGGCCCTACGTTGATCGAGTACTTGGAAACTGTTGAGGTCCCAGGAAACCATAATATCCGCGCCGAAGATATTTCAGCAGCTGAATTCAATCTTGCCATCAATGAAATTTATGATGTGACAAACTCGGAGTTTAAAGTCAAGGGTAAGGTGTCGCTGGGATACATCCAACCAGGAGTCACAGTACGCGTTCAGCCTACAAATGATTTTTTGCAGGTCCAGTCAGTCTTTTTCAATGAAGCACCTGTTGATGTTGGAATTTATGGCCAAATTGTGCTGTTGTCATTTAAGGTGAACCAGCTCAAGAACAAAAGTGTCGAGGATTTGATGATAGGTGATATTCTCCTGAGCATTGACTCTACAATCCATTCTGTGACCAAATTTCATGCCAGTGTCTCCATGTTCAATATGCCAAAGCCTTTACTTGTGGGTACCCCATTTGTATTGTTCCGCAACAATGCTTCGATTGCCGCCCGTATTACGAAAGTGGAGAGCATCAGCGGATCTAAAAAGAAAAAGATGCACTTGGTGTCGAAGCAAAGTGCAGAGGTAATTATTGAGGTCATGAGTGAACGGTCTTTACCTGTCGCTAAGTTCATCGACAATAAGTCACTCGGAAGGGTTGTTATTCGTCGTGAAGGAACTACTGTTGGCGCGGGTATAGTGACCGCCACTCAATAATTAATTAAACGCTTTTAAGATATATAGTCCACGAATAGAATGAAAAATCCAAGTACAATGCATGTGATGATGATGATATTTGCACCTCGTTTGTTCCTGTCAGTTGCTTTCGAGAGATTTTTGTTACCCATTTTTAAATCGGCCTCTATTTGGTCTTGACCTTCCATGAGGTTTTCAATTTGTTCAGCTTGAGTTTCAAGGTGCATGGTGAGCTCTGTCTGAAGCTTGACGATATCTACTATGGAATGATGCAATTTTTCAACCTGTTTGAACTCATTTGTCTTCAAAGTTAGGAGTTCTTTGTTCTCCAGCTCGAGCTCTTGAATCTGCTGCTGCGAGAGCCCGGACTCGTCAGCTTTGAACAGATCCTGCTCCAGTTCGTATTGCAGAATGTCGAGCTGGTATTCGGTGCGATAAAAATCAGCCGTATCAACATCTTCATCATCCAAATTCTGAAAATGTAGTAGATTCAACTGCTTTTCTCTTTCGGAACGCTTGCTCTGCATCTTCTCGAACTTGAGATTGACGGATTTTGTGGTTTCATTTAAGAACCTTAGGATCTGAGTTCTGTGAGAAGATACAACCGTGAAATAAAGTATTTCCGGATCGTGGTCGTCAGTAGAAAATATCGACAGGACAAAGCCCTTTTTTTTCACCCGGGATTCGGCGACATCCGCCCTCTTCTTCTCGTATGCTTGTAAGTACTTCAACTTTTCATACACCTTCTGCACGTTGAATTTAAAGTCCTCGTCGATCTTATTCTTATCCTCAAGGCTGAGCTCTTTGTTTTGCAGGGAAAATCCCGAGAGTTCGTCTGTCATTTGTAGGTAAAGAGAACGGATCTCTCCAATAAACGTAGCCAAGCCCACTAGGTTGGCATAGACATCATTGCACTCCTTGACAAAGGTATCTTTTACCTGATAGGGAGCCGTCGAGGGTGCCATTGGCTTTTCCAGCGAGCCCACTAACTCCTGCTGAACTATATTTACGCATTGCTGGAACAACGGAGTCAAATCAGTCATGGTTGTTTCGTATAGTAGAGACCAGATTATGAACTATGAACCTGGTGCACGGGTGTACACTCACTCGCCCGCCTAGGAGACTGCGAATATTACTGCGAATCCTACAGACGGTGCCGTTTATACTGTATTGATCTACGCTTTGCTCAACCGCTCAAGTACTCTAGGGTGTGGGTGATTTCCACCGCATCCTTGAAGCCATTCTCTGGGTTTTCAACAGGATGAGTTTTGGACTCGTACAAAATGTTCCATCTTCCTTCATAGATGGGGTTGCTGGGGTTCCTGTGTTGCTGGTTCACTTCTTTTCTATATTGGGGAGTACCCTGGACGTAGGCAACATAGTCTGGTGCACCGGGAACGTAGATATTATCGGCAAAAATGGTAGTTCCGGGCCCAATGAGACCAAGGGACTCGAGTACACGAAGATCAGGAACGTAAAGTTCTTTCGCGTGGTCAATAAGCACCGCATCCAAAGTGCCGTTCTTGGAAATAGCTGGCCGATCAACAAAATCAGGAAGAGTTTCTCCAGCAGAACCCACGATAATTTCAATCACAGAGGAAAGTCCTGCAAGGTCAATAATCTGTCTAGCGATCGCAGCATACTCCTCACTGAGCTCAAAGCTGTAGTACTTCACATCGGTATCGGGTGACTTGTACTTGTTCAATTCAGAAGCAAAAAGAATCGCCAGATATCCCACGTAACAGCCCAATTCGATCATCACGCTAGGAAGAGTCTGCTTCAAGTGCTTCAAGATTAATTCTCCTTTGTATCTGCCAATGACCATGAATCTGTGTTGGGTAAAATACTCATCCATGATCGAGAGGATTCCCTCAGGCGAGCCTCTGGCATCAGGCAATTTGGGAGACGCAAGAATGTAGTCCAAAAGTTTTTGTTCTTTAGACATTGACAATAGTTAGTAAAGAGAGTACTGAAGAGACGATCAGAGTTACACGGAGACAGATATATAAGCCATAATTGCCGTGCATAATAATCCGTTGTCCTACGCGGAAACACCCAAGCCACAATTTCGATAGCGTATTTCCCCACACTTAAACTGCACACGTTCTACACCTCAAGTTTACCTGGTGTTTGACCGAAACAATACGGAGTGGGGTTGACCAGTTCTGTGGAGTTGGAATAATTCTTTGATATTGCATAGCAGCAGTGTTTTGCTGCTAGTGAACCTGGTAAGGAATGCTCGTGGCATGACCCGTGCGGGCTCGGAACCGATCGGTATTATTCCGACTGTATCCGAACCATGCGCACACATTTACTGTTGCCGTGCCTCGTAGATACAGCCGAGTTGAGAATAGGCAAATGATCAAACGTGGCATTGGGCGAAGCAAGACGAGGTGAGATAACCAGACCAGCCAATCTGGAAATCAGCAGGTGAGGCAATCTAGATTATAAGGCTATTAGCACGATCAATGTTACGTACTTCAGTTAGACTTCGATTGGGCCAATAAGGCCGATGGTGGGTTTCACATCATTCTGTGTACCGGGGTGAAACCAAGTCTAGAAATTAAACGCAATTGCAACCACTCCCGTATTGTTGAAGATTGGAGAAAGTTTCAATTGGAAAATTTGAAGGTCCGAGTTATAGGTTTCGAGGGTCCGGCGGGGCCACACGATAGTGGGGCAATTCTTTGCGAAGAAGCTTCGAAAACCTTGCATGAGGTCCATGTCTTATC
Source organism: Clavispora vitiphila (assembly GCA_030557995.1). NCBI lineage: Eukaryota > Fungi > Ascomycota > Pichiomycetes > Serinales > Metschnikowiaceae > Clavispora > Clavispora vitiphila. The sequence continues at coordinate 166,572 of JANIJR010000007.1, forward strand.
GTGTTTCCATATGCTGCTTGTTCAACTCTGAGCGAAGAAGATGCTTCGCTTCCTACGAAGTGGTGGAGTGCATCAATGTGGTGTAGAACCTAGAATTTGATTTATACATCGCTCTGTTGACCCATTCTTTGTTTTCCTACGATGACTTTTAAATACTTATTGCTGAAAACATAAAGAGTCGGCCCCAGTCACACCAGATCTGTAATATCGAGTTCTTCTATGGCGATAGATTTCGCATGCATAAGATCTCCCGCCTCGTCTCGTAGGCTGCGACTGCACCAGAATGCAACCTGGTGATGTGCACAGTATCGCGTTGGCACACTGTATCTAGAGGTTGGAAATCGCAAATATCAAAGCGGTAATGCTCAGCGAGAAAGCGGCCCTGAGGGTATGAAAGTGAAACTATGCAAAAAAAGTGAAGAAATTACACACATGCAAATTATTTCAAAACAGGATTGGATGACCCCACAGGGAACGATACAGAGGTATCGTCAAGACAGAATGAATCTTCTCCCATCATTCCTGCAGGCCACCAGGGTACTGATAATGAGTACGCAGTTTTGTGAGGTTCGTTCGCTACACCGCAGCGCGACTGCGCACACCTGCGCACATACACTACCATCGCCTCTAGTGATACAAGTTGCAATGACATCCGCCCACGAACGGTTGGCGTCGCTCCGAAAGAAGAAGGTCGAATGCAAACAGACAAATGCAGCGATTCTTGCGCGTGAGCAAAAACGAGAGCGCGCTAGCGCAAATCATAGCATAGCGGACGAAGAAGAGAAGTACGACAGTGAAGAGGATGACAGACTAAATTGGACTGCTGCGCAGTGGGAGGCGTGGGAGCTCAAGCAAGGGCGGCAAGAAACTGCAGGCGGTTACAAAAATCTCACTGACTTGGCATTTTCCACCTACAAAAAGGCCACAAGTAAGCAGGTGGTGGATAAAGAGAAATACCAGGCACACTTGGCACGAGATGCAAACACGGCCCTGGTGGAAGGCGAGGATGTTGAAAAACTTGCGAGGACTTTGCAAGAGGCGAGCGACGCCAGGTTGAAGCGCAGACGGAAGGAGCAAAATGCGGGCAGTTACATCACCGAGAAGAACCGGCAGTTTAACATGAAGTTGGAGCGGGAGTACGGAAGCGACTGATGGAGAAGAGATTCTATCCGAGGACAACGTTTGCATGATAATGCTAGGATAGACAATGTCCATAGAACACTTGAAGTCCGTGACATTCGACTGGTATAGAAAGATGGAAATTTGGCTGGGAGGCGTAGGTAGAGCGACCCAGGAGAGTAGATGTGCTCAGTTTTATAAAGAATGCATCATTAGGTGTGGATGATATCTTCAAGAGAAGCGGGGTTGACGAGGTAAAAAGGCTGCTGTGGTACAGGTATGTCAAGTGGGTAGATAGAGAAAGGTCAGTACAAATACAATCAAGAAAAGATAAATCAATGGACTCAGATAGAGAGAACAGTGAAGATGAATGGACATGGACAAAAGAATATGGACAGACGATGAAGCTATCAGCAGAAGTATGTATGCCCAGGTATACAGATAGTCAAATGTACAGATAGTCAAATGTACAGATAGTCAAATGCACAGATAGTCAAATGTACAGATAGTCAAATATACAGATTCTCAATATCGCTATTTTATATCAACTCGTAACCAATATTTCTGGTTTTAAACGGGAACGCAGTATCTCTATGGATGCATGAACACTGATTTTTGGTTTTCAATGAGCTTATGGTGATTACTGGATCTCAACAAGTACCTAAAACGAGATTAGCAGATATATGGACAAAGTGACATCTTCTAGTGCGTTACCGGATGAATATTTTTATTACTCCATATATCCCAACCTGCTGTATTTGCTATTTCGTGGTACCAAGAAAATAAACGGAACAATTCAGCATACCAGGTGAATCGACCGATAGCTGGCATATAAATGGTATGCCCCACTCTCCGCGATCGCGATTATCATCTCGCAGCTCTATCACATTATCCTAGACCTGACTGTGTTCTCCCGAAAACTCCACACATCCACCATGTTTGTGGATCTCCCTGCAGAAGTCGTCCTCGAAGTGTTTGGCCATCTACTGCCACACGAGGCTCAACTGCTTCTTGCCGTGCTTGACCGGCTTCGCCCCAACCAAAACGCCGTGCGATACAGCGACTTAGTGTACACCCGGCTCTACTCGGGCCATGTGGTGGTATCTGTGTCGGAAGTGACACCGCCCGTGTACGATGTGTGCCTCACGCCCGAAGAGTTTGCCCGCCGTGCACACGACCCCCGGTTCATGGTTCAGACCCCACGCATGGTCGATTTCATCTTTGTCCGCAGTTTGCGGGACTACACCCAGTTCCAGGCAAGCCTAGCGCTGCTACGCGAGGCGATGGAACAGCCACAGATGCAGCTGTGGCTTGCTCGGGTCGCCCGAATCTCGTTCCAGTTGAACGGGCGGAGCACGTCTGATTATGCCCCCACACTGTTGCTGGCGCTGGTGATCCAGACCATGGTTCTGTTGGCGCCCGTGGCCAACATGCTTACTTTAAAAGTCAACTCCACTGACATTGGGCTGTGTTTGCCCGACAAGTGGGGCGCGGTGCTTGGCCAGTACCGCCGGTTGAAGGTGTTGGCGTTGTCAGATAACCTTCTCCTCGACGCACAGTTCCGGTGGCCACCGCTGCTCCGTGTGCTCACACTCACAAAAAACATGATCACGGCCTTTACCCGCGAGACCGCAATGCGGCTTCCAGACTCGCTCGTGGAGTTGGATATGTCTGGGAATCAGCTCTCCACGATAGGTGAACTGCCGCACCCGTTCACGGTGGCAGAGACGCTCCCGAACTTGAGGGTGCTCAATCTCTCCTTCAACCCGTACTTGGTGCGCATCAACCCGTACTTGTTGCACGGCGCGGGCGAGATGCGCCAGACGCTCACGGTGCACTTGGACGCCTGTAATATTGTTGACCGTCACCTGCTCAAGGCCAAGGCGCGCGCAGAGAAGGTGAAGCTACACTGGTGAGATATCAGATTGGGTGGATCTGCTAGCCGCTGGCCCGCTAGTCTGGTCTACTTCCCTCTGGTAGTATGGGGTACGGGGCTGGATTGACTACTGATTCCACTACCTGCCTGTTTCTGGCTTGACGAAGATGGTAGTCTGGGTTACCGGAAGCAGTCGTCGATGCCCATAGTCATCTGGAGCACCTCACACCTGTCCTCACACCCGTCATCCACTGCAACGCTACGATTCTGCGGTGCTCGCAACTGGTGCATTCCAATTCGCTCCTAAAATCAACCCGGAGTTGTCTGGTCCCGCCGGATACAACCGAATTTACACTATATCGGTATACGATTAAAATCGGTTTGGCGATTACGATCTATGATCAGTATATGATCGGCATATCACGATTTATGTTGCTCACATCGTAATGCGATCGACAACGGTATTTCTCCGTTGCTTTGTCGCATTATCGTGGTTTTCGCGCCCGTTGCTTGCGGCGTCACGTCGGCTGTTTGGCCGCGGCGCGCACTGTCGGGATCAAACCGGCACACGGGCGAGGGCGGCTCACCCAAACTCTCGTATCCTGCACCACATTGCCTCTCGCTCGTCCTTCCCTACTCTCCACCCACGCCTTGCTCCCATGTTCCGTCAGTCCTTGGCGCTTCACAGTCGCTTCGCGCCGGCCAATTTGACTCGCCCACTACGCCTACCACGTTCGCGTCTTCCACAAACCCGTTTCTGTGCCGTCCCCTTCCACATTCGCTTCTATTCAGATGCTACACAGACCCAGGCCCCGGCTCGCGATTCTCTGGCGACAAGCGACACCGAGGGCACTAAGGCCACAAGTTCGCTAAAAGAAGAGCTCCCGAAACTAATGCGGCTCGCCAAGCCCGAGTTCGGCAACCTCTTTGGCGCTCTCTTGTGTCTTATTGGAACCTCTGCCGTGTCGATGTCGTTGCCGTTCTTCATTGGCAAAATAATCGACTCGGCGCGTGACGGCAAGAAAGAGGACGAAGAGGAGACGCTGGCCGATGCCACAGACGATGACTACTACATCAAAGGCATCCCTCTCACTCTGGTCCAGTTCTACGCCGGCTTGACTGTGTTCTTCGTTGCCGGCAGTGTGGCCAACTTTGGAAGAATCTACCTTTTACGCTCGGTGGGAGAGAAATTGGTGGCGCGGCTTCGGTCGCGGCTATTTGCCAAAGTGCTTTCGCAGGACTCGTACTTCTTCGATGTGGGTCCAACCCGCACGGGCATGAAAACAGGCGATCTCATATCGCGCCTTTCGTCCGACACCCAAATAATAAGCAAGTCTCTCAGTGGAAACATAAGTGACGGTGCTCGTGCTCTTATTTCTGGATGTGTGGGCCTTCTGATGATGTGCTGGGTATCGTGGAAGTTGACCCTTTGCATGAGTCTTATCTTCCCTCCTCTCATTTTGATGTCGACGGTGTACGGTCGTCGCATAAAAAGACTATCTAGAACTATCCAGGACAGCTTGGGTTCCATGACAAAGGTGCTGGAGGAGAAGTTCAACGGGTTGAAAACTATCCAGAGCTTTGCACAGCAGCAGGCGGTGGTGCACGAATACAACCAGGAAGTTAGAGACATATTCAAAAAATCCATGCTAGAGGGAAAACTCAGTGGCATTTACTACAGTATTAACGGCTTTTTGGGCAATATCACTTTGATAGGACTTCTTGCTGTGGGCTCCAGGTTGATCAGCGCAGGCGAGATCACCATTGGCGATCTTTCCAGTTTCATGATGTATGCCATTTACACAGGTAGTTCCGTTTTTGGGCTTGGAAACTTTTATACCGAGCTAATGAAGGGTGTGGGCGCAGCTGAACGCGTCTTTGAATTGATCGAGCTGAAGCCTAAGATCACTACGTCGCTTGGAAAGAAAGTGGAAGATTTGCATGGCGATATTAACTTCACTAACGTGAAGTTTGCTTACCCGTCCCGTCTGGACTCGAACATTTTTGAAAACCTTAACTTGACCATCAAAAAGGGAGAAAATGTCTGCTTTGTGGGACCCAGTGGCTCGGGTAAATCCACCGTTTCTCAACTTCTTCTTCGATTTTACGATCCCAACAATGGCGAGATCTCTGTTAACAACCACAACATCAAAGAGTTGAACCTCAACTTCTATCGGTCCGAAATAGGATACGTTCAACAAGAACCTTTGCTCTTCAGCGGAACCATCAAAGAGAACATTACTTTCGGTAAGCAAGACAGTACCGAAGAGGATATCGAGTACGCCAGCAAGTTGAGTAATGCGTACAGTTTCATCAATGGATTCCCTGACAAGTTCGACACTGTCATTGGTCCCAGTTCCAGCGGAAGCGCCCAATTGAGTGGAGGACAAAAGCAACGAATTTCTTTGGCGAGAACTCTCATCAAGCGCCCCAAGCTTCTCATTCTCGATGAGGCGACCTCGGCACTCGACTCCCGCCTGGAGGAAACCGTGTCGAAGAACTTGAAAGAGTTGTCTACTACGAGCCAAATAACAATCATATCCATTGCACACCGTCTTTCGACCATCAGAAACAGCGATAGAATCATTGTCTTGAACAGCCGAGGACTAATCGTGGAGGATGGAAATTTCACCGATCTTTATCTGGACCCGAACAGCAGATTGAATAAATTGTTGAAAAGTGACGAGTTTTCGGAAACGGAGGTGTTATAACAGGGTATAATTAATCTATAGATATAATAGTGAAACAGAATACAGCAGCATTAGGTTATGTTAGGATCGGTCTCGGTTCATTTCGCGGCCGATGTTGGTGCCGGAATTCAGCCGCGTTTGCACCCGCAGCAATCATCTCACGCTGAAACTCACATGCTCTACTACCCCAGAGAATCGAGCCACCAAATTTACCCAAAGATTCTGAGTTATATAACTCAACTTCAACCCAACATATTCCTTCCAAATTTAATTATCATACTGCCATAAAATCCTACTGCCCTCGCAAACCCGGGATAGATATTGACGTACCCCGCATTTTCACTCTAATTCATTGTTCCAATGCATCGGTCACCAAAGGAGCCTCTGCTGCCCACATCTGAGTGGAAACTAGTTGAAAGATTGAAAATAGAGGAGAGACATGAACAACTTCTGAACATACTACCGCTATATGGAAAGGTTGCACTGGCGCTCATCCCTTCATTGCGCAATTACATTGATTACTTCAATAATAACAACCAGGGTGGCGATGGCGTAGACCATTCAAGAGCAGAATACTCCACCAAGCCAGATGATTCCAGTCCGGATGATATTGATGTGGCTTTGCCTCTAGGGGAGAAAGGGGCACTGAACTCGTTTTTGAACACGCTCACCACTGCGCTTTTCTGTTCGAGTTCCGAGCAGCTGAAGACCAGTCGCAATGTTCTTCGTGATGATCGAAAACCCACAGACACTTTATCCACCCCAACGTCAGAAGAAATCGACAAAATTGCGGACCTGGACCTGCTTCCGACCGTGAAACCTCTAATCGACACCACGGGAATACTACAGAAAGAAAAATCCTTCAATGATCGCAAGGACAGAACACCTATACTACCCACTACCAATATCGAAGAGGAAATCAATGACGACTTCCGGGATAGCGATACTACTAAAGTTTCCCTGACTTTCCGTGAGCACGATTCCACGAATACTAATGAGACAATACCACTGGAGATTGAGATGACTCCGTGGCAAAAGTCAGTATTTCAAAAGATCAATTTCATATCCCGAAATGAGAACACTCTTTTCAAATACGCAACTGACATTAGAGAGGACGACCCTGCTTTTGAGAAATTGCCATGGTTGATTGCAAAGAAACTTAAAGAGATTTTCAAACTTCTGGACGATGATAAATTTCAAGGAGTGTACCAATCCTGGCTAGCACGAGACGTTCTTCTACTCGGAAACGTCTATTTGACGTCGGAGAACCTATGTTTCTATTCGCTTCTTCCAGGCGCACTTTCAAGCGATGACGACGAAGAACTCCGCCAGGATGTTACATTGTACGAAGGTGCATTAGGCTTCAAGTTAGGTCATTATGGTGATTCTTACTACAGTCTGGTTGCCACGCATAATTTTTGGGCGAAATTAAAACGTCAAAATTTGTTCATCTATCCTTCGGCGACCAAATTATTTTTCCCCGTTAAAGTCATTGATCTACGAGATGCCCTTTACTGTGAAATTGTGGCAGATTCCTCATTCATACCGAGTCCAAGAGGAGAGAATAACCTCGATTGTAAAATACCCAAGATCCTGTCCTTTGCACTGCTACTGCAGCTCGAGTCCGAAGCATCAAGCTTATCTGAAGAAGCTGATGATGTGGCAGAAAATTTTCAAGGCGGAGTTTGGTTCAGGATAGTTTGTTCGAAGAAGGCTTACAAGTTTTATACAAAGAACATATTTTCTGCACGTCACTGGTGCAATGCAATTACCAAAGAAATCTTTCAACTTCACAATGCTAATTCAAAAATGGAAGTTTTGTTAAAGATACCTTTGGAGAGAATACTTGAGTTTAAGAAGAATTATGTTCTTGCAGACGACGAAACTTCAACGGAGAGTGATACCCCGGTGGTTTTCACTGTCAAATACAATGCAGAAAGTCCTGATACCTCGGGTAGTCAAAATAGAGAAAATGTTTCCATTAACTCGCCCGACTTTGCCCATATTTTATTGTTTGGCCAGGGCGTCGAAATGAATGAAACTATGTCAAGGCTACTAAAATTGGTCAGGGAAAAGGCACAGAGGAGAGACTTTCATCCAGTGTCAAATCCCAGGAGTGGAAACACCATCCTTTCTACGCTTCGACCAAATTCTGAAATTGGAGTCTCTCTCATCGACAAAATCGCTCTTATTAATGAGCAAATTTTAACAACTGATGAAAGACAAAGGTACCTCTCCAAGAGCGGAGGGGATTCACTTCTACCAGGGTGGATAAAGAATAATAAGTCGAATAATAACTCCGTTTCAAATTCACCAAGTCGCCTAGAAACACAATACAATGATGAGTTAAAATCAGAAGAGGTAATTGATGGGTTTTATTTGCAATTCCCAAAACCATTTTCCATTCTGACTTTAATGAGTTTGAATTTACATATATCTACGGAAAAGAAAGATGCCGCTGATATGGAGAAACATTACGCAAACCTTATGGAAGAATCGAAAGAAGATGATTCAATGCCTTCAGATCTTGAGCACAGCCAATACTTGGGGTCCAAAAATGATCATGGTCTGCTGTTCGATGATTCTTCCGCTCACAACAAGTCTGATCAAGAGAAAAACGTATCAGCAATGCGAAACATTAAACAATTCTATTTAGTGGGTAAGGGTTTGACGTCTGATCCTCAGCATTATGACACAAATCGTGAAGACCAATTTCTTGTGACATCAGGACCCATACGAAGCAGGGATTTGGAAAAGTTTAGGCATCGGTTTCTGCTTAGTCCTGATACTGAGTTGGTAGCATCATACCATGCGTTTTTGCAGCGAAAGATTCCCGTTTATGGGAAATTGTACCTCGGGACCGAAAAACTTTATTTTCGAAGTTTACTTCCAGGTGTTGCAACTAAAATGATTTTGCCTCTTAAAAAGCTTGAGGAAATGCAAACAACAACAGGTAGTTTGGTTCGATCACCGGGATTACGGATTAGTCTTCACGGAAGTGAACCGCTTTCATTAACATTTGGATCGGCCAAAGTAAGGGATGACTGCAAAAAGATGATTCTTAATCAAATTTCGTGCAATTCAAAACTTGGAATGAAAAAAACAAAAGCTTTTGGCGTCGATACGAATGAAAGTGTTACAGCCGATCAGAAATCAACTTCCTCGTCAAAATTAAGGGAAAATTACTCAAAAAATTTGGCGAGTCAAAGAGTAAGGGCTGCCAGACTTCGCTTGCTAGAAGATAGGGTTTGTGCCGCGTCTGGAATGGTATTTCCTATAATACTAGCTGAAGATCCCATTTTTTTCACAGAAGTCCGGAGCTCCGTTTCATATAGATTTACACTCTTGACAATTGGTTCAAGAGGAGATGTACAGCCATATATTGCCCTTGGAAAGGGATTAATGGCTGAAGGTCACACTGTGACCATCGCAACACATCTTGAGTTCAAAGAATGGATCTTAAGTCATGGATTGAAATTTAAGGAGGTTGCAGGAAATCCTGCGGAGTTGATGTCCTTAATGGTGAGGCACGGATCAATGTCAGTTGGATTCCTTAAAGAAGCTGGGGGAAAATTTAGAGGATGGATATCTGAGCTTCTATCCAGTAGTTGGAAGGCGTGTCAAGACACTGATGTTCTCATTGAGAGCCCATCCGCTATGGGTGGTTTACATATCGCCGAAGCTTTAGGAATACCTTATATGAGAGCTTTTACTATGCCTTGGACCCGTACGCGAGCATATCCTCACGCATTCGTGGTACCTGATCAGAAGCGAGGAGGGTCGTACAACATTTTAACTCATGTTATTTTTGAGACAGTATTTTGGAGAGGGATTTCCGGTCAGGTTAACAAATGGAGGAGCGAGTCATTGGGTCTTAAAAAGACCAGTCTCGTGAAGATGCAGCAGACACAAATACCATTTTTGTATAATGTATCACCAGAGATTTTCCCTCCTTCTGTTGATTTCCCAGATTGGGTCAAAGTGACGGGATACTGGTTCTTGGATGAGGGATCAAAAGACTACAGTCCTCCGGATGACCTTGTACAATTCCTTCAAAATGCTCGGGGTGATGGTAAAAAAATTGTCTACGTTGGATTCGGTTCGATTGTTGTCTCAGATTCAAACAGTTTGACCCAGGCTGTGGTTGATGCAGTATTGGCGCTGGATGTCAGATGCATTATGAATAAAGGTTGGTCGGACAAATTGAGTAAAGAAAAGTCCAAACCTGAAGTTCAGCTTCCCAAGGAGATTTTCAATGGCGGTCTGATTCCTCACGATTGGCTTTTCCCGCAGATAGATGCCGCAGTTCATCATGGAGGGTCTGGAACAACTGGAGCATCTTTGAGAAGCGGGTTGCCTACGATTGTCAAGCCCTTTTTTGGCGATCAGTTTTTCTATGCTTCTCGGGTCGAAGAGCTTGGTGTGGGTATTGCACTTAAGAGGCTCAACGCCAAAACGTTTACCAACGCATTGAAGGCCATTACTACGAACGAAAGTTTTGGTAAAAAAGCTCGCGTTATTTCCCAAAATATCAATTGTGAGTCTGGGGTTTTGGAAGCTATCGGCGATATCTACTCGGAACTTGCATACGCAAAGTCGCTTATTGATAATATCCGACTCAACAACGACTTGAGACCAGGAAACGACGACGATTCAACTGCTGCTGCAAACGGTGCAGGTGGTGCAAAACTGTATTCCCGCAGCTTGAATGCCAGCGAGGAAGACCTAACAATTGATACAGTAGCCTTAGGTATGACTGGTTGAGGTAATCGCATGGCCTCGCGCACCTGCGCAGTGCCGTGTGCATCTGACTCTGATGTGTGCAAGTTGACTGCGATTAGGGTAGAACAAAGGCATAGAGAATGAACCAAAGCTTGACCTGGCGTTCTCAAATGGCGTGTGGGAAACTGCTAAAGTCTGTATTCTGGGTGTTTCTTCCCGGAAAAAATTGTGTACGGGGAAATAGGGCCACCTCGGGCAATCTACACAGTTATGCGTTTATAGCGCTAATGTAGGTATGAGCAGAACCACCGGGAAAGCGCAACGAGTTCTCTTTTTTTCTTTCAAATCAGAAAGATTTACGTGAAACTCTCACTGCTTCGCCGTTTCTACTTCAACTTCAGTAGCCATATGTGCTGCTGATCCTGACCGCTCAAGGTAACCTATCAACCTGCACCCAGTAACAGCTGCATGTCCCCAGTCACGTGAAATAGAACAACTCGGTGAGTAATCGTAGCACAGCTCCGCATGATACTAACGAAATTCTGAGCGATATATTCGAAAATCTTCGGACTGCCAGTTTAGACACAGATATTTTACCCTTTGCATTTTACCAACGCTTCACTACCGCGCATCGTATTTAGAAGCTTCCATTCAATTGTGTGACTGCGCCACACCATGCCAAATCTGATCTACAAAGACATTACTGAGGAAACCGCCCGAACGAATCCGTACGCGGCTATGGTTCCGGGCCAAACGGTGGTGGAAATTCCTGAATACCAACTTGAATGTGGAGAGCTTCTTCGTGATTTCCCCATTGCCTACAAAACATGGGGCAGGCTCAATAAAGATAAGGATAATGCCTTGCTCATTTGCCATGCGTTGACAGGCTCTTCGGACGTGCTGGACTGGTGGGGCCCACTTTTGGGTACCAACCGCACATTCGACCCTTCTCGTTTCTTCATCATTTGCATCAACTTTTTGGGATCACCCTATGGCTCTTGTTCTCCAATGACTATCGAAAAGGCCACCGGAAAACGCTATGGCCCAATGTTCCCTCTTGTGACCGTCAAGGATGATGTTGGGGTGCAGAAACTAATTCTCGACTCTTTGGGAGTCAAGAGCATTGCGTGTGTGGTTGGTGGCTCCATGGGAGGAATGGCTGCGCTCGAGTACTCCTCCACCTACAATGGAACCGGATACGTCAAGTCTGTGATTGCATTGGCGACTGCCGCACGTGCAAGTGCGTGGTGTATTTCCTGGAACGAAACTCAACGTCAGTGCATTTTCAGTGACCCCAACTACGACGACGGCTACTACTACGAAACACCGGGTCTCAGCCCCAAGAGTGGGTTGAGTGCAGCAAGAATGGCAGCGTTGCTCACGTACAGATCAAGAAATTCCTTCGAGGCCCGTTTCGGCCGTAAGTTGCCCAACCCCAACCAAGCGAAAGCCTCCCCGCCTGCCGAGGGAGATGTGAGATTTCCCAAGACAAAAGAAGAAGAAAACTGGTTGAAGCACAATGAGGGCTCCAAATCTTCCAGAGCGTCGTCCACAACCTCTTTTTCCAATGGTCCAGACAAGCCGCAAACGTATTTCACTGCCCAGTCATATTTAAGATACCAGGGCGACAAGTTTGTGGGACGTTTCGATGCCAACTGTTATATTTCCATCACCAGAAAACTCGATACTCACGATATCACCAGAGGTGCTATTGATCCTGACACCGTAACGGAGGACCCACTACCTGACTTCCTCCATACTTTGAAGTTGCCTCACTTGATCATCGGCATCACGTCCGATGGGTTGTTCACCTATGGCGAGCAGCAACTCTTGGGTGATTACATTCCTGACAATGAACTAAAGAGATTGGACTCTCCCGAGGGCCATGATGCTTTCTTGTTGGACTTCGAAATCGTCGACAAGTACTGCAGAAACTTCTTGCACAAGCAGTTGCCTGAATTCTTTGACGATGCTTCGGGAAAAATAGAGTTGTTCTCCGACTGGGAAAGTCACGTGGTGACCGTTTCCAATGGTGGAGAATCTGTGTTCGGCGAGGCTGAGAAGAACATCACCAACTGGTAAATAGAATGAATAGACCATCATGCAGCCAAAAAAAAATCGTATCAAATTATGAGCTCGGGATGAGAAACAAAACAAAACCAAATACAACTAGAGAAAGTGTCAACATTTTAAAACTCACACACCAGGACCAGTTATAGCTAAATATGGTGTACGGGTGTGTGCAACGGACGGCGGACCTACATATGCTAGCGATGAGAGAAGATTCCAAGCTGATCATGTACCAGTTTACAGAACTACAACAGATAAAGCCGTTATACAATAATGTCGACTACCTCAGTGTGATATCTTCTTGTCCAGATACACTCTCCCATCTACAGCGCATTTCAGAGCAGCTTTATCTCTATCGCAGTGACAATTCGAATCAAGTGGGAGATCTCATTGAATACATTAGTAGGGCCGATTGCAAGCATTTTGCCGTCGAAACGAAAACAGACAACGATTCGCTTATAATTAACTCCGAGGAAAAAGATCTTGTGCAACTCGATCTTTCCGAACACACGCTCTTCCAAAATAATTATGCAACGAGGTACATGAGATTCTCCAAAGTGGTTCCCGCAAAGAGTTCACCGGACTACGGAACACGATATCGTTGCAAAGTGAAGATGGATCCAAATACTAAATACCATAAGGATCTCTCACATTTGATTCTCAAAGCTTTTACTAATGCCAGAATACAGGTGTTGCTGGATCAAGAACTTCCGTTTGGGCTTGAGAGGGTTTGGCCAAAGTATAAAGAGATTGAGCTTTCTCCCAACTCAAACATTAAGCCTCTAAGCTATGAAAGAATTGACCCAGAGAGCTCGATGGAGTACTACGAGTACTTTTGCATGTTACACATTAACGGTTTTCCTGATAGAAGTAACGATCACGTGAAACTTACAAGTATGTACGAGGGACCTCAAGAAGCCGTCACTGAAGAAAAATACCGGTTTCCACTTTACTTAACAGTTGCCAGTGATATCAACCCATTGGCTTTGAATATTCTAGCAAATAAAGATGGGTGGGTATCACTCTTTGCAAAAACCAAGGATCAAAACGTGTTGATCACCAAGTCCCAGAATCCATATATGTGGAGAGTTACCCATTGAAGCGGAAAAAAAAATAAATAGTGTAATATTACATCAAATAGAACTCAATATAAATATATACAAGAGAGTTTGCCTGACTATATACTAGTGTCAGGTTTGGTTCAGAGTGCGCAAGCATCGTTGGCACTTTCAAACATCAGGCTGAAATCTTCAGAAATGGGACTTAACCCCGGATTTGGGAACGCAAGACCCAACGAAGGGGTTTGATCGTTGTAGATGGAATTATTACCCAAAGACGGCTTGACCGAAAGCATCAGCATCCACCAATCGTCCACCGTGGCATCCGGTACCGCGTAAGGAAAATTAACTGAGGGTGATGGAGACTGACCTACTTGGTAGTAATTACTACCTTCGTCTTGGCGTACTTCGTAACTGGTTGCATTTCGTTCTTGGATTTTGCTCAAGGCCTCCTTGATCATTATAATCATGTCTTGAATCATATCACAATCGAACTTGAATTGGCCCTCTTTGCCTCTGCACCAATTCAAATAGAAATCACGACCGTCACGAACACTTCTTAATCTTTGTTGAGTTTTGAATGATCTCCAGCTGTAGTAATACCGGGAGCTCAAATGGGCAGACGTATCAATGAATATATCAAAACACTGATAAGTTAGAGCATGTAATTCGTTCAACATTTCATACCTAGCTTTGTACTTTTGGTTGTAAAGTAAATTCTGCAGGTGATTGTGCAGAGTTTCACAGCCGAGAATAGAGAAGCGGCATCGAATCAAGACCGCCAGCAAAATGATAAAACATTTGTGGGCCATATTTTGGAGGACAGGGGTAATGGCAATGTCGGTGCTGTGCTCAAACCAGATAAGGCCCTTTTCAACATAGTCGTTAAATATTGGCATCATATCATCGATAATCACACTCATCATTTTCTTAAGGTAATAATAGGCCAGATCAAGATCGTCGTGGCGTTCGTAGTAGTTGAAAAAATGAGAAGTAGTTGAAAGTAAGAGAAAACATGATTGCAAATAAGTTTTGAATTCAACGATTTCGCGAGGCGAGAGCTGCTTCCCTTCAGGAAGAGTGCTCTTGTTTGGCCTTAAAAAGTCATTTTCAAATTTTGCGATGATTTCACGGTAGGTATCGATCGGCAATGACTGGCGCAACTTAGGCACCACCTTCACCACGTCATGCAATGGGTCATAGCAACGATTCATGCAGATCAAAATATTTACGGCCTCTTTTTCCAACTCTGGATCGCGGACATTTTCGTTCCCGGGCTCGTAGTAGGGCACACTGGTATCGAAGATGTCTTTATCAGTGGAGAGAAACATGCCAGTGCTCATGCTTTCGGTTATGTCCAACATCAACAAGAAGTACCAAATTTTGCGGCAGAGATGTGTTGTTTTCTTGTCTGCGGAATTCAAACCGAAATGGTTGGGCTCGCGGTGGAGCCCCAACGAGATGGCAGTGTTGATGACCATAGCAGTGTTACCCTTCGCGTTGGTGTCGTCAGGGCTATCGCAGTTTTCTGGAGCATACATGTAGTACAATTTGAGATAAAGGCAGAGCTGCAAGATTTGGATGTTGCAATAACGTAGAAAGCCGCAGTAAGCGAGACTTTCGTTCCCTAGGTCAATCACGTCAATGTGGATCGGGTTGTTCAACAAGTACTTGACCTCTACCGCCGGCCCTGCGTCTGCGGAAGAATTGAGGTTTTGCTCGTTCACGGCAAGAGAGTTTGTAAAGAGCGTGAGGTAGCCGAAGCGGAGCACCACCATGAGAAGGCCCAAGTTGACAAAGTCCAACTTGCGCTTGATGTGAAGACGGGTGATTTTCTCCTCGGTCCTAGAATCAGAGCCCAAGATGCGGGCGATTTCCTTTTCGAACGAAAGCTGGTCAAGGAAGGGGAAAAACACGTATACGCGGGCAAAAAAACGGTCAACCAACATCCACAACACCTTGCGCGACGGTAGCACCTGGAGATAGCGCTCGTCCAAAGCGAGTCCGGTGTGGAGGTCTCCGTCATAAACGGTGAGGCCCGTGGTTTTAGCCTTATCGTGGTATTTCAGAAGACCGTTTCCTGTGCGTTTGACTTTCGAGTTCAACTCGAAAGTTCCGGTGATGGAAACTTCCTGGGTAAAGCGGTCAATAAAGACACGGTCGGACGGTTCCGATGGCTCCGACGAGTTCAGAATGCCAAACATTTCTGCGCGCGTGAGCGTGAGATTGCTCTTCCAGTTGTAAGAGAACAAGTGGCGGAGGATGTTATCGGAGCAGATCAACGCAATCCACAGTAGCGGTGGCACGAATTGCGACGAGCGACCTTTGTAGACAGCAAAGGGCAAGAATGTTCCGTGGAACGAAAACTGCTCGGTTTCGGGCGCATGCATGATTGGCGATGACGGCCACACTGGACCAGAAGGCTCCACCACCCGCAGAAGCGAGACCGATTTTTCCAACATCAGGATTTTTTTCTCGAGCAACTGGAGTTCCGACTGGACCTCGGGCGCGGTATGTGCCGCCTGCAACGCATACTGCAGCACAGAGTAGGTGGTGGTCGGGGTGGTGGAGCCGATGGAAGAGGAGGTGGAGATGTTGGATGCAGAGGTTTTGGTGCTCGGCACAGAGCCAAACAGGCCATTGGAACCGACCAAGGGCGACCCGGAGGAGTGGAGCGGGTCCTGGCCTGGCGGGACGTGAGCTGGCGCAAACAAGTCTTTGGAGTATTCGCACACTGGGTTTCCATACTTGACACAGGTGGAGCACGGGTTTCCCTTGTCACAGCGCACTTTTCTGCGTTTGCAGAAGGTGCAGACAAAAGTGCTGCGGTTTCGCCGGCGCGGTTGGGGCATGGCAGGGAAGAGGCAACGGAGAAAGCAGTGTGGGAAAGAGTTTCCGTTCAGTTGAGTATGCACCGGGACGGAACAGGACAGGAGTGTGTATGTACAGACGTACGGTAGGCTTAGTGAACGATGGATGTTTGATTGTCTGCTGGGGCAATTGGGTCGGCCAATGCGGTGGTTCGGGGGCGTTTGGGGAGTTCGCGGTGGGCTCGTGTTCGCGGTGGGCTCGTGTTCGCGGGCCCGTGTCTACAGCGGCCTATCTGATATATGACTTTTTTTGTCCTGTTGTTTCTCTGTCTGTATCTGCCTGTATGTCTACGCGCGGCGTCAGTGGCAATACTGCACCCGCGTGCGGAGGAGGCTCTAGAAGTGCGCATGCTAAGCCTGCTCAACAGATGTAGGCGGTTCTGCAGTACTTTGCCACCGCGTTTCGTACCCGGAAGTCAGGCAGCCGCACTGGAATTTGCGATCGCTGGGCCGGATTTACTACGGCTGACTGGGGAACACCGCTGGCCACGGCAGAACACGGCTGAACACGGCTGGCTACGGCCGGCCACGGCTGGGTTTACAGGGCCAGACTTGGTGTGCAACGCGCCGTCGTGGCGACGCGTGCAATTGGCACCCTGCTCATCACCGGTGGAACCCTCTTAGCAGCTGCAGTAACTACATCAGTCACTTCGGTCACTTGAGCAGTCGCTGGTCTGACACATGAGGCTGGCGCGGGGTTAACCTACCTGTGACTGCATGCGCGCTCTCGTAAATACGGTCCATCTGCAAATAGGTGCAATGGCACCTCCAATGGCATTCGCTGATTTGTGGTGTTGCAGATGTTTCCATCGACTCTTACTGCATCCGTCTGTTTTGGGTTTGCTTGCGTTGGTCCCAATCAAGCAGTCTCCTCCCGAGCACAGCTCGATCACGATGGTTCATAATTGCGAGTGTGTGTTCGCTAATGTATGATGGGGTAGCCCGAAGAAGGCAAGCAAATCCCTACCAAATGGTGCAACGCGTGGTAGTCTCTTCAATTACCACGGCTCCGAAACGAAAACCGTTCTTACATGATATTACTACCAGACTCCGCCAGGGGATTGACACCATGCACAGTAGGCAATCGTGGGTCCAGACACCGGTGCACGACAGGGCATGAACACAGGACCTGAAAACCAAACAGTGGTAACCGTCTACGGGTTTGAAGATCTTCTATCACTACTTGACGCAACATAAGTAGGCTAAACATGCATGGCACCGAAAACAGTAATGCGACGATTGCAATCAATTTCATCACCTGACAAATCGCACCAACCTCATAATCAAACAATGTTGCATAGAGCCTACCCTGAGAGAAATCTATTAATAGGGCTCCGTGCCCTGTATAGAGGGTTTTCCTACTGGTCTCGTAGCACAAGTTATTGGTTACTGTACTGGAAACCTGTACGGGGAAACTGCTTCCAACGGCATTATACCGGCAATGGATTTTTCGCTAATGGGGCACAAAACTTCTCCCCAGCTTCATTCAAATGTTTCTGGCACTTCCAACCACCCGTGACGATCTCTGCCGCTGTCGGTTTTGGTAAGCATCTCGATACCCTTACTTGTACCCTCCCTCGCCCTGCACAGTCGTAGCTATCTCCTCCTCCACAATCTGGAGGCACTGGTGCACCGATCCCTACTCTTCCTCATGTCCCAAGACTTCCAGTTGCTGCTTGTGCGCAAAACGCTCGATGAACTCGGCCAATTCCAGGCGGCCAAGCTCGTGGCGGAAAACTCGCCCCAACTTCCCCCTCCTTCCGCGCCATGGCTCCTCCTATCTGCGCTCCAAGAGAATCTGGCTCAAGGTAACTATGGAGCCATTCTCTCTCTCCTCCTGGATTCGCCCGAGGAGTTTGCGTTCCATTCAACGTTTTCCGCCGCATTCGAAGACATGCCTCCCGTTTTCCGCCGCGTGGGTGCCTACTTAACCGCACGCACTCAGTTCTTGGAAATGGTGGTGCAACACAGTTTTGCACCCGACCTGGCACCCCAACCCCGGCTCGTGTCCTTCCTCCAGAACCACGTCGCTGCTATATACGACCAAAAGGGCTTTCGCGGCCTTCCCACGGCCCTTGAAACCCACCTTTCGCGCGAATCGGAAGGCTCTGTGCTTTTGCCGCTAGCAATCAACCCTCCCAGTGCCGAAACGCTCTCCTCGCGGGTGTTTGTGGCCTCTGTTCTTCTCTCCGACGAAATCAAGACTCCCGCCGGCCTCGAAAGCTGCTTCAGCTTTTTGCGCTCCGTGCTCTCCTCGCAGTTCCATCTTCTTATTTCTCACTACACCAATACTCAGCACGACCAGCGCCACATCCCGGACCACTGCCTCTCCGACTTGATCCGCGACGCGCTTCTCTACCGCCTATCAAAAAACATCTTTTACTTGCCGCCTAGAACCGTGCCGCTCGATGCCAATTCCTGGCATCCGCTCTTGACCAATTCCTCAACCGATTTGGCGCCCAAGACTAACTTCCCGAGCGTCCTTTTGCACACGCTCTCGGACCATACAGACGAGGTGTGGTTCACGCGGTTCTCGCCGCTGGGCCGCTACTTGGCCACGGGCTCTCTCGATGGTAAATGCTTCATCTACAACGTGGTAGCAGGCTTCCAGTTGGTGGCCACGCTCGACGCTGCTGCCGAGGATGAGGAAGCAGTCTTTGCGCCGGGCTGCCACAAGTCTGATTTCGATAAGAAAAAGGGCATTATCTATTTGTGCTGGGAACCGCACGAGCGCTTCATTGTCACCTGCTGTCTCGACACGGTGGTGCGCATCTGGCGCATCGAAAACCTTCTCGTTCCCACGCGCATCACCCGCTCCATGGACGATGCGAGACCGGTCTCGTTGTTGTCGTGTTTCACCTTGGGCGAACGCATGCGGACATGGCCCTGTGAGTTTCTCCGCTACGACAAGAGCCTCCCTCCTCACTTTGTTGTGGGCTCACCGGATAAGGTCTTGAAGGTATTTGGCATTGACGGGCGTGAGGTGTTGGACTTTTATACAGACGCCGACGAGTGGCTGGAGATATTGGACAATGAGCCGGCCTCATCCAGTTTAGGCGTTCCAATGACGCTGCCAGATCCGTCCGACGCCAAGACCTCGGAAAAACACAAAGCCGATAACGTCCCCGCCGCCAGCGCCGGCCAGTTCAATCGCATTAATGACTTTGCCATCACCCCGAACGGGAAGGTTCTCATCACCGCCAACAACGACAAACAGGTTCACTTCTACAAAATCCCCAACATGTTTGATCCGGCTGCTACCACCGCCAAGATTGCCCTGTTGACTTTAAACGGTCGCTTGACTTCGTGCTCTGTGTCCGCCAGCGGCCAGTATATGCTTTTGAGTGTAGCTCCAGAGGAACTACAGGTGTGGGACATTAGCCCGCTCGACAACTTCGAACGGCCGTTTTTGAAGCAAAAGTTCTTAGGCCAGAGCCAGGCAATCTACATGATCCGCTCGTGCTTTGGTTATATGAAGACTTATGATCAAAAGGAAGAGTTGGTGTTGAGCGGAAGCGACGACGGGTGCATTTATGTGTGGAAGCTTGAAACGGGCCAGCTCATTACCCGAGTCAAGGGCCATCACGGTTTGTGCAATGCGGTGGATTGGAACCGCTTCTTTTTACCTTCGTCACCGGCACATATCGACTACGGTGCATACTGGAGCTCGGTGGGCGACGACAAGCTCGTGAAAATCTGGGGCCCTCAGGCGTAGCAAGACTTGGGTCCTTGGCGTAAATTCGGGGGCCGTGTCTATGCTTCAGGTTATGTATCTTTAATTCGTTAGATTCAAAAGATTCAATCTTTCTATTCACGTACACACTTGACAGCAAAAAGCTTACAACTCGTCATGTTGAGCCTCGGCTTCGGCCTCGGCTTCGGCCTCTACCTCTGCCTCTGGCTCAGCCTCAGCCTCAGCCTCCACAAGAGCGGCATCTCTGGCAGCCTTCAACTCATGGCCGTCAACACCGTGAGTACCGTGCTTCTTGATGAAGTCGATGAAGTACTCGGCTTGTCTGGCTTGGTCGTACACAACGTGCTCTCTGATACCGGTCTTCTCGTTGATCTTACCGTTGGCTGGGTAGAAGATGATGGTTGGGTAACCCTCAATCATGATTGGGGTGTCAACATCGTTGTTGGAGTGGTCAATTTGGGCAATGACAACCTTAGAATCTTCGTTCTTGGATTCGTAAACCTCGGCCAATTCTTCCCAAATTGGGAACAACTTCTTACAGTGGCCACACCATGGGGCGTAGTATTCAATGAAAACATCCTTGGAAAGATCGTTAAGGGTGTCCAAGTAGTTGTGGGCAACCAATTTGATCGACGACTGGGCGTCAATCTCTTCTTGGGTTGGCATTGGCTCGGACTTCACGATAGGATCAACCTCACCAGCCAAGAACGATTCAATGAATTCGGCAATAACCTCGGTGGAAGGACCCTCAGGGTACTCTGTCTGGTTAATACCATACTTTCTACCGTTGGCGTTGTTTTGAATGGCAAACAATGGGAAAATCTCTGTGTCCATGTTCAAGGTGGCGGCGTGGCCACCGTACTGGGAGGCGTCCAAACCGACAAAGTTCAATTTGCCGACGTATTTCTTACCGAGCTCGGTGAAGAATTCATTCACAGATTGTCTTTGTTCTGGAGATGTGTAGAAGTAGTAAGACAAAGGCAAAGACGACTCCATGTAAACGGTGTAGGTGTCCCTGTTAATGTCACCAAAGTATGGCACCTTGGCGTTCTTGAGCCAGTCCTGGAAGTTCTCCTTAGAGAACTCAGAGGAAAACACTCTGGGGTCAGTCACTTGGTCTGGGTGGAACATCAAGTAGGATGGCTCGGTAGTGGACAACTCGGAGCCAATCAAGGCGCCGATCTTCTTGATTTGCTCGTCATCCTCAACAGAGTAGAAAGGAGTCTTGCTTCTCTCAGCAAATGCAAGGCTACCAAAAGTGGTGTTTTGAGCCTCAGCAGACTCGTGTACAGCAGATGGCAAAAATTGCACCACCACTGGCTTGGTGGTGTACGAGGTAACATCCTCGAACTCGGTAATGTCAGCAAACAGCTTGACTGGAGGACGAGATTCCTCAATCATGTATTCGACGATGCCCTCAGCAGAACGTGGCCCTTCGTAGTCGCTAGGCTGTTGGTAAGCGCCTCTGATGACCTTCAAAGTAGGGTAACCTCTGATTCCGTGTTGCTGGCACAACTCCGCCTCCTCCACACAGTCAATCTGAGCCAACTTGATGTTGGGGTGAGTCTCGTTCAACAGATCGGCGGCCTTGGTGAACTCAGGCGCCAATTGCTTACAGTAACCACACCAAGGAGCGTAGAACTCAGCCAACACCAATGGGTTTTCGTCAAGGAAGGACTTGAACTCTTTGGTAGTCAACTTAACCACGGCCGAGTTTGGGTCGGCGGTGGCCTCGCCATCAGAGGGACCACTGGCCGACACAACAGCCACGGAGGCAAGAAGGGTAGCAAGGATTTGCGAAGAGAATTTCCAAAATTGCATGGCGGTTAGAACTCCGGAAAGAAAGTGATTATCGAGATTTTTTTCGGGGCGCATTCTATCATTTTAACACCGTGTTACCTCTGTTTGTGTGCACGCCAATCGATTAGTAATTTCCACCAACTTCCACGTAGCCTTTTTTCCTGAAGGCGACACCTGGCGAGGATCGGAAATCCTCGCATACGGTGTGTGTAAGAGAACTCGTCGTCTCTTGTTACAAGTTTGATCGCTTTGTTGCTTTTGGTGCCTTTGCTGGTGTATGCTTTAGTTTTGCACGCTCGCAGTTTTCGGTGGCTCCAATCTGAGAACACGCGTGGCCCGAAACCAGACTAGCTGGCAATCTTGATAACGCACAATGTGATCGTTTATTATCTATACTAGAATAACCCGCTAAGTGCTCCGATGGCAATCTCTACGGGCGGCAAGAGGTCATCATTATATTGGAGAAGGTAGACATGGCCGGTGTCGGCCATATCTCCATAGCTGCAGGAACGATGGAAATCAGATAAATCCACGATAGATAAATGAACTGTTCGCGAAATAAGCATATTCTGAGCCAATTTTTCGCATGATTCGAAAGTCCGATGTAGATGCCCGTTTTGAGCCTTGCCTTTTTCAGCGTTGTCTTTTTGGCTTTGTTTTTCAAAACTGTTTTTCTGTAGACTTTTTTCCCTCCTCTTTTTTGGCGGAGTGTGGAACAATAGACAGAGGCATTCCAATGCTCTGAAAAATAACGTCTTCGTTGCACGAGCCGGGCCGAGCGCGTTTCGCAATATGCACTGAAAACTACTCACAATAGTGACCCACCACACCGGCAATATTGTTGAAAGCGAAAAATATCCTCCAATGTGTTAGTCACTGTGGACGTGTTCGAATATTTTTACATTTTGGCGATCAATAGTGGAGGTGGAAATTCCTGGGAGGGTCAGGAAACCCATAATGACCGATCCACGTTCTGCTGATCTAGCCCCAGATTGAGCCAAAACGAGCCCCAGTCGAAGTACCGCTGAATCGAGCCAAATTGAATTCTACATCGGGGTCATGATAATTCATTGAGATAAACTTCAACAAGGTAGCTGCGCAAGTTCTTGCGACAGAAAGTCCGGTTGCAGAGCGAGTACTAGCGCATTCCTGCGGTACGGATACCGCTCGGGCCAATTCCGCTGAGCAAAAAAAGTATGTGTCAGTGTAGTGAATTTTACTGCACGCGAGCAAAATATTGCGGCGTTCCCGATTTGTCTTGCGCTGAGCACTTTTTCATGCCTGAAATGGAATACCGCATCTCGCCAAGAACCACATCAACTGCCTCGTCCCGGCCCGATACATCTACTTAAAAGGGAGCCAGATCCTGCTCCTTTGATTGTCAGCATCATCGCCCAATGAGAATATTTTTGCCATTTCTATTTCTCCTAGCCTCCGTCCAAGGGCTAGTAGTGGTCGATTCCGATGTCGCTTCGGCGTGCATATATTACATGAAGCAGTTTGATTGGGGTTGTGGAGGAACTGGCCAAGGCAAAGCTTTATACAAATGTCGCTGTGCAAATGTGGATTGGTTGGGGTCCGTGGCGTCGTGTATTTCCGCCTACGGCGAAAATTCGGCTAAGATCAAGCATGCATATGCCCATACTGTAACCAGATGCTTGCAGAAGGGCCATTTTCACTACTCAGTATCGGACTTTGAAGCATGGGAAAAGAATGCATCGAGCTACTTGAAAGCTCCAACATCGGCGGATATCACTAGTCAAGTGTACCACCCGCTTTCGGTTAACGGTACGGATTTTGCTGTTTACATTCGCAGTTTCCAGCAGATCAACCACCATGTGTTCAAATCCCAATGGTTAGGTTGGGGTCTCGTTCTATACTGGGCTGCATTAATAGCAGTGTGTACGGTTTCAAATGTGTTATGGAAAACATTCCGTGTTAACGTGTTTGGCAAAACGGTTTCGCAGATATACCACAAGTACCTTCGTCAAGAACTCGGCGTGTTTGGTTTGGACCGCCTCAACGCTATCATCTTATTCTTGTCCTTGGTGCAAACTGTTCTTTCTACTGCATTGTCGTACGACGTGGAGCTTCCGAATGTCTATATTAAGACACGCTATTTTCTCAATCTCGATATCATTGGGTACAGAAGTGCCCTTCTAGCGTTTTCGTTAATGCCAGTGTGCTATGTTTTTGGTCTTCGCAACAATCCATTCACGTGGATGACAGGACTCTCACGAGCACAATTCATGATTTACCATAAGTTTACTGCAGTTCTTTTCTCGTTAGAAGCGCTAATTCACTCTTCGGTTTGGACAGCTTATGCAATTCGTGACGGAGGCTACACTATGTGGAGTATGGATGATTATTGGCGCTGGGGAGTTGTGGGGACAGTCTTGTTGTTTGTGATGTTGGGACAGAGCATCCACTTCATCAGAATTTTGATGTACGAAACCTTTTTGCTTGTGCATAAGATTTTCGGCTGGTTATTTATTGTGGCAATGTATTACCACTGTAACATATTGGGCTGGATGGGATGGATCTACTCTCTTATTGCACTTGTGGTGTACGACAGGCTCATGCGTCTTATAAAGATGTTCTTTATCAACCGAGGATTTCAGAAAGCAAAGGTTAGTGTTATCGATTCCAAAGTATTGAAAATCACTGTCGCGAAGCCTCTGCTTTATCATGCCTCTTATTCCCCTGGTCAATACCTCTATATGAGTTTTTACCACTGGCCCATTTGGTATCAGTGCTGGCAGTCCCATCCATTCACCATTATTTCTTCGCCAGTGGAGTCCAGAGACCATATCACTGCTTACGTGAGAGTGAAAAGAGGATCCACTAAATCTCTCTCAAACTTAAAGACAGATGAAAAGGGAAATGTGTACATGTGGGCACTTCTCGAAGGTCCATACGGAGAACGGTCTGAAACCTTTTATAGGACCGATACAGTGGTTGGAATTGCCGGGGGTATAGGTATTACCGGAATTCTTCCCACCTTTTATGCGATTCAAGGTCCTTCTCGCCTCTATTGGGTAATCAACAACTTGAACGATTTGGATTTGTTGCTGCAGGACTTGGAATATTTGATCTCTAACGGATGCGACGTTCAGGTCATTTATAGTGGGGGCAAGGGCAGCGAAGACGAAATGCTGCTTGATAAATTGGAGCCTTACTTGACTGTAACGTCGCAGAGACCCGATGTTAGTTTATGGGTTGCAGAAGCAGTTGAATATGCCCAGCAACGAGAGTCCAATGAGTTGACGATCATTTCGTGTGGACCCGAGGGTATGACCAGGGGAATCAAGAGCGCTTTGGACGGTCATATCAAGGTGGGACAAAAGCTCGCAATTAGACATATTCTGGAATATGGCGAATGGTAGTTTCGCTGATTATAGAAAAATTATACATTAGCAGAAATCATATGTGGTAGGATTTACCTAAAAATCTAGTGTAGTTAGAACTGCCCTTGAAGAGATCAGCAGAATAATAAGGTTTTTAGGTCCTGTACTATGATTTCAGTAGTCTTCGTGATGCTACCAAGGTGTGTATAGACAGATTTTGCAATCATCGCGATAAGATTCATTCTTGCCACTCTATAGTTGCTACTTTCAAACGCGTGGGAATTCAACATTTTTGCAAATCCAGCTCTTCCCTACGATCCGTTATGACCAAATCAGAAGAAAATTATGATCTACCGAGCGATGATAACTTGGGCGGTGGCTTTATTCTAGATGATCCCGATCGTAAGACGCGCACCAAGAGACCCAAGACGAAAAAAGAATACAAAGAAGCATCTGATGATGAAGGGGATATAGATGAAGATACTCCTTTGTCAAAGAAGAAGGCCCGGGCGCCAAGAAAACCGCGTCAAGCGAAGAGACAGAAGAAAGACGTGAAAGATGAAGAAGACGACTTTGTTCCCGTCAAAAGTGACAAGGACGATGATCACGACGACGACGATGGTGATGACGATATTGCATTGATTGGCCGGTTTCAGGCTGATGCAGGCGCATCGGCAGAGACTGCTATCGATCTTACGGACCTGGAGGAGGAAAAACCGAAAAAGAAGCGTAAGGCGCCTGCCAAGCCAAGAAAGCCACGGAAAAAGAAGGAACCAAAGGTCAAGGTGCCTTATTTTACGCGGACCACCAACAAATTGTACGAACAACACCCAGAATTGAAGGACGTTTTTCCATACTTGCAGTCTTTGGACAAGATCAAGGTGGAGCGGGCTCCACAGCCCGAGGGGATGAATATTCGGTTGCTTCCCTTCCAGCTCGAAGGTCTCAACTGGCTCTTGAAGCAGGAAGATGGAGAGTTCCAAGGAGGTGTGTTAGCAGACGAGATGGGTATGGGTAAAACCATTCAGACAATTGCACTTTTTATGAACGATTTAACAAAGCGGCCCAACTTGGTGATTGGCCCTACTGTCGCTTTAATGCAGTGGAAGAATGAGATTGAGGCGCATACGCACGAGGGGAAACTCAAGGTGTTATTATTTCACGGAGCCAACAGGGAAAATGACATCAAGGAATTAGAGAAGTACGATGTCATTCTTACCTCGTACTCGGTTTTGGAGAGCTCTTATCGTAAAGAGCGTTACGGGTTCAAGAGAAAAGACGGAGTAGTGAAACAAAAGTCTGCTCTACATGCTATCAAGTTCTACCGAGTAATCTTGGACGAAGCCCACAATATTAAGGACAGGACTAGTGGTACGGCAAAGGCGGCCAATGACTTAAACTGTGAGAAGAGATGGTGTTTGACTGGAACTCCTCTTCAGAATAGAATTGGTGAGATGTACTCCTTGATTCGATTCATGAAATTGGAGCCGTTTTTCAGATACTTCTGTACCACTTGTCCATGCTCTTCAGCGGAATGGAAATTTTCCGACTGGAGGCATTGCGATCAATGTGGTCACTCTCCAATGATGCATACAAATTTCTTCAATCATTTTATGTTGAAGAACATTCAAAAGCATGGTATCAGCGGCGATGGTCTTGTATCATTCCAGCATATCCGTTTGCTTCTCAACAATGTCATGCTTCGTAGAACGAAGCTCGAGAGAGCAGACGATCTTGGCTTACCTCCGCGCATTGTTGAAATCCGGAAAGACAGATTCAATGAGGAAGAGAAGGACTTGTATCAGTCTCTCTACAGTGACTCTAAGCGTAAATTCAACGATTACGTTGCGGAGGGTGTTGTCTTGAACAATTACGCTAACATTTTCACGTTGATCACACGTATGAGACAGCTAGCGGACCACCCTGACTTGGTGCTAAAGCGGGTGGGTTCCAATGCGGTGTCGCTGGAAATTGAAGGTGTCATCATGTGCCAATTGTGCGATGACGAAGCTGAGGAGCCCATCGAGTCGAAGTGCCATCATCGGTTCTGTCGCATGTGTATAAGAGAGTACTGCGAGAGTTTTCTGGGCGAAGAAAAGAACTTGGAGTGTCCTGTGTGTCACATTGGGTTGTCGATTGACTTGCAACAGCCCGCGTTGGAGGTGGATGAGGAGCTTTTCTCTAAAGCATCTATCATCAATCGTGTTAAGTTAGGAACTCACGGAGGTGAATGGCGCTCATCAACAAAGATTGAAGCGTTGGTGGAAGAACTCTACAAGCTCCGCTCGGACCGCCACACAATCAAGTCGATTGTGTTTTCTCAATTCACATCGATGCTTGACTTGATTGAGTGGAGATTGAAGAGGGCGGGATTTGAGACAGTCAAGCTACAAGGCTCAATGTCGCCGCAACAGAGAGACAAGACAATCAAGCATTTCATGGAGAACACTAATGTGGAGATTTTCTTAGTGTCCTTAAAAGCTGGTGGTGTGGCGTTGAACCTTTGTGAGGCGTCACAGGTGTTCTTAATGGATCCATGGTGGAACCCCAGTGTGGAGTGGCAGTCGATGGACCGTGTGCACAGAATTGGGCAGAAACGGCCGATTCGAATCACTCGTTTCTGTATTGAGGACAGTATTGAGCTGAAGATCATTGAATTACAGGATAAGAAGGCCAACATGATCCATGCCACCATCAATCACGACGATGCCGCAGTAAGTCGGTTGACGCCGGATGATCTTCAGTTCTTATTTATGAACTAAAGTCACTGAATACATTTATTGAGTAGAAGACAGAGACAGCCGTTTACTTACGCATGAGAAGCCCAAAAATCGCCTGCTCTCACTCATAACCTGGTTTCATAACCGGTATACATGGCTTATCATAACCAGTAATAGCGGGCAGTATAACCCAAATTTGTCAATTCGTAATTTTATAGAGTTCAGGTAGCGTGTCTGTAGAGATACTGTCTCGAGCACGTAGCTCCAAACTCTTATCGCAGTGCGCGCAGTGAGTCAATGAGTGAGTCATTGGGACAAAATGCCTTTACATGTAAGCGGCCCGGCGCTACACGCAGGCACTTGAACCATTGAATGTGGAGCAACACCGAAAAAAAAAATCATTCTTCTTCTCAACCACAATTATCCGAAACATGTCTGACTACTGGTTGAATTACTTGGATAACCCGACATTGTCGGTCTTGCCCCATGACTACTTGAAGCCAGCCAACAACCGCTCGGTAGAGGCGACCAAGAGTTTCTCTGTTCCTCAGGCGAAGGACTTCACCACCGGATTGGCGGTTCTTGCCGCTTTGATCTACAGGCTCACAGGCGACGACGATGTTGTCATTGCCACAGATGCGGCCAGTTCTGGAGAGCCGTTCATCATCAGACTCAATGTGGAGCCCAAATTGACCTTCTCCCAATTATTGGAGAAAGTGCGTCACGAGTTCGACACCAACGCCCACAAGGTGGAGTATAATAGCTTGGACGAGATTGCTGCGGCGATCAAGTTCCAAAAGTCGCTAGATAGCTACCCTGCGTTGTTCAAGGTGTCCTACCAGCACGCCAGAGAATCGCAGAAGTTGGAAACCTCGGTTAAGGGCTCTGTCAGAGACTTGGCGGTGTTTGTGTCGCCTGAAAACGGCCAGTTCCACATCTTCTACAACTCCTTGCTCTATAAGAGCGAAAGAATTGACATTTTGGCCGAACAAATGCTCCAGTTTTTCGCCGCAGTTGAACAGAACCCACTGGAGGAAATCACCAAGGTGAACTTGGTCACCGAGAGCCAAAGAGCACATTTGCCCGACCCTACGTTGGCATTGGATTGGAGCGGCTACCGCGGTGCCATCCAAGACATTTTCATGAAGAACGCTCTTGAGTTTCCAGATCGCGACTGTGTCATCGAAACCAAGTCTTTCATGGACCCCACTTCCGTCACTCGCACCTTCTCCTACAAGCAAATCAACCAAGCGTCCAACATTGTTGGTAACTACTTGAAGGAAACCGGAATTAAGAAGGGCGACATTGTCATGATCTACGCCTACCGTGGTGTAGACTTGATGGTGGCAGTGATGGGTGTTTTGAAGGCTGGTGCTACCTTCTCTGTGATTGACCCAGCGTACCCTCCTGCCAGACAGAACATCTACCTCTCTGTGGCTAAGCCGCAAGGTTTGATCGGCTTGGAAAAGGCCGGTGTCTTGGACCTGCTTGTGGAGGACTACATCTCCAACGAATTGGAGGTTATTTCCACCATTCCGCAGTTGAAGATTTGCGACGACGGCTCCCTTGTGGGAGGCTTGTTGCCAGGAGCCACCTCTGATTGCTTGGACGCTTTTGCTTCCTTTAAGGACACCCCCACCGGCGTGGTGGTTGGTCCAGACAACAACCCCACCTTGTCCTTTACCTCCGGTTCTGAAGGTGTGCCCAAGGGCGTTTTGGGTCGTCACTATTCATTGGCCTACTATTTCCCTTGGATGGCCAAGCGTTTTGGCTTGTCTTCCAACGACAAATTCACCATGTTGTCGGGTATTGCCCACGACCCAATCCAGAGAGACATCTTCACGCCGTTGTTCTTGGGTGCGCAGCTTTTAGTGCCTACTTCCGACGATATCGGTACGCCCGGCAAGTTGGCCGAATGGATGGCTGAATACGGTGCCACCGTGACCCACTTGACTCCTGCAATGGGACAATTGTTGAGTGCACAAGCCACTTCTCTGATTCCATCGTTGCACCACGCCTTTTTTGTGGGTGATATCTTGACCAAGAGAGACTGTCTCCGGTTGCAGACTTTGGCAGAAAATGTGTTCATCGTCAACATGTATGGTACCACCGAGACCCAGAGAGCAGTGTCGTACTTTGAGATTGCCAGCAGAAGCTCCAACGCCAACTATTTGAAGAACTTGAAGGATGTGATGCCTGCGGGCACAGGTATGTACAACGTGCAGTTGTTGGTTGTCAACCGTCACGACACATCCCAAACCTGTGGTGTAGGAGAAATCGGTGAGATTTACGTGAGAGCGGCCGGTTTGGCCGAAGGTTACAGAGGCTTGCCTGAGTTGAACACCCAGAAGTTCATCACCAATTGGTACGTTGACCCAGCGCAGTGGATCGCTCAAGACGAGGCCAACAAGAAGCCCGAAGAAGTGGCCTGGAGAGAAGCCGGCTGGTTTGGTCCTAGGGACCGTATGTACCGTACCGGAGACTTGGGCAGATACATGCCTGATGGTAATGTGGAGTGCTGCGGCAGAGCTGACGACCAGGTCAAGATCAGAGGTTTCAGAATCGAGTTGGGTGACATTGACACCAACTTGTCTCAGCATCCTTTGGTGAGAGAAAACGTCACTTTGGTGAGAAGAGACAAAAACGAGGAGCCAACCTTGATCTCGTACATTGTCGCCAAGGACTGTCCGGAGTTGCGCGAGTTGAAGGAGGAGATAGACGAGCAAGATGACCCAATTGTCAATGGCTTGGCTGCGTACGGCCCATTGATTAAGGATATCAAGAAGTTCTTGAAGAAGAAGTTGGCCTCCTACGCCATTCCTACCTTCATTGTTCCTTTGGTCAAGTTGCCGCTCAATCCTAACGGTAAGGTGGACAAGCCCAAGTTGCCGTTCCCTGATACTGCCCAGTTGGAGGCCGTGGCCAGATTGAGCGCGGTATCCCGAGGCATTAACCAAGAAGAGGAATCTTTCAACGAAGTGGAAACTGTGGTGCGCGACTTGTGGCTTGAAGTGTTGCCCACCAGACCTGCGTCCATTGCCAAGGACGACTCGTTCTTCGACTTGGGAGGCCACTCGATCTTGGCAACGCGCATGATTTTTGAGTTGAGAAAGAGATTAAACGTGGATGTTCCATTGGGGGCCATTTTCAAGTCTCCCACCATTTCTGCGTTCGCCAAGGAGGTGAATACACACGTTAAGGGCGAGTCGGCCCAGTTGGCCGACGGCAGCGAGAAGCCAGACGAGGTGGTCATCGATACCTCTGTTAGCTATGCTGATGATGCCAAGCATCTTGTGGACACCGCGTTGTTGAAGGAATACCCTTCTTTGGAGAAGTTGGACTTTACCAAGACCATCAATGTGTTCTTGACCGGTGCCACCGGTTTCCTTGGCTCGTTCATTGTGCGGGACCTTTTGGTGGCGCGTCCAGGTTACAACTTCAAGGTGTATGCTCATGTGAGAGCCTCTTCTAAGGAGGCTGGTTTGGAGAGATTGCGCAAGACCGGCAAGACCTACGGTATCTGGGACGAAAAGTGGGTTGACCAAATTGAGGTGGTTTTGGGCGACTTGGCGCAGCCCCAGTTCGGCATGGCCGACGCTGAGTGGGCGGAATTGGCTAACACCATCGATGTGATCATCCACAACGGTGCGTTGGTGCACTGGGTGTACCCATATGCGCAGTTGAGAGACGCCAATGTGATTGGCAGTATCAACGTGTTGAACTTGGCAGGTTTGGGCAAGCCCAAACACTTTTCTTTTGTGTCGTCCACCTCCACACTCGACACTGACTACTTTGTCAACGAGTCGGATGAGTTGACATCCAGAGGCTTTGAGGGTCTTCCGGAGTCAGACGACTTGTCCGGTTCCGCCACTGGGTTGGGTACTGGCTACGGCCAGACCAAGTGGGCCGCTGAGTACATCATCCGCAGAGCCGGTGAGCGTGGATTGAAGGGCTGTATAACCAGACCAGGCTACGTCACTGGCTTCTCGCAGACTGGTGCTTCCAACACTGACGACTTCTTGTTGAGAATGTTGAAGGGGTGCGCGGAGTTGGGCTCGTTCCCAGACATCACCAACAACGTTAATATGACTCCAGTGGACCACGTTGCGCGTGTTGTGGTTGCAACTGCGCTTCACCCACCTCAGGCGGACTACTTGTCTGTGGCTCATGTGACTGGCCACCCAAGAATCAAGTTCAACGAGTTCTTGGGTGCGTTGGCCACCTACGGCTACAAAGTCCAGTGTGATGACTACCCAGTGTGGAGAAACTCGCTTGAGACATTTGTAGTGCAAGAAGCAAATGAGTCGGCGTTGTTCCCATTGTTGCACTTTGTGTTGGACAACTTGCCTCAGGACACCAAGGCTCCAGAGTTGGACGACGAGAACGCGGTGAGGTCGTTGAGGGCGGACAAGCCATTTAGTGGCAAGGACGTGAGTGCTGGTGCTGGTGTGGAGAGCGAGCAACTCGGAATCTACATCAGTTACTTGGTGAAGGTTGGATTTTTGCCTGCTCCTACCGGTGCGGGCAAGGCATTGCCAGAGGTTGAGTTGAGTGATGAGACGATGGCGCTCATTACTGCTGGTGCGGGTGGTCGTGGTTCTGCTAACTAATGAAAAGTGGCAGATGTTTAATACACTATCATAACAGATGACGAATATACTATAGTGACATATGATTGTAGACGATGCAGCGTGGGCAAATGTATAGAAGATGGAACTGGGATATAGTGTGTTGGACAAAGGGCGTAGACGTTTTCCATGAGCGTAGCCAAGCTCTACACTATCCATGAGCCTTTTGATACCAGTTCCTACCATAGTGTTACTTTGCTGATTCGCTAGCCCTACTCGAAAAGTGGGCTGACACCATCACTCAGATCGACCTGAAATGCTAGATGGGCAGTACATCAGGTAGATGCTAGACTTATACCGGCGGTGCATTATTCAGGTAGACTGGGACCATAAAATAACACCAGAGATGCTCGGCAGATATTCTACAGGTACAGACGACCATCGTAGTGGCCAGGCTGATCATATACGGTTGGGTGCAACCGCACGCGAATCGGCTTTACCCGAGTGCACACCCGCACTATTCTCCACTGTACTGGCACACTGCGGCATGAGCAGTTCCCCATTCACCAGCCCGCGTTATCGCAGGTCGGCGCTGTCCTTTTCCACTGAAGGGAGAGAGAGGGGAAACCGTGAAAAGACACACCAGTCAGAAAAGACGGACGAGGGCGCAGATGAGTACCCAGAGCCATTCTTGGCAGACGCATTCCCTCCGGAGCCAGCGCTACGTCCCGAGTTGCAAGAGCCACATCCAGCGTCACAAGAAAGACCAGTCTCTCTAGAAAGACGGACTTCCAAAGAAGACGGCGCCGGTAAGCGGTTGGTGGAGCAGTTCTACTCCACCGAGCTGCCGAAGTTCAACCGCCGCCCCAGCGCGTTCGGGCGCCCGTTCGCCCGATTTGGGGCGCGCGCGCGCGCCCCGACCGACGCACACGCCGACTCCGAGTACCTCCAGCCCGCGCACGTGGCGGTGGGCGACGAAAAGTTCAAGGAACTTGTGCAAAAGGGCCAGTTGAAGTACGTGGCGCTTGACCGCGAGGTGGCTGCTACGCAGACGTGGGTCGAGCAATTGGTGGCGGTGGAAGTGCAGCGCGACGAAGTGGACCCAACGGTGGCGGCGGTGGTGGCGGCGGCGCGCGCCATGGCGCGGCCTCCGCGAGCGGCATCGGACGCGGCCGCCACCTCGAACGGCGAGCTCGCGCGCGTGAGCGAACACCTCCAGCAGTTGCGGCACGAGTCGGTGCGGGTGCGGCAGGAGCTTCTGCTTGCTGCTGCGCGAGAACTCCAGGCGCAGGCAAGCGAGGCGCTCCGGACGAGCGTGGCGAAGTTGGATGCGCTCGAAGCGACGCTCGCGGGGTTGGAGGCGAGGTTTGCGCGCGCGCGCAGCACCATGGTCGGGGCGCGCGAGCTGTTGGGCGCGGGGTTTGACGCCAAGGTGGCCATGTTGGAGGAGGTGGCGCGGCGCTTTGCCGAGCACGATCTCTTGCACCGGAAGCGGCGACTTCGGCAACTGGTGAGCGCGTTGGGTGTGGCGGTGGTGGTGGCGGCAGTGGGGATAGTGTTCTGGCGGGCCAGGTGAGCACACCACAAACCTTACGGGTTGGTCCAGAGATAGCCGACGCTACGAATCTATTCGCGGATGGCTTTCTCGTGATGAGCCGGTCGCGAATGTGCTCTGATGTACTGATTGTCTACTGGTGCTGATAATCCACTGTGGCTTGGTGGTGAAGTGGTCAGTTGCAGCTAGGCGCTCTGGCGATCTCGACTGACACCGATCGGGACTGTTTGAAGTTGATGTGGACTATTGGCCGTCAGCTACCAGTCCACTGGCTTGCTTCGTGCTTGAATAGGAGGACCGTAAGTGGTCGGCATTCTTCGACAACTTGACTACTGATGGTCCACTGCTTACGGCCTCTTGACCATGATGGACTTATTTTAGCGAGTCTACTTATATCTGATCGTCACAGTGCGATTTTCACCGCGATTGTCACCACGATTGTCGCCGTGCGATTGTCACCGCGATTGTCGCCGTGCTCTATAGCCACTCATCTCCTGGCTACACTGGCCACCCCTCTGGTCCTGTTGTTCGTCTGTAGCGTGCGACGTGTGCCTGGCGCTAAATGGAACTACTTAGGCACTAATATACCCAGCCTACGCTGTCTGATCACCTCCAATAATCCCGCACTTCAATCTGACTCTGAGTCTCTGACACCGATTGTGACTCCGCAACTTACACCGGCCGGGGTGGGTGTACTGCACCTAACTCAGCCCCGCCACGCCCCTCCACCATCAAACATCCCCCCTTAGCAATACGGAAGACCGTTCCTCACCACCGTCCCCTCACTGCTCTCCACACCTCCACTTCTGCCATTCCTTCTGCGCCGGCCACTCCTGCCGCCTGCCGCAATCGGTGTGTTGGGCTGGAGCCGCAAATTGCTTTTTCGTCTGTGTGCCGGCCACTATTCTCGTTGTGAATCGCGGTTTTATCTTAATCCCCACTCCTCCACCTCTCCATCTGCGTTTCCCCAAGTGCACCTGATCCCGAGAAACTTTGCCTGCGTGTTTCTCACCTGAATTCAATAGGCCGAACATCGCCCTTCGACCATCGACCATCGACCATCGGCCCACGGTCGATCAACACAAACTCACCCGCTCCCCATCTCACTCCCACTCCCAATCTAAGCTGGAGTTCATCTCTCCGTCCCCCACCAATCCTTCTCAAGCCCCGTCTAATCTCCCGCCAAATCCCTTTCCGAAATACCTCACAGTTCCATGACTGAAATCTTTTTCGTCAATGCTGAACCACCCACGGGTTCCCCCCTCTGGGGTGTGGCGCCCCACCGCATCCACCACACCCCGTCGTTGCTGACGCTCCTCGCCGCGCTCTTCCGCTTGGGCAACAGCGAGCTGGACATCGACCACGTGATGGTGGTGGTGTTGGACCCTGCCGCACAGCCCCCAGCCGATACGTGCGCCCTAGATCGTGTGTCGTACGCCGATAGCGAGCTCTTGCTCCGGTACTTTTTCTGCCACCTCAACTTGGTGGTGGTGGCCCGCTCCGCGGTGGCGGACGTGACGTCGGCGGCCCAGTTGCACCGCGTGGTGGACCACGCCAATGCCGTGGTCAAGGACCGCATCTCACGCGTGGCCACGTGGACCGGCACCGGCACCTTCAACATCAACGACGTCTTCGCCGCCGCCGACACCGAACCTGCTCCCCTTGGAGTGGCCGACATAGTTGTGTCGATGTCGTCGATGCTCGAGGCCAACAGCAACAAGACCCCGGCTCTGGAGGCACATTTGCGCCGGCTCTTGGCATTGGTGGTGGAGCACATCGACTTCAAGCTGTTGTTGCACGACCACTCAGACGCACACTTGCGCCGGCTCTGCCACTGCGTGGGCCACTGGTCGTTCCCCGCACATGAGCTCTCCAACGATGACTTGGTGTACTGCGTGTTTTTGATCTTGGACTATGCCCAGACCCAGGCGGTTGCTGACGGCGCACCCGCGCTCCTGGCATCGCATAACGAGTTGCTCGCACTCCTGTTTATGGTGCGTGACACCTACAAGAACGGCAATCCGTTTCACAACTTCCGCCACGCCACAGACGTGTTGCAGGCGTGCTTCCACTACCTCCTCCGATTGCAGTGCTTGCCCCCGTTCCGTCAGTTGGAGTCTGATCCGTTTGCTGACGAGCTGCAGTACTTGTCGGGCCGCGCTGCGGTCCACTCCGCGGTGATGTTGGAGCCACTCGCACCTGCCGTGGAGGATGCCGTGCCCGAGGGCGCGGTGCCGCACTTGAACCTGCGCCAGAGTTTTGCGTTGCTTGTGGCAGCGTTGGGCCACGATGTGGGTCACCCGGGCATCACCAACGCTTTCATGATCAAGAACAATGCCCCCACAGCGCAGATATTCAGCGGCCGCTCGGTGTTGGA
Source organism: Clavispora vitiphila (assembly GCA_030557995.1). Taxonomy (NCBI): domain Eukaryota; kingdom Fungi; phylum Ascomycota; class Pichiomycetes; order Serinales; family Metschnikowiaceae; genus Clavispora; species Clavispora vitiphila. The sequence continues at coordinate 203,038 of JANIJR010000007.1, forward strand.
GCTGTACCACTCCTCCATTTTCATCAACAAAGTGTTGCGCATCAACGCACCCGCGCTCTTAGACCTGGGCGCAGGGCCCGAGTCCAAGTTAACCATGCGCGACTTAATCACAGGCTGCATCCTCGCCACTGACATGGCAGAACACTTTGAGTACATCCACAAGTTGAACACATTTGGACTGTACTCCTCTGTCGACGAGAAGGTCACGTTGATCTCGTCGCTCTTAATCAAGTGCGCCGACATCTCCAACGTCACGCGGCCGCTTCGAGTGTCGTCCCAATGGGCGCTGGTGCTCTCGCGCGAGTTTGAAGAGGTGGAAACTTTAGACAAGTTGGTTTCGTCCAACGCCGATGTCAGCCTCAGCGTCAGCTACCCTAAGTTGCCCTTCAGCTTGGAGGACGTGTTGAAAGTAAGCCCCTCCATTCACAAGGGCCAGATCTTTTTTATCCTGACATTTGCCGAGAGTTTGTTCAAGAGCATTCTGAAACTTTTACCTGAGCTCCATTACACCTGCGATGTGATCCGCGAGAACAAGGCCTTCTGGACAAAGAGAAACGAGTCGATGCAGTGATCACATTTCTACCGTATCTACGTCGCCGCCACCTCATTCGAGGCGTTATAGACTTTGGCGACGTTATAGATACGACTGTGGTTCCGTGGGATGGCTCCATAGATTGCCGGTTAGACTAATGACACTGCCTCAAACATTTACACTGTTTAGCAAATAGAAGAAGCTACAAGATAACTCAATAGAGTAAGGTTTAGAAGAAAGAACATTTTCACCCAGAACATCAAGAAACGACCGTAGAGGTAATACCCTTACACACTTCTGCAACGGTTGGGATATGCAGAGGGCTATCCATCTCAATCCCCTGCGTCGGCCAGCCCTAGATCAATCTCTGCTCGTCTGCAGTACAGAGTCCGGGGGTTTTCCCACCCGGGGCACGCCCGCTAAAACTTTTTTCAATCGCGTCACGTGGACATGTGTCACGTTCCTCGCATTTCGCTTTGTCCAGTCCACGATGCCTTGCCGCTTTTTTCCTAGTCTTTCACCACTCTCCCCCAGGCCCAACCCTTTTTGCAGCAGCTCTCGGTGGCTTTTCAGAGCATTGACTGTTCGACTGATCCATTCAAACCCACGTGTGTTTCCTCTGTTGCTCGGCTTACCCTCCAGCTCCTTTAACCGTGGATATCTTGCGGCTCACCATTTCTTCTTTCGCTATGGAATCCACCAACCCCGACTTCTTGTCGCCCAAGTTCAAAGACAGACCAATCATTTTGTCTCCGCCTCCTGTTGAACAGGCTCCGGGCACTTTTGCCTTGAACATGGGTGACCAGCAGATCCCCATCAATTACCAGAGAAACCAGAGCGTGGGCTACAACTTGCAACAGGAGTTTGAGGCGTTGAAAGCCGACTTGGATTTGGACTTGAGCAACTCGAACCTCGGCGACTCCATGAATGCCAACGACATCTCGTCCACCACCGCGCCGTCCTCCACCAACATGGCCCAATCCGGTTCCAGAGTGTTGTCCGGAGGGCCCAGTTTGTTGTCTCCGAGCGCAAGCCATCACGGATACTTAGGCTCGTCGTTGTCAGACAACTTGTTGAGAGACTCGGGCATGTCTCAGGGTGGCGGTGCTGCGGCCAGCGCCGGCTCGAACCCCGGGCTCCACGCGTTGTTGAACAACAAGAGCACCGGGTTCTTGCCGCCGCTCTCGCAAGTGCCCAGCAGACCGCAGTCGGTCAACGACTTTTCGAACTTGATGTCACGCCAAAAGACCACTTCGCAGTTCCTGAGATTGCAGCCGTCCAACAACTTCTACCCTGACATGTTGGCATTCACCAGCTGGATCGAGAACTTGAACCCCCAGGACGTGGTCACCATGCTCGACTACTGGTGCGGCAACTTGCCGTTTGACATTTTGCTCACCATGAAGTCCAAGTTGGAATCGCACTTGCATCAGGGATCGCAGGTGCAGCCTGTTTTCAACAAGGTGGCAAATTACGGTCCCTACCTGTCTGATTTCGTCGCGGATATGGACTCCATGTCGTTGGGTGAAAACTTGCGCCCAGCTAATTCCGGCTTGGCTCAGCCCAAGCCAAAGGTCAACGCGTTTAAAAGCCACTTGTTCGCGGACTCCAAGATCCAGAGACCAAAGCTGGCCGACCCTAGCTTGCACAACCGCTTCCCACAAAACCTGGTCCACCAGAACCAAATGGACCGTGCCCGGTCCCCCACCTCCCATTTGTACGAAAAGACCAGTTTCTTGCAGTTAGCGGCCGCAAGCTCCAACTCCATGCACAACCAGAACCTGCTTGTGTCCAGCACCTCTGAGGAAGGTTTGGACTTGTCCGCCACCTCCAAGTTGGGGGCACTCGCAACCATCAACTCTAGAGTGGCGTTGGACTCGAATCGCAAGATCCACCAGGTCACTGGCCAGTCCCGCACCCACCCCGCTCTTGGGTACGAGGAGTCCATCAACAGAACTCTCAACTCTTCCTCTGTGCCTGCTGTCAACTCCCAAAAGTACTCCATGGCTGCATCCGGTGGTCCCTCAGTGTCAGGAATCAAAGTTAGAAAGGATGCCGAGTCACCTAAGGCAAAGCCTGCGTCGGACAATAACGGCTCGTCTGGCACCTCGTCCATGCCATCCGAAATCGCCAGCATTGACTTGTTGAACAACATTCCCGCTTGGTTGAAGTTGCTTAGGTTACACAAGTACACCGACTGCCTCAAGGACATCCACTGGAGAGAATTAGTAGAGTTGGACGACCAGCAGTTGGAGGATAAGGGTGTTAAGGCCTTGGGCGCTAGAAGAAAGTTGTTGAAGGCCTTTGATGTGGTGAAACAGGTGAGAACGTAGACGTTCCTCTGCCACATATAGCATTCCCTTTCTCAACAAAAAAACTTTCGAAAAATGGCTGTGTCTGACATAGCAAGTCGCTTAGGTATTTGACATATCTATAGATACAATTGTGACCATCATTCTACGCTATCAGTAGCCTACATGTTCTGCTTGTAAATTAAATTAGACCCTATTAAGTCCCTGGCGCCGCACCGCCTACATGATCACACAGCACGAGTTGGTCTTCTTTGCTTGCTTGTAGAACATTCTTGAAGAAGAAGACAACGCCTCAGACTTGTCCACCAACGAATCTAGCTTTTCACCCCTCTGCAACACGCTCTCAATGGTCTTGTGCAACACAATCTTGGTTTCGTCCAACTCCTGCTGCACTTTCATGATCGAGTCGGCCTGGCTAGGGTCTTGATACTTCTTTAAGTATGTTTCCAACTTGTCAAAAGTCAACGTTGGGCTGGTGGCGGAGATGTTGTCCCATTGCTCGGAAGGGTGTAACGATAAGTATTCCTCCAAGATCTTGTTGATTAAAGTGTAGGCTGGTCTGACGGGGTATTCTTTGTCACTGATAATCACGCATGACAATCCTTCGGAGCGTGTGTATGTGTGACCAATGTAGTTTCCTTCCTCGATACTCTGTCTTTGTCCTGAGGGGGTTCTTTGAGACACTGTTTCAGAAAAGAAAGTCATGAACTGTGAAACTGAAGATCTTTCGAAAAACGAAAACTGGGAAAGGTCCCTGGCAGAAGACAACTCGACGACTTTGTCGCCCACCTTCAAGATACCGATATAGTAGATCTTCATTCTGTGTGTGGGGAGCGAGGGTACAAGGATGTTTGCTCTAGTTTGTTTGTCGTGAGACGGGTTGGGTGCGGGACGGGTCACGTGCAAGGCGACTGCTTTTTTATTTTTGCCGGAGCCGACGAAGCACTGTGGGGTGATGCACGGGGCAAATTCGGCCCATACTTAACAGAAGTTTCCATAGAAGATGGGAAATCTGAAACAAAATTCAACTCTCGCTCCGCTTAGTGCAAGTGCTGTGAGAGGAATTCGTTTGTGCTTATCGCGCACGGCGCCCGAAACTGCAGTCCCACAGGCGCACAGAACTATAGAGGTCGCACAGAACAGTTAGACCGCACCGGCTCCACCTTCATCTTCCATGGCTATTCCTGCGTCCAGCCTGGAAGTGGCCACGACGCTAAAGGTGGTGATACTTGGCGATCTGGGAGTTGGCAAAACCTGCTTGCGGTCCCAGTTTGTCCATCATGTTTTCACCAATGCATACAAAGCCACAATTGGCGGAGACTATCTTACAGCGACAATAGAAATAGAGAGTGAGGCGCAACCAAAGCCGAACATTCCGCGTGAACAAGACTCGCAAATGCCGGATGCTCTGCTACCGTCCACGAAAAAGGTAAATCTACAGATATGGGATACCGCGGGCCAGGAACGGTTCAGTCTGATCTCCAAGACGTTCTATCGGGGCGCCGATGTGGCGGTTTTTGTTTACGACATTACCAACTACGAGTCTCTCTTAAGCATTCGCGACTGGTTTGACCGGTTCTTGGAAAACTGCCATGTGGACAGACCAGGTGTGGTTATTGTCGGGAACAAGAGTGACAAGAGCAGTGAGCGCTGTATAGACCATGAAGAGGTCCGTGATGTTCTCTGCCGAAATAGTGCGATCAAGATCGGCCGCTTTGTCGAGAACTGGGACGCTGATCTGTTGGAGATTTCTTGCAAGAAACTTGCGGTGGTTGAACAGGTGTTTCGCCGGGTAGCTGAGATTGGTCTTTCACTCGCGTCGAAGGATAGACAGAGCAGGAGCATCGTTGAGTTTGATGCGATTGATTTCGAGAGCACAAGACTGCCCGTTTCTAATTGTGCCTGCTGATGCACTAGACGGAAAGTCTACATGAAATAGTAATGACAGGAACTGGAATTTTATTATATACAAAGATGCTGCTACGATAAATACGGGTCTAGGCAACGGTAGCGGGTTGCTCGGTCACTTCTTCGTTAATGTCGCCTGTTGGGATTTCAACCACATCAACCTCCACCACTGCGGGTTCAGCAACCTCGACAACTTCCTCGACAACTGAGACAGTCTCGGCCGCAACCTCACCATCAGTAGAAGGGACTGGCTCGTCGTCCTCGTACAACTCTTCCTTGTAGTGTTCAGGGTGTTGCTTGAAGCAGGTTCTCATGGCCTCAAACTTACCAATGCAGTCAATGCCTTTGGGCTCGGTTTCCGAGTACACAAAACAGGAGAATGCCTCCTTGAACTCTTCACCACATGGACCATCGGCCATTCCTCCCAAGCATGGACAGTCCCAGTTGATCTCACCAGTTTCTGGGTTGAAAGCAGCACTTTGTCCGCCTTCTTCGGCTTCTGGTTGCGCATCGGTGTCTTCGGATGTCTTTGTGGCGGCTTCTTCGGTCTTTTCAGTTTGCTTTTTTTCGCTAGTAGCAACCTCAGCTTCCTTCTTCTCCTTTTGAACCTTCTTTTGGTCAGCATCGTTGCTGAGAGTGTTCAATGGAAACATCAAGAGGGACGACACTAGCAAAGTGGCACCGACAACAGTCTTGGTGTTAGTGGATCTAGCAATTTTTCTAGAGGTCGCCATGCCTCTGGAGAAAGCTCCGAAGCGTAACGCGGACTTGAAGGCTGGTCTAAACATGGTGGTGGCAAGAATGAAGTTGATGCCAGAAATTTTTGGGCGCGATCACATATATTGCGATTGCACATACAAATCGCTGACTAAGCCCAGTCAGGTAATCTGGCCGATGTGGCTGCCAACGGTAGTGATTAAAGCGTAGAACACATCCATAACTTTCAGAACTAACGCAATAATTTTTTGGCCTTTTTTTTGACGTCGTTCTGGAAATAGTGGTCATGCGGTTCGTGTCAGCTCAATATAACCTCTGTGAGCGATAAGTAGCAAATACAATCTGAAAATACATTGAAATTGAATTTATAAGTAGGCACATTTTCGAGCCCAACTGAATGATTATTGTACTAGACATACTGTGATTTTTTTTCTGCTCTTTGCATTTTTTACATGTTGTTAAAATGTTCTATTATTGTCAATTCTCACCAATTTTTCTAAAAAATCAAGAACGAGTGGCCACAGACAGATTTACGAGCTACATCCTTACCCTGATAAAAAATTGCATTGCTAAGAGAGGCATATAAGTAGCCCAGTAAAGACAATAACGGCTAATATAATCATAGAAGAGACACTTTCTTTTAAAAAAAAATAGGACCTGAGGGTATACCCTTCGTCGCCGTAAAAGTCAATCATCATCACAGCATTCCACCAGATAACTAACTACAAAATTTTCATCTTTTGTTTTCCATACATTGATCTCATAAAATTGTCTTTATTGATATTTACAAGGATTTTTAAGGGTTGATGCAAGTGTACATGTTTGACTCTGTGATTTACTTGTGTCTCACATCTTTGCTCAAGTCCTCGTAATCAGGAATTTTTTCTTTGACAGGTGCCGACAAGGTACTAGTCCAAAGTAAAGAGCAAAGAACAACTATGACAGTGCCAGCTCCAAGCATGCGGACAGCTTTGATTGTGGCTTGGGATTCCTTAGTTTTCTCATCTCCTATTCTGTTGATATATTTATTGACTTTCTGACCCAGCAGTTTAATCGAATAGTTTTTCCTGCTCAAATAAAGAAGGCTAGAAGTAGGTCTGGTTAAGTTTCTGTTGAACATCGCTTTTGTAGTCGTCAGTGACACATGATAGAAGGAACTATCGTACAATAAGACACATTGTTATATGCAAACCAACCGTTTGCCTGAGCTAGGTAGTCTTTAAACTATAGACCAACATCTAATGGTCGATAGACAATTAAGTATACAAAACTAGATCTTTCAGTGAACCAATAAAGCTGATTTTCTATGAGACTGCGTTCTAAAGTACGTCGCGGGAGACATAAAAAAAAGCTTAATGTAGTACTTGATATGTGTATTTCTGCAATGTAAAAGTCGTTCTCCCGTCGAGAAGTGAAACGCATTCAAAAAGACCGCAAAAAGGTTTCGATTTCAGCCAAAGAGACAGGAAATTTGGATTCTCCCCTGTAAATCCATAAGACATCCTCACTAATAAAGCACTTGTGTGCTTTTTCCCCCAGGAGGGATATCTCGTAGAGTTTGTTCATGTGAGAGTCTGTATTTTTCGTGGCAAAGAATGTAATATCACGCTCAACACAATAACGCTCAACGACATCTTTATAAGTTGCCATGAGAGCATGCAGAGGAAGAGAATTTGCATCCGTATCTGACTCCCAAATGCCATTAGATCTTGCTAATTTTAGGATACTATCAATATTAGGGAACAGCGAGTTTTCAATTTGAGGAAGATTCAAAGGCTGTGGATTTCTTTGAACGAACCCAGATATAAGCTTCAAGGCACAATTGATATACCAGACACATAGTGGTTCAAGGTGTGTAAAAGTAATGCAAATTCTCCGAAAATTACGTTGGCAATTTATGTACCATTTTTTGACAGAATCAGGGTCTACTCGGAGTTGAGTGCCCAAATATTTGATCCATGGGTTGAAAACGCAAAATTGAAGTATTACTTCCGCTTGCGTAGTTGTGATGATTTCCAAACTGGTGGAAAGATATGCAATGATTTTGATTTTGTCATAATCCTGACGAGCTCCTTTGAAAGCGCTTTCTTCAAATATACTTATAATGCTTTCAAGAAGTGTATCATTGAAGTGGACCAGGAAGGCTCCAGGGTCGCCGAATTGCTTCAAAATAACGAGCCAAGTCTGTTTGAACTCACGAAGCGCAGGATCTAGTGCCACTGAAAATAATTCCCACGGCTTGGTTGATGTAGTCACCTGTTGGAATTCCTCAGTTATGAAATTCAAGTATCGCCTATTAAAAATATCAAGTATCTCTTCAGAGACATTATCATCCCAAGTGAATGATACTAGACATTCTATGATGTCTGGGTCAATTTTATCCGTGGGATTCCACTCATAGAGGCGGATTTTGGGGGCAATAATGCGCTCAATACAAGCATTCTCCACTAGAACCGAATCAATAACCACCGAAGAATCAAGCCAAAAAGACAACAAAGACGACAAAGTAGAGGGGCGGAGATCTGTTTCCAGGGAAAGTTGCTCAAGGTGGTTGAGCACAAGTGAATCCCATTTATTAAGTTCAAGTGTCAGATCAACTGTGTTTATCTCGCGAAACAAGACAGACCATTCGCTAGCAATTTGAAAGAATTCACTATCTTGGCTTGAGTTCCTCATCAACTTGGGGATGTGTGGTTTGGCTATCGCGACAAAAGTGTCTATACACTTTGGATGATTAGCATAAGGTTCCGAAACCAACGTATGAAGTGCGTTAGAACACACTTGTATTTCGCCAGAGGATGAGCATTCATCCAAAAGTGACTTGAGTTTCTGGTAAATTATAAGGTCCTGTTCCTCAGAAATGGCAAGCTTCTGTGCGTTTTCTAGCCCAAATTCAAGTGTACGTATTTGTTGATTGATATTCTCTAGTTCGGAGTTGATCTTAGACAAATTTGCAAAAGCGCTTGCAGCTTCTGCCGAGTTTCCGACGATGCCATCAGAAATTTCTTTATATCGTAGAGGAACTTCAACGCCCTGGTTTTCGACCGCCTCTATTATAGAGAAGAGATCATAAGTGGGTTTCGCGAACTGAACTGCCTCCTTCTTAGTCAGGTCAATTTCCTCATCACTGGATACTTCAGCACTGTTTCCGACCTTTTCGTTGATTCCGCCCACACCTAATCCCTGTGGTCGAAGTTTCGTTTCGATAGGATTGACAATACCTTCCTGGTCTCTACCCAAGCCTGTGCCCAGCTGATATCCCATCTTCATCATAAGCTTTGCTCCAATACCGTATCTTTGCACATTAGTATCGTGACTTTGATAGTGGTTTACCTCGGTAGCTGCATTCGGTATCTCTGCTTCACTCTCCTCCTCAGAATAATCAGAGTAGTCGTGGTTTCGCGCCATGGACATCATGGAATTTTGCTGTGAGTCAGACTTTGTCACCTTAGCAGAGCCGTTTTCACCTCCTGGCTTGGTGAAAAGCATACCCTTCGCATATTTGGACATTGGTGTCTGGTATAATTGCACTCATCATTATACACTGCCAAATGCGTTTTCATGCACACAGTCCTGAATTGATAATACGGCTACAAACGTTTATACCACCAAAAATCAAATTTCTATAGTCTAATCACGAGGTTTCGTGGAACGAAGAGACGATATCAAAGAAATTAATCTCTCTTCGTCATCTTGCGCTGTTGGTGACTGGATCTCATCCAAACCCTCGCTAATGACCTGCACCACCGAAGGCTGGTTATACTCGCCAGGCAATATGAATTGTTTTGGAATAAAGCTGCCAAACTTGCCGAGCCAAAAGCTTCTTCTCTCTCTTTCATTTTCTTCTAGTTGCAACAATTGGTTGTTGAGAAAGTCGTTTAGCAGCAGAAGAAATTTCCGCGGGTACACAAACTGCTCATAGTGCAATTCGGTTAAGTATTCGGAATGGTAGATTTTGTGGAAATTGGTGTAATGGTAGGTAAGCTGGTTCAAAATGTCTGTGTAGGTATCGATAGTTTGTCGATACGAATATGAATCCTCACCTACAGAATTGGTCCGAAGCACCTCTTCACAGCGTAAAAGAAAGAGCACGAGCTTCACAATGTCTGTTTCCTTTAGATTTCGGTATTGCTCGCATAAGGTGCCACAGAGATCAATGACCTCGTCCAAATACGGGAGCTTTGAATCGACAAACTTTGCAGCACGTGCCTCATTGTTCATGATAACGTCATAAATGGCACTAAACTCCTTCAACACCGAAGGAAGCTCTAAGGTATCGTTGCGCAAAACCTCATAGTTCACCTGAGATCGAGACGCTTCATCGAAAACAGAAGACGCGAGATCACACTGACTGTAGTGATTGGTGAGCATTTCCAAAAGTCCCGCAAGTTGCTGCTCGAGAGCCGCATTTTCCTTTAGTACTGCTGCAACTAGATTGGAGTGGTTGGGGGGAGGGGAAATTGCCGAGTATGCATGAGAGTGGCGCATGGTCAATTGCAAGTCTAACACCTGCGAGTTATAAATGCTCATAATCTTGTTGAAGTTGGATGCATTTTTGTGTGCTTTATGGGTCAAATCGTGCAGTTGCTGCTTCAATAGGTCAAGCACCTTGTTACAGTTGCGTTTGTAGATGGAAATGTTGGACTGAAGCATCTTAATTTCGGCCAAGGCCACAAAGTCAATGAGGTGCCCAAACTCGTTTCTGTGTTCTGGGGCGATAAGAAACTCGGGCACTTTGGTTGCGGCAAGCTCCAGAAGAACTTGGTCTAGAGCTGCAACTGCAGGGTCGAGGTGTTTCTTGAGATAGGCATCGTAACCGGAGATGGTCGCATCGGATATTTTCACCCGGAGATGTTCCACGAGAGCATTGACGTTGGCATGCATATCCTTGACCTGGTCCACCTTGATTTCTGCCGCCTGAAGCCGCTTCGGTAGCAGGTCCATAAGAATATGGGAGGTGGATTCTAGTACCGCCTGGGCCAGGGACGAAAGCTCTTTTGCCCATTCCAAATTTTTGAGTGCATCATCCTTCCAGGACTCCACTTCTGCTTTGCTCACGGCCATGGAGTGTGTCGTGGGGTGACTCGAGGTTTGATAACGGCACTGCACAAGGGTAGGCACCGTATCGTGGGTAGCCCCGCCATCACCGGCGTCAAACATCAGTGCCTCCCACTTCTGGACATGTTCGCACTGCAATGTCGGCGCCAGTAACACCATCAGAATCCCCGTGCGGAATGGAGGCTATTAGGAAGTTGCGCGAAGCTGTTATAGGCAACAAACCAGTCGAGTTGCTCACAGAGGACGAGCAGCATACAGACTCCATCAAGGACGCCACACAGGTGAAATTCGGCAATGACTCCAAAGTGTACCCACTTGACGAGGTGACGAATTTTCACAATGAAGGTGAGCCCCAACCTCTCAAGGCGGTTGTTTTCTGCTGGCTCCATGACAAGTCTTCTATTGTGGACTACAAGAACGAGTGCTTGGAGAATGGCGTGCCTGACTTTAAGTTTTTGGTCAAGACAGAGTTAACCACCTGGTTGAGTGGGAGCTCTGACACGTGCCAGTTTATCAAGGAAGAAGGCACCAAGAAGGACGAGGCAGATGCGCCCGTCTCGTCCGCCGCTGCTGATGTTGAGACGGTCAAGAGAAAGCTTGACGATCCTCAGATGGACCGAATTGCAGGGTTTGAGATTGACTCCATCGACCATAATGCTGCATTGAGAGGAACAAAAAACATTCTTCTCAAGAACCTCATATCAGATGCCAAGAGATTTTCATCCCAATTAAAGAGACTGAAAACCTCAAAGTCTGCTCTGGCGTCGAGCCAAGTGACGACGAAAAAACAGCCCATCATTATTGTTTCTCCGGCAACCACAGCGTTGCTTTCGTTGAGCAACATCAAAGAATTTTTGGAAGAAGGCCGTTTCGTTGAGCCTTCAATGAAGAGACCAGAGAACGGTGTTGTGATTGTCAACCACCCATCGGAGAACTTGGTTTCGACTGCCCAATCAATCATGGTGGTGGACAATGCTGACTTATTCACAAAGCCAGAGTATTGGGACAGAGTGGTGGCCATTTTCACCACTGGCCAAACGTGGCAGTTCTCCAAGTATAAATACTCCAAGCCAGAAACTTTGTTTCAAAAATACTCCGGTTTCTACATGGCATACCAGGGAGACGTTGTTCCCAAGCAAATTGCCGACTGGAACGTTTCAGTGATCAAGGTTGACCGCGGGGAGAAAAGATTCAGAGACAAGATGATCGTGAGGGATTTGTGGCTCCAGTTGGAAAAAATCCTAATTTCCAGGGACTACGGAGCGCAATAAAGAGTGTAGTCTATGTACAAATGATATAAAAAGGCAGTGCCTTAGACATGAAAACCAAGAAAGATTAAAATAAGAGGCAAATGAAGAACCTAGTGGTAGAAACTAGTGGTAGCGTCTTTCTAAGTCCACAAACATCTGGTAAACTTCCTCCACAGTTTTGTTCTCCACCTTTCGGTTATCTCTCGATCTAATGGCGATCGTCCCCTTCTCTATATCCTTGTCACCGACCATAATGATGTAAGAATATCCCTTCTGCACAGCATCTTTGATTCTGTTACCAACAGTCTCGTTCCTGCTATCAATATCCACGAAAAAGTTGTAACCTGTCATTGGGGCCACAGAGGATTCGTTACCGATAATATCGCCCACCAATTTCTTCTGAATGTTCTTGGCAAAGTCATGGTGCTTTTCAGAAACTGGAACGATAACTGCTTGTCTTGGATTGATCCAAAACGGCCACTTTCCTTGATAATGGTCCAACAATATGGCGAAAAATCTCTCCAACGAGCCGAACACTGCTCTATGTATCATAATTGGTTGGTTGTCTCTGTCACCGTTCTGCGAAATATACTTTAATTCGAAGCGGGCAGGAAGTTGGAAGTCCAATTGGATTGTTCCAACCTGGTGCTTCTTGTTGAATGCATCGGTCAATAAAATATCGATTTTGGGCCCGTAAAAAGCACCATCACCTTCCCTGGTCGACCACTTATTTTCACCAGCAGATTTATTCAATACGGACGCGAGCTGGGCTTCAGCCTCATCCCAGGTCTTGATATCTCCAATGAACTTTTCTGGTCTAGTACTGAGAAAGAAGTCCACATCCGTTTCACTGTCAATGCCAAAAACATTATAGGTATCTTTGATAAGGTTGACAGTGTTTTCGATCTCCTGATGCACCTGGCTCATTTCACAAAAAATGTGGCCATCGTCTTGGTGAAATCTGCGCACTCTAGTCAAACCCGACAACGCACCGGATGATTCATTACGGTGGAGAGAAGAGAAGTCCGAAAGTCTGATGGGCAACTCGTTGTAGGAGCGATCGAACTTAGCGTAAATAAGGCAATGGCCCGGGCAGTTCATGGGCTTCAATCCGTACTCATGCATATGTCCATCATCCGACTGTTCTTCCTTCGATAAGTCATTTCCCACCACCTTGAACATATCATCCTTGTAGTTCTCCATGTGGCCCGAAACCTCCCACAACTTGGTTTTATATATGAGAGGGGTGATGACTTCCTGGAACCCATACTTGAGCTGTTGATTTTTCATGAAATGAATGAGCTTGTTGAATATTCTGGTGCCGTGAGGCAAGAAGAAGATTGATCCTGGAGTGACAGGGTCTGTCACGTACAATAGCTGTTTGCTGGAGATGGAATGGTTAGCTTGAGTAGAGGACTCTTTTGCTGCAACATTGGAGCAGTGGCGAAGGCCCTGTAGGAGCCTTGATCGGAGCTGGGTTTTCATTGAAGTAGTGAAGAAATACTGCACTCATACCTGTATGGAAAAGCACATACACCCGGTGTATACTGTGGGTAGTGAAAGCTTGGTCAAAACTGTAATAATTAAAATCTATAAAATCGTTTTGCTTTTCACTAGTATAGATGTGCCGCATGCCAGTCCAGTGGGTTATACAGCTGTTTAGTTGACAAGCGTTTAGACGAACATACCGAGTCCGGAGCTAAGAACCGTCCTTTCACAAATAAATGTAATCGACAAGACGATTGAAAACCGTAATCGTCGTCTCAAATGGAGGAATTGTATGTATAAGCCCAATCAGCTAAGCTTTGACCAATTTCAGGTGTGAACAACACGCCAATAGACTTAGTTAGCTGGAATTCCAACAGCAGGCGACAGAACAGGATTTTCAGCAGACTCATCCACCAGAGGTCTCTTTTCTATCTTTACTTCCTTCTTGGGGTCAGGTTTCTGCTTCCAAGTTTTGATTTTTGTCTTGAATCCACTAAACGATTTGAATTGGCGAGTGGTACGGACCCACTTTTTGCTTGGAGTCCCAGACTTATCAAGAACCTGATTGACGTTGTTCACCGTTAAACCAGCAGTAGACATTTCCTTTGGACCCGCATTGATCTTCGATGATGGTGTATCGTCTGGAGCTGGAGAGGAACCTTTATGTCCATCCAGACCATTTGCCGAGCTCTTCTTATCTTCTCCGGCCACCTTTTTGACTCTTTTTGGCTTAGGAGGGGCAAATGCCGGGAGCGATTTGAGGAATTCCGACAGAAGCTTAAGCTTCACCAAGTGTTTTTTGGTGGCCATAGTGAATGCGAGGTTTGTTTGAATGTGGAGGAAGGAATGAGAGAGGGTGAGTGGAACGACCTTGGAAAACGGGAAAGATCGAATCGGAAAATGTTGAAATAGACGGACCGGATCAGGCGAAACAGACTTGGCGAAACAGACTTGGTGAAACGGACTTGGCGAACTGTGGCTCAGAGGTGAGAAAGATTTCTTATTTTTTCTCGGAGTGGTTATAAGGTGCGTATCACGTTCGATATTGCGATCCTCTCGTGAAGTCTTAATTTATGGCCGATATTTCTCCTCCAATATCGACAGTTGCCCTAAAAAGACCTCAGATATGGATGGTAATTTTCTCGAGAGAAGACAATCGCGCTTGGACGATCTAAGCAACGGACTAAAGCTAGATGTGCGGGCTCACCAAAGAACATACGAAGGTGCATACACCCGAACGGCTATTTCGTGCCTTTCGTTCTCGATTGTGATTATCAAATTATTCTCCGCAGAATTTTTACCGATCGGCACGATTTATACCGCGTATGGCTGTCTTCTCTACTTCATGGGAGTCATCAAGGCTGGTTCCGTTGACTTCTACTACAACCCTGAGAAGAATGAGGAGCAGTTCGTAACCGCAGGAAATTCGGTAATTTTGCTTACAGGCATCAGTTTGGCTAGCTATTTAGCATTGCTTATATTCGTTCTTAGGCTTTAACGCCAGATAATATATACATGATCGTTAGTCGTTAGGTAATCGTGCTCAGGTCAAGGCGCCAAGTCCAAAAACAACCAATTGCACTAGTAATTGCACAGACCAAAAGGCAACTTTTCTCATTCTCACAAGCCTTGCCTCATCGTTGGCTACATAGTCAGCAAAGCTGTCGTAAACTTCTTCGGATATGTCATCCATCAATAAAGAGTCGTAGATGGTCCAAGAGCCACTGAAGTCCTTGATATTTTTCACCACACGGCTTGTCACCTCAATGAGAGCATTTCTCAGATTGATATATGCCACAATGGGTCTTATAAGGGCATAATTCACATAACTGAGCTCTGGAGCTTGGAAAGGAACCAGTGCACGCACATTCTTTAACCGTATAGTCAAGTCAAGAACAAAGAACTTCAGCACATCATCAGTTAGAGTGTTGTTGTCATCTGTCAAACGAGAAATGTGATCTTGCTTTTTGTTGCTAACCTTGGGGTTACGGTATCTTGTCGCCTCCTTCTGTATTGATGTGGCAATAATGCTCACAATTTCCGACACATTGAGTTCCTTCACATCTTCAGGGACCATGACATCACCGATCATATCAACTTTGCCCGAACTGATCCATCCGAAAGGTCCTTCCAAACCGGTATTGAGATGATCAATATTCAACGAATCCACTCTTAAGCGATTGACGCGCTTGTAAAGTTTCTTCGCGGAGGAAATGCTATTGTTGTCTAGGTCACCAAAGTCGTTCAACCGCTGTCTTTTGTGGACAGTGAAAAGGGCGTCATCATATGCCCCACTCACGTTATTAGCATTTAAAAAGTCGTAGAATAACCAATGTTTACGGAGTTGCGCCAACTCACAATTGTAAATAGCAACTTCGAACGGCCGGAAGTTGTTGGGTTGCAATAAGGTGAAGAGAACATCCTCCATTTTGAACGAATTAAACTCGAAATCTCCGACTTGGTAAACATTCTTATAATTGGTGGCATCGTCATCTGGATCCCAATGAACATGGGTCCTATCAACAACACCACGAAGTCCCTTGATTTCCATCGTGTCGACAATGCCAGTACCATTCATCCATTTGCTGAATGAGAGCGAGATGTTGACTTCTTCCATCGTGAGATCAAACTGTGTGTAATTGCCATCATCGAAAGTTTCCTCCTCAATTCGATCCGATTGTTCCATGCTCTTTGCGAACGCTTCTGCCTGGGAACCTTTGAGAAAACGTTTCGAAAGTTTCGGTCTCCTGCTCACGAAACACTTTTTAAAGGAGATTTTGCCATCGGACCACCCAGGAACAATTGCATGCTCAAAAGTAACAGTCAAGTTTGAGTTTTTCGTGATGAATTCGCCCACTTTTCCTGCCACGAATTCTTGTGCAAAAACAGTATTGAACACAAAGATGAGAAGCAGTACAAACGTGGTTGTACCAAGGATTAACACTAGGGCATTCCCCACCATCAACCAAGAAAAGAGAGCAGAATAGTCATCAGTATTTAATGGTCGGTTCGATTTTTTAAGGAGCCATTTAAACCTGATCCCCAAACGAGATATAGCGCTATTTGCTCGCGCCAATAGTTGCTCCTTGGTTATAGACTTTTTCTCTTCTGCCTTCGGCTTGGAGGATTCCGGTAGCGACATCTCTTCTGCTTCAGTTGGATGATCATCTGAAACAGCGACCTTGTTCTTTTCGTTTCCACTTGTTGTTTCCTGTGAATTGTCACGCTGATGGCCAAAATCCTTGAGCGTTACATTGGTATAAGAAAACTGTCTCGCAGCAGACAAAACGAGATTATGCCCAATAGGGTAAATGGGACGGAAAATCCTTAAATTTGGTTTAGTTTGCCACAAGATGCTGTTTGCTTTAGATGATAGAGACCGCTGCCTCAGAAGGAGGCGAAAGAAGCTCATGAGGAATATTGTCGTATAAACCTCTTTTTTTGCGGGGTGGCTGCGCGCACAATAATGGATCAGATAAAAATGCTTTGCGAGCAAAAGAGCAAATAGCAACCTTGCCGTCAAGTGTCGATATTCAACTAATGCTGATTAACTTCGGATCTTAAACTAGAAAAATTGCCTGGAGGCCAATGTCGATAGAGCGTGATTTGCGTACAAGCAGTCAGACTGGCCAAAATTATCTGCGTGAGCCATAGATCATCAATCATGGAGGAATTCCATCTTTTATTTCCGTGAGCATTTTCATTTCCATCAGAATTTCTGTCGGAAGGACATGTGACACGAGGAAATTTATATTACTTCAAGATTAGCACCACGACGAGGTTCAGCGCTCAAGATGCTTGTACCTGGGAGTGAAGTCTAAGATCTTGTTCACCCCAGGTGCTAATTGTACAGGGTTAGAGCAAAATATAGAATGATGTCGATGTGGATCTATGCACCGTGCCGATCTCCTTACGATCTTTTTTGTCTATCCTGTAAGTTAATAGTAGTGCCATACATCAGTAATATATAATTTGTACCTTTCACAGTGCAATTTATATGCCATCTCTTATCACCTTCTCAGTGTTTCTCATGCCATCGATGTAAGTATGGAGTTTGCGGATCGACAAATTCCGCCCTACGAGATCAGTGATACTCGTCATCAATGATATCAGTTTTGCATCTAGAGCCCCGGTTTCCACCAAAACGGCACAATTCCCGTTATTTTTCTGGCTGACTCAGTTCTTGACGCAAACCTTGACACTTTGACTCATAAAACTGCATGAAATTTATGTGGCTGATAAGCGTCGTATAAAGTAGCACTTTTCCACTGGAACGTTTTATTTCCCTAACATGAGTTTCGGCCACGAGTTCAAGAAAAAGTACTTTCCTGTGTCGAACAATCTGTTTGTTCCAGTCAACCATGGTTCGTTTGGTCTCACACCGCAAGTGGTGATGGACAAATATTACCTCGAGTGCGAGAGAGATCTTGCCAGTCCCGACACATTTATCAAGATTGAACAGCCTAAGGAGTATTTGAACGCGATCAAAGAAGTCTCCAAGTTGTTCAATTGCGCCTATTCCAATTTGGCGCTCGTGTCCAATGCAACTACTGGTGTCAATACTATTTTGCGCTCCTTTCCTTTTGCCAAGGGAGATATCATTGCCATGCCTTCTACCACGTATGGTGCATGTGCCAACACGGTAAAGTTTCTTTCCGATATAATGGACATAAAATTTGTGTTCATTGAGCTTGCAATGCCTATGCTGAACGTCGCTATTGTGGAAACCTTTCGAAAGACGTTTGAAGAGCACAAGGTAAAATTGGCTCTTTTCGACACCGTGGTGTCCATGCCTGGATCAAAATTGCCGTTTTTGGAATTGACTCGCTTGTGTGCTGAGTATAATGTGTTGTCATTGATTGACGGCGCCCACTCAGCCGGATTGATCCCAGTTGACTTATCAGAGATCCAACCGGACTTCTACACCTCCAATCTCCACAAGTGGCTCTATGTACCTAGACCATGTGCGGTGTTGTATGTTTCACCGAAGCATTTCCGTGAAATTCAGTCAATGCCAGTGAGCCATAGCTATGTATCACCCAATGCTGTTCTCTCTCCCGAGGAAGAAGCAAACTTGCTCGTGTCAAAATTCACATTTAGTGGCTCGATTTCGTTTGCGGGAATCAGCTGTATCAAAACAGCTTTGGACTTTAGGAAAAATGTCTGCGGTGGGGAAGAGGCAATTTCGAAATACTGCTTCGACTTGGCTCGCCAAGTAGGAGAGCTTGCATTGCGTAAATGGCCGGGCTCGACTCTAATTGAAAATGAGGAGAGGTCTTTGACTACAGCTATGGTGACAATTTTTTACCCGCTCGAAAGACACACGAAAACATTCGACTTGTCAGACAAAAAACTTGCGCAACACTTGATCAAGACCATTTCCGCTACGCAGATTGAGAAGTACAAGACATTTGTGCCATTTGATGTACACAGAGGTAAATTGTTTGCAAGGTTCTCGTGTCAGGTGTACAATGAGCTTGTCGACTATGAATATGCGTGTGAGGCGGCTGAATCTGCGCTCAAGTCATACTTTGGTCTGAAATTGTAAAGTCATAATACACAACCAGTGTGGATTGAAGTAATTTTGATGGCGTAAATAATACATTCTTTGTCATATTACTGAAGCTATTCTTAAGAGCGGTATCTGAACAGAGAATTCAGCCTCCACTATGTGCTCTTTAACTTGTCAAGAAAAAAAAACCAATAGGCATTTCGAGCACGGATTCTGGAGTATGTCATTTTTTTCTTTTTCTTCTCTGCATAGTTTCATCTAGTTACAAGACGGAATTACATCCTATATATTCGACGGTTAGGTAATCGAATACCATAGATACGAAACCTTGTGGGGACACCTTCTCTTAAATATCTCGAATTACGAAAAAAAAAACAAAAAACAAAAAACAAAAAACGCTTGTGACATGTTACCATGGTAGCACGCAGTGTGAAACAATGTTCGTCAAAAGCACTGTCTTGCAACGCTGCAAAAAAATAATATAGGGTATAGATGTATCTTTGCCATATTTTCTTGAATGGTTGACACCAAGAGCTGCAGCAAGCCACCTTTCACTGCATACAGTTTCTTCAATTCAGAAACCAGGCTTGCGGCATGATAGGTTAGGCACTTTTCGTTCAAGAATTCAATTGAAGCAGAGCACAAGAAAACTTCCAGTATGACATCTCTTGGTGGCCCGAAATGTTCAGCCACCCTACACGCGAACGAAGCATGTAAATCTGGGGTTAAACTGCATGATTTGGGGGTGCATAGACATTCGTGCACCTCGGGAATCATCCGCGACTATACTTATTTTAGAAATAACCAGCCTGTTAGTGACGTGATGGCTCGGTTAGGAGACTATAGAGAGTTGCGTCATGAGCAGAAAAAAGAATAGGAGAGAGGATAGAGGAGCATAGGAGAAGAGACGTGGTGAAAAAAACATGTATTGATGAAACATAAAACTGAGAGCTGGTGACCAAAACAGACCACCCCACACAGTAAGTGACGCAAAGAAGTCAAAAAAAGTGAATTTTAATGTAGCCCATTTATCAAGGCTCAAATCAGACACTGGTTGCCATATTGTCTCGCGCTCAATGGTTGAGGGAACACACCCACACTGATCAAGCGGCTCATGTCCCAGTCAATGGCGTCTTCACACTTCCAGTTCCAGAAAATCCAGCCACCCGTGCGCTCAAAAGCATCGAGCTGAGCCTCAATGTACTTACCGATATTGGTTCTGTGTTCATCAGTCCACTTGTTAGGATCAAAGTACATGGAGCACAGACCATAGTCGGGAGAGTTATCATAGTCTCCCAGCCAGCGTGCACCACGTCCAATACCATTCAACCACACGGCACAGTCGGTAAGGGCAGCAGAAAACTCACCGCATACATTCCAATGGGACTCGGTGACTGCGCTGGAACCCCAGTCACAGGCAACACTGATGTGCTCGTCAATGTCGCGGCTCAACTCTTCAGCACTGAAAACCTGGTAGTGGTGGTGGTCGACCACAACATCCCAGTAACCCTGATCCACGGTTAAGAGATCGTCCCAGTAGTTGAATGGCTGGAATGCGTCATGGACAATCACAAAGTTGGTCAGTACCGAGCGCATATTTTTGTAACCCCACTGGTAAAAGTTCTTGAGCTGGTTCATGTCACTAGAAGGGCCCAAAGGCTCGTTCAAGAGTTGGATTCCGCTGATCACGTCTTTGTACTCATCACCGCCATACTTATCAAAAATCTTTTGCAACACTGTCAAAGTGAGGTTAATGTTTTCGTCGGTCTGGTACTCAATCTGGTCACGCAAACCCGAGTTGTCAAAGCCATTTTGGGAACCCGGAGCACCGTGCAAATCAATCCAAACCATGAGGTTATTGGCCCTGGCCCAGCCAATAGCAAGATCAAGGTACTTTTGCTGGCCTTGAACATAAGGATCGTTGGGCAAAAGCTTGAAAGCCCAGTATCCTATTGGAATACGCACGGTGTTAAGTCCGGCGGCCGCAATCGCCTCGAAGTCGTCCTTGGTGTACCATGTCAGCCAATGCTGTTCCATGGTAGTCTTAGCCGCGTCTTTTCCGAGCGTTTGGGTCAAGTGGTATTCATCCACAGGTGGATCAGAGCCAAAAGCCTCAAAAATAGAAGGCGTAATGTATGGTTCCAACACAAACCACCCACCCAAGTTGACACCTTGAATTTTGTCGTTCTGGTAGTCCCACAGTGGGGATCTTTTGTTCACGGGAACGGAGGCCGCAGAAACGGAAGCAATGAGCGCCGCAACACAAGTCAATAATCTCATGGCCACTATTGCAGTTCTAGAATGCGAATCGGATAAGGATAGAATGCAACGAGAAGCCGGTCACAAAAGCGAAGTCAAGATTAGGAAAAGAAACAGATGCGAGTAGCAAAGTTTAGCAGACCGTCAGTAAAAAAAACAGTAATACGGCTGGCGGTATCGATCGGCAGTTGCTTGTTTAAGAGAAAAGAGGCAATGAGGTGGATACAACCACAAAGTGCTTCTAATTTAAAACAGGCCCAGAAACAAAGCCGCTCGTACAGTGTGGTTGCAGATGCACCTGCGCAATGTCTCCAGAATCATACTACTGCGCATGCAACAATAGAGCCCACGTCCGTCTTGTTTTCATATAGCGTGTGGGCACAGCGTTCCTACTCTCGCAAAGAAAAAAAAACTCTATTATTAGGCCAGAGATGGTACCCAGCAAGCCACCTTTCACAACAATGGCAGGAAATCTTAGTGCCCACGCCGCACACGGAACATACTAACCATCCACTATGCAATCCTCCGCGTTTGCACCTGCACCTCTTCCCCTTCCATAAGAGAGCGGTGACAAGTGCAGAGAGAGAAGCGAGATTCCACAACTGCAACCGGCGTTTCAGGCTGGATCTGGCTCATGGGATCCCTTTCCTGCCACATGCATTCACTCCCGCGAATATTTTCCCGTCGTAGCCGCTGGGTTGGGGGCACTTCGATGCATGAATGAAACGATGGGTGCCCCTTACTGCACACAACAAATAACCCGTGCCTGTCACCTTTTAGCATTCCACTTGGTTTCTTGCTCTTGGCCACAAAGTAAAAAAATGCAACACTTGGCTTCTTTGGAAACACCGCGCGCGTCGAATGACGTCCAGGAATTTCTATTTTGACTGTGAAGTTAAGCTTCGGGGTTCCGCCACGTTTTCCGTTTCAGGAGTGCATGTGTCGCCTTGACGAACCGGGAGCACACCGTGTCCATGCATTTTCTATGCTGGCCTAGCAGTAGAAAAGACCGGTTGTTAGGAAAATCTGCGAACTTACACGTGGCATGGGCCAACATTGAAAATACTGATTTACTTCTGTGCCTCGAATATTGTCGTTCGTCGAGTGGACCTACTCAGGTAACTCTGCCAGCACCTACTCTCACACAAAGAACTCATCCGTCAGTGCCCGCACCTCAACACCACTCAACATACACAAAGACACTTGAAGACGGAAAAGGTGACACGCCATCAAAATTTTCTGCTAAGACGGTAAGCTGCGGTCAATACAAACGTCACTGGTTAAATAATGGTAAGAAACCTGTACACACGCCCGAGGTTATCTCTCAAACCCAATCCATACGTGCAGTCGCGCTCGGTGTCGCACCAGCCTTCCCCTCCCGTCGCGCGGACCCCTCTCAGATTTGAGAGGAGGGAAAATAATGGACATTTATTCGGAACGGGCCCCAAAACCCGATATGTCCTAGCGCGTTTCTGCATTTAGTTATTCCACCAGAGCGCTTTGGGGAGCATTCCTTTTAAACAATAGATCTGATGAGGTTTTCTTGAGCCGCGGCTTCAGAAAGGCTTCCCGATAGGAGCGAAGCAAACGCGATAAATGTTGGCGACTGGAATATCACCACTGTCCAAAAAAAGCCAGTGCGTTTGTGAAACAAACCAGAGATGAATACAGTAATCTTCGTCGGGGTCGATGAGCCCCACCAAGCCCCACCTCTTCTGTGGAACTGACACTCTGTCGCAAATCCTCCGATCGTGGAATACATCCGTTCGCACGACCCGACTGCAGAAAACGCAATTCGGACCGAGTTTTGGGCAGTAGTTTAAAATGAGATAACCTTCAGCACAGGAACGTAATCGGCCGGGTCCACTCAACACAACAGATACAACAACGAGGGAACAAAGACGAAAGACCGATCTCCGGGCCACATAACCCGAAATTCTCTTCTCCGCGGTGCCAATAGCGGGTTAATCCGCTCAGGCGAAAAGCGGAGAAGTGCAAAGCACTTTTCCTGTTATCAAAAGCCGCGCCCAAAATGTCTACGCAATTGTCTTAATTGGGAAGCTCATTCCTATCGTTTATTCGTCCGAAGCCATCTTATCACACTGGCGCTGCATGTACTTTTACACCTTCCACAGATAAGATAGATGCGTTGGCGGGGAATCAAAACTACTTAAGCAAATACACCTCTTCATCCAATAATTTTCCTCGGTGCGGCGAAGATCCACGATATCCAAAAAAAAAAAAAATAACTGCATCGTAAGACCTCATCACCATGTCCGAGGAAATCTTTTCGATAAATTCCAGGACAAACCAGGAGTTCATACCTGGGACGATCAATATCTATAATCTTCACCCCAAAGAAGATGAAGGGAAGTTGAAAATGACAAAGGGTAATGTGATCTTACAGCCTCAGCCTACAGATTCCGTGAACGACCCATTGAACTGGACCAGAAACAAAAAACTCTGGAATTTTGCCCTTTTGGCGTTCATCACCGGTTTCACTGCAGCCACCTCCAATGATGCAGGCGCCGCCCAAGACTCTTTGAATGAGCTTTACGACATTTCCTACGACTCCATGAACACCGGTGCTGGCGTTTTGTTCGCCGCCATCGGCTGGGGAACTTTCTTGCTCACACCAATGGCCACCTTGTACGGCCGCAAAATCGCGTACATCATCTGTATTACCGTGGGTCTTTTCGGCGCCGTGTGGTTTGCATTGACCAAGACAACCAGCAGTGCGGTCTGGTCTCAGTTATTCGTGGGTGCTTCTGAATCTTGTGCCGAGGCGCATGTCCAACAGTCTCTCACTGACATGTACTTTGCGCACCAGCTTGGTTCGGTTTTGACGGTTTATATCTTGGCCACCTCGGTGGGAACATACTTGGGTCCATTGATTGCTGGCTTCATCGTTGAATACTGCGGCTACCAATGGGTGGGCTGGACTGCAGTGATCATTTCCTTCTGTTTATTGGTGGTGCTCTTCTTTGGTATGCACGAAACCTATTTCAACAGAGTTGCGTACCACGGACCGCTTGACGCACCCAAGGAAGCATTGATTGACAACAGTTACTACGACGAGAAGTTGCCACATGTTGCAGACTCTTCCGTTTCCTCCAACATGTCCCAGCGTGTCCACAACGTGGAAACCGCCAGAGTCGAAAACAACGGCGCCAACGAGATCAAAACTAACTACTGGAAATCTGTGGCCTTGATCACTCCTGCGGCAAACCTCATTGGCACCGGATTTAAGCAGTACTTGGTGCGTCTCAAATTGTTGTTCCGTGTGTTTCTTTTCCCTCCAACGATCTTTTCTGGTTTGGTGTGGGGAATGCAAGATGCGCTCTTGACCTTCTACTTGACGGTGGAAGACGACCAATACTACGACCCTCCTTATAGTTATGGCAATACTGGTGTGGCATTGATGAACATTCCGTGCTTGATCGGCTCTATTATTGGATGTGTTTACGCAGGTTTCTTTTCCGATTGGTTCACCATCTGGATGGCCAAGAGAAACGGAGGTATCCAAGAAGCGGAATTCCGTCTTTATTTCCTCTTTGCCCCAGCCATCTTGTGTCCTATTGGTTTGATGCTTTTTGCCGTGGGCACGGATCAAGAATGGCCATGGTTCCCAACGTATTTTGGTTTGGCCCTCATCGGCTTCTGTTTTGGTTCGTCTGGTGACACTTCCATGTCTTACTTGATGGACGCTTACCCAGATATGGTTATTGAGATGATGGCCGGTGTTTCGGTCATCAACAACATGATCAGTTGTGGGTTCACCTTTGCATGCTCGCCTTGGCTTGATGCTATGGGAAACACCAAGACCTTCATTATCTTGTCTGTGATTACGTTTGTGGTGCTGATGTGCGCTGCTCCATTCATCTACTATGGCAAGAGAATTAGAAACTGGACGAAGCCATGGTACTTGGAATACTGTGAGATCAGAGATGGTATGTTGTAGTGATGCAGCATACTAATTTAAATTCGGTCGGCGACGGAGATGCTTGTTGATGAAACGTGCTTGATTCAGGGGACTGGTCTCCTCGGGAAAAGACAATAATAAAACAATGGGTGTTTCCTCTGCCGCTCGTGTATATATTTATTAATAATACCGTCTATCCATGAATTGAAAGTAGTACCGAATACGCACATTGGGAAGTGCGTATTTCCGTCGGTTGGTAAAATTGAAGTGGTGGTTAATATTAATCCACCCTACTTGAAGGATATCTATTGGCGCACCATTTAGTTGCATCCACTTCCGGACAATGCCAACGGTTAGTGTCAGCTGAGACTAGGGCAGTTGTGGCTACGTCAAATATACAGCAAATACATAAGACTGTACTATCTCGGCCGAAAACACCTACGCTATATTCTCCCCATTGCATCATTACTATCTTCGCCTGATTTTTACACTCGTCCTCTCAGCCAGTTGCCCACACCCGAGTAGTACACCAGCCCTAAACGCACACACGTGATACACGCACACACAGGATGGCCTTGCCGTAGGCACACTGCGCACCACAAAATTTTCGGAAAAAATCATTTCGCAGTTTCCTACTTACTCATCATAACTAAGAAGTAGTCTGCCTATTGCTTAAATTGATTATCTCTAGTTCAAAATGTCTACTGAATCTGCTTTGTCTTACGCCGCCTTGATCTTGGCCGACTCCGAGATCGAAATCTCCGCTGACAACTTGTCCAAGTTGGTCTCCAAGGCTAACGTTGAGGTTGAAGGTATCTGGGCCGACATTTTCGCCAAGGCCTTGGAAGGTAGAGACTTGAAGGAATTGTTCTTCAACTTCTCTGCTGGTCCAGCTGCTGGTGCCGCTCCAGCTGCCGCCGGTGCCGCTGCTGGCTCTGAGGAGGCTGCTGCTGAAGAAAAGGAAGAAGAGGCTAAGGAGGAATCCGACGACGACATGGGTTTCGGTTTGTTCGACTAAACGTGCTTCGTTTAGCCCTTCTGTAATATATTGATACATTATATACGTATAATCTATTGACCTTTTCATTGAGTGTAGACTAGTCCAGACTAGTACCAGGGTGAATAGAGGGTGCAGTGAGTGCAGTTGGCGCCCGAAAATTTTCACCAAATCAGATGGAACCAAGCTTGTGGGGTGCACCCGGTTGTCGGGCTACAGTTAGGCAATGCCACAGCGGGACAGCTACACGTGTTACCTTATTCAGTATTATTAAACCAAAGTATGAAAATATACAAGAATGTACTTGAAACTCCCTGCTGGCATGTGCTTCAGCTCGTTTATTTCTTCTTCTTGTCGGCCTCGGCTTCAGCCTTATCCTTGGATCTCTTGTCTCTGATACCCTTGTACTTCTTTTGGTTTCTGGCAGCTCTCAAGGTGGCGAAAGCGGTTTGCTCTGGAACCTCAACGGCTCTTGGAGTAACGTCAACAGCAGGTTGAGCAACTGGGAAAGCAGCAGCAACAGAAACTTGCTCAGCGTCAGCCTTGGACTTCTTGTCGAAGATAACCAACTTGGATTGGTACTCCTTCAATCTGAGGACGTTGGCATCGAAAGTCTCTTGAGACTTGTTTTGTCTTCTGTGGTCAACAGAGATACCAATGGTTCTGGCGTACTTGGCAGTCAAACCAGCAGCCTTAACCTCAGCCAAAGTGAAACCTCTACCAGCTCTAACTCTTCTGTTGTACTTGATGGTTGGGCATCTGACAATTGGTCTCAAAGCATCGACTGGTCTTGGGGCAACCTTGGCGGCCTTTTCCAATCTAGATTGTCTTCTAGAGTACTTCTTACCGGCTTGGTCGAAGTGGACCTTAACACGTTCTTGCCAGTGCTTTCTGAAGTGGTTCTTCAACAATGGAAGGTTCTTGGAGATAGCCATTTTCGAATGAGGTGATGAAGAAAGAAAAGGGAAACGCTATTAGGTGAAGAATTTTTTCGCACACTGGCGACGGCATGGGAGGTTCGGGTGAAGGAAAGAGCGCGGACAGCGGCACGCGGTGTGCATAGTGCCCGCAGCTGTGGGTCGGCGCGAAAGCAGTCACATAACATGTGATCTGCCGGCGCACAATGCAGAACACAGTGCGTAGTGCTCATACCGCACCCACCCGCACCACCGGCGCAGTGCAGTATGGCGCCCGCCGCCAGTGCCATCGCATCAGCACAGACTGCACATGGGCCACGGCCCCGTCTACACACCTGTACACCAGCGGTGCCCTATGCACACTGCCACCTCCACGCTGGGCGAGGGAAAAAAACTTTTCGCTCAGCACTGCGTTTTTTCACCTTTAGAAAATTCTTTTCCATATACCTATTTCTTTCTCAAAGCAAGATGTCCACTCCATCTGTCCAAGTATGTACATCACCGTGCTCCAGTTTTCATCGCCGGCATCTCCTCCCTCCCCAGCGGACTCTGTTTAGGCGTCTCGCTTGACCCACCCCACCGCCATTGCTGTCGTCTGACCACACTCCCATCAGCATCTCCAATCGAATAGGCAGAAACACCAAGAATCCGCAGAAGCCGCCACGCTGAAACAGAACACATCCATCTTCCCAGCAATTACTAACATCCAGACTTTTGGTAAGAAGAAGACCGCTACTGCCGTTGCCCACGTCAAGGCCGGTAAGGGTTTGATCAAGATCAACGGTGCCCCAATCACCTTGGTTCAACCAGAAATCTTGAGATTCAAGGTTTACGAGCCATTGGTTTTGGCCGGCTTGGACAAGTTCCAAAGCATTGACATCAGAGTCAAGGTCACCGGTGGTGGTCACGTTTCCCAGGTGTACGCCATCAGACAAGCTATTGCTAAGGGTTTGGTTGCTTACCACCAAAAGTACGTCGACGAGGCTTCCAAGAACGAGGTCAAGAAGGCGTTTGCTTCTTACGACAAGACCTTGTTGGTTGCTGACTCCAGAAGAATGGAACCAAAGAAGTTCGGTGGTCGTGGTGCCAGAGCCAGATTCCAAAAGTCTTACCGTTAAGAGTGGTTGTTGTTTTTATGTGGAAGACATAATTTCTTGTATCTCGTCATTGCACCTCCTCTTTTATCTAATGTATAAATAAAAGCACGTTCCATGGTGGTTGACCTTCTTGTAGCGACTCAGTGGCTAGATTCCGCACTGCTGCGCCCGACCTGGTCGCGCCCTAATTTCGGTCGCACTGATTGCCCCCACCAGGACCGAATTGTCTGTGCGCGCCTGGTGTGTCTGTTGTTCACTTCTACCCCACCGCTTATCTGCCATGGCCTGGATCAATTCCACTCCCGAGTACTCCGTACCGTTGATACTGGATGGTGCTGTTGTTTGCATTCTACCTATTCCTCACACTCCTCTTTTGGCCCTCTGCACCGGCGAATCGTTGACGATCTACCACTCCGAGTCGTTGATCCCGCTAGCGTTCCACCACCGAGGAAATGAATGCCTCCAGAACCACGGCCTCAACACAAACATCCTCGTGCGGCACGTGTCGGTCAATACCTCCACCCTAGACCAGCTCCCGGCCGCCAATGTGTTTGTCCAGACCGCCTCTAACTTCACCTTGGTGTATCATTTACACGTGAACTACAGAAAGTCCTTGTACCAAGTCTGCGACGCCAACGAGGGCGACAGATTGCTCCAGAATGCATTACCCTTGAGTCTGGGCTTTTCTCCCTATTCGCTTACGAACTTGTTCAAGACTGCCACTCGGACAATCATTCACGGTAATACCGCAGAGTCTAATTTGTCCAACTTAGAGCATTTCAACAGTGGTATCGAGGACGACAAACTTCGCAACGACCAGATCCCTTCCGTGCGTGTATCTTTGGCTAAAATAATCAAGATGACCACGGCAATCGTGGGGTGCTGGTGTAAACCCAACTCCCAAAACTTGATCTTTGCCAACGATTGCCAAGAAATCCAGTTGCTCAATCTCAAATCATCCAGAAACGAAATCATTTCCCTTTCCAGTTTTGACTGGTATACTGATACCACTATCATTGAATACAGCATAAAACACAATTTCTTCTTGCATTTAAATTCCTCCAACCAGCTAGCTGCACTTCAGTTCGATGAGCTGCTGGAGGCTTCGGCACTTCAATTGAAGCCAATACCCCTAGCCTCAATCGACCACAAAATTTTGCGAATTTTGGTCAATCCTCAGTTTGACCTTGTGTGCTTGCAATCAGACTGCGATTTGAGGATTTATTCCATATACTTCACCAACAGTACCCCGTCACTAAAATACGTGAAGAAAATTCTAAAATTGGATCTGGAGCGCAATTACACCTGTTCCTGGTCCCCTTGCGGTAACGTCATGCTGGTAGTTGATACTGAATCTGGTAAATGGAGGATAATCTCGAAGTTCGGGTCGTCCTTGTTTGACGCGGAATGGATATTATCCGAATTGAAAGCGTCTGACATTGAAGAAAAAAAATTAGAAAAGCAAAGCGACTTTTGTTCGATTCTGCAACTCAGCTTTGCGTCCAATGGACTCAACATTTATTTGGTGAACAAGATGTCAAGCCGAATGTATTATTTAACCATGCTCAAGACACATCCCACTGACGAGGATGATATTGAAGATGTATCTATTTTTTATGACAAACTGTACATCAGTTTCCCCCTTCAAAAACAAGGGGCTTCCTTCAAGAGATATCCTATATTGCCTATGTTCCAGAAAGTGTTATCTCGCCACAATTGCATAAATGGTTCTATGTCGAGGTTTTCAACCAAGATTCAAACCGGGAAGCTAAAGATAAGAAAGAACAAGTATAACCAGATCTCTTTGTCATTTGGACCCAATCTCTCGGTTTCTACTCCCGCGAACTTAGGTGACGAAATCAATCAACCTTTATGGTACTCATTTTACAATCATTTGACAGAAGAAATGAACTTTGTTGACCACTTATGGATGGGAAACTATTTGATTGTAATCAACAGATTCCCCCGTGAAGAGTTACACTCTCCTACTGATAACAATAACGATAATACTATGATCGATGAAATGATCATCATAAACATGGCACTATCAGTATATGGTGCTGGTGGCTCTAACTTTAAGTTTGACAGTGATATGATCGTATGGAGACATGTTTTCAAAAGCCGGTTGATTACTCACGAACTCCGTGAACATCACAGTGAAAATCGATCTATTTTAAACTTTATAACAAGTGACCTGAAAATAATACTGATGGAAATTTCTACTCCTGCTACGCACCAAGAAGCATCCAATTCCAACGGGCCAAGCAAGATCAAAATTCGCATAAGAAAAACTATTCATTTGTCGAGTATCAAACACAAATTACCCATACGTCTAGTTCAACGTTTCGTGTCAGTAAGGGAGAAGCATTTTCTATTTCTATTGAATACCGGTGACTTTTTCTTTTTGAGAAACCAGTTACCAGACTCACACTTGGAAAATTCCAGAGGGCCCGTTCAGACGAATAACATGTACGACTTAATCTTGATCAAAAAAGGGGTGGAGAACTTTTATGTCAGCAAAATCCAGTTCAACAATGCCCTTAAGGTAACTGAATACGTTACGTTGGTAACCGGGAAATATGCGTTCCTTTACCCGTTGAACGATTTGGTTGACAGAATTTATGAATTTGAAGGTGTGGAATATTTTGGCGATAAGGTGACTGCCGACGAGTTGCTCCCCATTAAAATCCCCCACTCTTCATTTTCGCCACTTCAGATGACACAGAGTGAAGCCTCACTTGATATTAAGGGTTTGGAATTCCTGAGCGTCGTTCGGAACGAAAAGATATGGCTTAAAAACAGGATAGGCAAGCAAATGATCTTGAGCAATTTCATTGCTCATGACCTATTTGAAAATGAGTTGCCATTGGAGCATATCCCAGAGAAGTATGCCAATTTCAAAAGCTTCAATTACTGTTTGGAGTTGCTACTTTTCCAATACCTTGATGACGATAAGGCAGCGTTGCAAAAAGTATGCGAATTAGTAGACATCACCGACTCTACTGATTTGATCTATGTGAATTTCTTAAGAAAGATCGAGGTTCAGTATTGGGATAAGTTCTTTAAACTCCTCAAACAAACACCAAATGGTTTCATGGATCGGTTGATCTCGTCGCGAGACGTTGAACTCTGCTACAACTATTTGAATATCTATCTCAATTTTAAGCGAGAGGTGGAAAGCACGAATACTTCGGACATAAACGATGAGCTTCAACCGATGCTAGAATCCGAAGATCGGCAAATCATAATAGAAATTATTCAAATGCTAGTCAAGGCTCAAAAATGGGACGAGTGCTTTGAGCTTTGCCGCTACATTAAGCTGTTAGAGCCTACTGGCGAGCTTCTTCGAAAAATTCGCAGTTTCATTTAGATTTTTATGGTCAATACACACTTCGCGCATTTTGACCAACCAAAAACTTTCAAATTACCACTTCTCATTATTTGTATTTGATAGCTTATACAGACAACCACAAGCGATGACTCTTGCCACCGAATTCGCTGAAACCACCCGTCGCTCCCTCAGTCACGCTGACATGAGAAAGAGAGTTCTTCACTTGTACCGCAAGTACATGAGAAACTCTAAGGAGTTCTGCAACTTGTACGAGTTGGATATGCCTGTTTCCAACGTCAAGACCAAGATCAGACAAGAATTTGAGAGACAAAGATACGTCAATGACTTAGACATCACTAATGTGCTTTATGCCAAGGGCCAAATGGAATTCCAAGAGATTATCAACTTCTGGAAGCAACAGTGTCACGTTTTGAAATACTTTGAAGAATCGCCAAACAGCATTGTCGACAAGAATGACTTTGTCAAGAACTTCTTGAGAGGCAACAACTAAAGCAATACGCTCCGATTTTTTATTGAGTCCTGTCCGTCGGTGAGTTTTCACCTGTGAGAGGAACATGCATTTTTAGTAGGGTTTCCTTGGAGAAACCCAACATTCCTTCCAGTGTCAGCATGATGTTAAAATGATTGCAACGCGAGCACACGCCACCATATACTTAAATTGAAATATTCTGAGAATGATTACAGACTGTAGCTACTGTTTGATTTATCAACACTTGCATCAAATTAAGTTAAACATGAAATAAAGGAGAATTCGCAATAAGCACGAAGAGAAGCAAAAGAAGGGGAGGACATGGGTATTAATTTCTATTCACAAACCAAGAAGACAGGTACGCCCGTGATCTTAGTCCATGTTGTCCGCCAATGGAGCGTCCTCGGCACCGTAATCCAATTCCTCATCTTCCTCAACACCCGCATCTTGATATTGCTGGTATTCACTAACCAAGTCGTTCATGTTAGATTCAGCCTCGGTGAACTCCATTTCATCCATACCTTCGGACGTGTACCAGTGCAAGAAAGCCTTTCTTCTGAACATAGCGCTAAATTGGTCACCGACTCTCTTGAACAACTCTTGGATAGAGGTCGAGTTACCAATGAAAGTAGCAGACATGTCCAAGTCCTTAGGAGGAACAGAACAAACCGCAGTTTGCACATTGTTAGGAATCCACTCAACAAAGTAGTCTGCGTTTCTGGTTTGGACCTTGAGCATTTCGTCGTCGACTTCCTTGACGGAGACCTTACCTCTGAAGAAGGCAGCCACGGTCAAGTAACGGCCGTTTCTAGGGTCGGAAGCAGCCATCATATTTTTGGCATCGAACATTTGCTGGGTCAATTCAGGAACACTCAAGCTTCTGAAAGATTTGGAGCCAATGGAGGTCAATGGAGCGTAACCCACCATAAAGAAGTGCAATCTTGGGAAAGGAAC
Organism: Clavispora vitiphila; assembly: GCA_030557995.1. Lineage (NCBI taxonomy): Eukaryota > Fungi > Ascomycota > Pichiomycetes > Serinales > Metschnikowiaceae > Clavispora > Clavispora vitiphila. The sequence continues at coordinate 235,782 of JANIJR010000007.1, forward strand.
CAAGTTGACGGCCAACTTTCTCAAGTCAGAGTTCAATTGACCTGGGTAACGCAAGGAGGTGGTGACACCGGACATAACAGAGGAGACCAAGCTGTTCAATTGCTCGTAGTTTGGTTGAGGCAATTTCAAGGTGTTCTGACAAATGTTGTACAAGGCCTCGTTATCAATACAGAAGGTCTCGTCTGAGTTTTCCACCAACTGGTGCACAGACAAAGTAGCATTGTATGGCTCAATAACGGTGTCGGAGACCTTTGGAGATGGAACAACAGAAAAGGTGGCCATCATTCTGTCCGGGAATTCTTCTCTAATTCTGGAGATTAACAAGGTACCCATACCAGAACCGGTACCACCACCCAAGGAGTGGGTGATTTGGAAACCTTGCAAAGAGTCACAGCCCTCGGCTTCTCTTCTGATGACATCCATGACAGAGTCAACCAACTCAGCACCCTCAGTGTAGTGACCCTTGGCCCAAACATTGCCAGCGGAAGATTGACCAAAAATGTAGTTGTCAGGTCTAAACAAGTTTCCAATACGGGAGGTCTTCACATTGTCAATAGTACCTGGTTCCAAGTCCACAAGAACGGCACGAGGAACGTACTTGCCAGAGCTGGCCTCGTTAAAGTACACGTCCAATTTGGCTTTTTGGATGCCGTCGTCGCCATGGTAGTTACCATTGTTATCCAAGCCGTGCTCACCGCAGATAGTTTCCCAAAAAGCAGCGCCCTGTATCAGTTAGTATTGAGGTGAAATCAAAGAATCGAAACACGCCGAAACGTGTTGGTTCTAGGGATGAAAACATACGATTTGGTTACCACACTGACCAGTGGACAAATGAATCTAGATTTTGAGTTAGTAAAATGTCCGAATATGTAGCTGAAAGGAGCGATGGCGATGTCCAGCCAACAGCACGGTGAAGTTAACTGGGAACAGATTTGCGACTCCAATTGGGGAAAGGCGCAACATGACCGTGATCTCACGGATTTTTCCCGCAGCGGCTTCTCAAATATTCACACATACAATCTCTCTCATGACCGCAGCAAGGTAATAGTCTGGTTTATGGAGGGATTCCGATTTAGACGAGTATCAAATGGTCTTTGTTTTTGTTTCTCGCGCACTTATGGGTTTACACACGACCAATATTTCGCATGTTGATATATTGCCGCTTTGGGAGACGAGGCTCTGGTGTGAGATCCGCTCCTTTAACGGCGCTTCACAAGCTGGCCAAAGACTGAGAGCTAGCACAAGTGATTTTTTTCTCGACCTGACGTTGAGAACTAGTGGCTAGCAACAAAAAAACTTTGCTCGTAAAATTTTTGCCCAATTGTAATTTTTCTCTGGTCAGCCACATCCGTGTCTTTTCTCCATTGCTTTGCCAAAAAAAAAAAATAAGAACGGTTACACGAACAATACTATGATAAAAATGCCAATTACATCGGAAACAAGAACGCCGTCATAGGAGCGAAGCATATCAAGCGATACAACGAGAATGCTACGTTTTATCTAATCAGAAAAACTGGGAACGCAACGGGGCAGGTTTGGCGCTCATCAGAATCAGGCAATAACCGATGGTCTTGCACGGTGACTCTTATCAACACCTGTACACCGGGAAAGTACACCCGGTGAATGAGAATCTATAAATTGGCCACATTTCTCCACCCAAAGCCATTCGTAGTTCTAGAGAGAAAAATCATACGAAAAATGCAACAAATTTCATGGGAAGAAGTTTACGGTACGAGCTCGTTCCTCTCTGCCGCATACAAGCTGAACGGCCATGTGTTCACCTCCGGATGCATTGGTACTGACCCAAAGACCGGCGAGTTGCCAGAATCTGTTGCGGAGCAAACGGAAAATGTCATTGCCAACTTGAAGAGTGTTTTGGAAGCTGCTGGCTCCAACCTCAACCGTGTGATGAAGGTCTTGTTGTTTGTTTCTGCCGGGGTAGACACTGCGGTTGTGAACAAGATCTACACTCTGCACTTCACGAACAAGCCAGCTCGTTCGTGCGTGATTGTGAGTTTCCCTAACCCAGCCATCAAGGTCGAGTTGGAGTGCGTCGCCGAATACGTTGACTTGGACAAGCCTAAGGTTTAACTTTTATAAATAATAGATCCACTGTGTGGAAAGAATAGACAGTTTAAAACACAAACGTGTGTACGGTAGCTGACGGTGAGCTGGCGAAAGTGCGTAAAGGCAAAGAGGCGGTAGAGTCGCATTTGCGCCCGCGGTCATGTGACCTAGGCTCCAATTAGGAGAGCGTCCGACACCCTTCCATTTCCTTCTCGGATGGACTGGACACCCAGGCAGTAGCAAGTGGGCAACTTAAAGAAAGACACACCAAGTCTTTTTTTCTTTTCTTTTCTTTCTTTCATTTGGTGTCCCTCACGTTGCCTGGATTTGGAGTAACGGCCACCGCGTTTCATGCAGTCCACCACACCCAAAGGAAAAGTTGATAACAGCGTACAAGAAAAGAACAAACCACCACAATGTCCTCGACCATACAGAACCGAACGTTTGAGTTTCAACAATGCGTGGCATCCTTTGACAAAATTAACAAGCGGCAGAATGGATCCCAGCCGCAACACGGCGGACCAGTGAAGAGATCCAAATTCAGCCAACAGGCCAGCATTATTGCTAAAGACATTGCACATACCACGGAACTATTGCTGAAGCTAGCGCTCTTAGCAAAGAGAAAACCGTTATTCGACGATAGACCTGTCGAGATTGGTGAGTTGACATATGTGATCAAACAAGACATTTTCAAGATTGAGCTGAGCATCCAGAACTTGCTGAAGTACGCCAAGGGCGACTCCTCGATCCAGGTGGACTCGCAAATCACGCAGTATCTGAAGAATGTGTTGAATTTGTTGAACTCGAAAATGAAAAACGTCAGTGGAGAGTTCAAGAATGTGTTGGAAGTGAGACAAAAAAATGAGCTCTTAAACAAAAATAGAAAGGAGAACTTTCTCTCTGCCGCCAGCAATCGCCAAAATGCCTCTCCGCTGCTTGTTGAAAATGGTGCTCCCAATGCCCTCACCAACTTGGGCGAAAACCCGTACTTGCTAGGAGGAGCTATGGATACCCCAGACCAAAGCAACTACGATAGCGGTGAACTTCTCTCTATTCCCGACCAAACCCGCCAATTGCTTCTCATGGAGGAGCAAGGCAACGAGTATTTGCAACAAAGAAACTACGCCGTGGAAACCATCGAAGCCACAATTAATGAAGTGGGAAATTTGTTCCAGCAGCTAGCCACAATGGTCACAGAACAAGGTGAAACTATCCAACGGATCGACCAGAACGTTGAGGATATTGACATGAACATAGCCGGAGCTCAAAGAGAGTTGCTCAAGTACTATACCCATATTTCGAACAACAGGTGGTTCTTCTTGAAGATTTTCGGGGTGTTGCTAGCATTTTTTTTCCTTTGGGTGCTCGTGAGTTGAGCACAAGGAGATTTACTAGTGAGCACAAGGAATTTGTCTACCGTTTAATAGTTATTTAATTCGACATCATTACCGTCATTTCGTTCCAAATATTGTTGTCCTGTAGCGATAGTGGCTTAATGCGGTGAGACGCCACCTGAGAATAAAGGTGGTGGACACCCAAACAAAGATCACCAAAATGTATTAGAGGACATAAAATCACTGAAATGGAGTTTCGATCAAGAAAATATAGAGATTTGGTTCGTTGTATAGGTGACCGCCTCGAAAGAACTGGAACCAATAGTGGGAAAGAGAGTCGTGCGGCACACAAGGACCATTTATCCTCAGTCGTTCTTATCAGACTAACAGCTGAGTAAACACCCATTTCTATAACATCCAAACATAAAGCCAGACAAACCTCTCTTTAGAATACTCCATATACCTTAACTACCACGACCAGAGTTTTATCATGTGGAACTATTTATTTGGAGGAAATAAGCAGCAGAAGAAGGAGTTGCCCAAGAAGGCAATCGTTGAGTTGAGAGAGCACATTCAAATGCTCAACAAGAAACGGAACCATCTAGAACTGCAAATCAATGACCAAGATCAGTTGGCGAGAAAGTACATCACCACGAACAAGGTGTTGGCCAAAAACGCTTTGAAGAGAAAGAAAGGTTATGAGACAAACTTGATGAAGATTGAGAATCAGATTGACTCGTTAGAGACACAGTTGACGGCAATCGAAGGCGCAAACTTGAATTTGGAGACAATGAAGGCAATGAAGCAGGGTGCTCTGGCCATGAAACAAATACATGGCGAATACGACGTTGACAAGGTGGAAAATACCATGGACGACATCAGAGAGCAAGTGGAGTTGGCCGAAGAAATTTCCGACGCCATTTCTCGTCCCGTTGGTACCGAGTATGTTGACGAGGATGAATTGGACGAGGAGTTGGCGGCATTGCAAGCCGAGGCTGCCGAAGCAAAACAAGAACTGCAACCAGCACAAAAGCAGTCGGTGGCATCTCCAGAATTACCAGAATTCCCTACTGTCAGTCAGAAAAAGCCACAAGCTGCGATAGTGGAAGAAGATGAGGATGAGGAAGCTTTGAAAGCGCTACAAGCTGAGATGGGGTTGTAACGCTGTTCGCTCGGTTTTTTTTTTATCGTATACCGTTCAAGTACGAGATACGGTGGAGTTAGAACATGGCAGGTTACATATTCCTGCAATTCTTGGTTTTCATCAGGGAGATTCACGATTTACGGAGTTCACAGTCTTACTGTTCTTTTGGGCTTGTTTCTTTAGGCTAGGAGTGGTTGGGCTATTCTTTTTTTATATGTAAATTCCTATCCCTCATGCCCTACTACGTTGGATCGGGCAAATTAATTAACATCACACCAACTGAATATGTCTCAACGGATTAATATAATGTATAAGTGGCATGTAAGCAGGTGTACTGGTGTGTTCCCCGTAGGAGTGCGAGTCGACGAAGTGGTGCGAAACGGTGCGAAACGGCAAAAAAAAAAAAAAAAGAAAGCTCAGTACTGTACATCTGCTCTTCTCTTCTCCATACTTACTTTTCTATCCGCTTCTTGTACATATTTTTGATTTGCTACACTGGAGATAGGAAGGATGAGAGTGACTAGAATCACCCAACTCCAGCGCTTGCGTGTTTTATGCCAGCGATATCACACAACCAAGATTGGCACCAGATATAGTGCTACTTCTTCAATCTCTGCTACCAGCACTTCACCACAACCGAACTTCGGATATAAGAAGGATCTCAACATATACAACTCACTTGTCGAAGAATTAAGAAAACCACAGAATGATACCAGAGGAGTGCAAAGCTTGGCCAACAAGCCATTCAATGAAATTAAACCTTCCAACAAAGTGACTGAAGATGAAAAAAGAGAAATTGCATGGTCATCCAACTACGATCCTGTTACTAGATCCCCCTTCGCTAAGGATGTGTTACATTTGCAATCTTTGCTTGATGCACTCTTGGCTAGCAAGAATTTCAGCAGAGCTGATAACATTCTTAAGGCAATCTTTCCATTGATGGACAAGCCCGAAAACTTCGTTCCCCTCATGAATAAATATTTAGAGGCTTACTCTTTAGAAGAATCTGTTACAGTCAAAGACCTTGAAGAATTTGTGGAGTCCATGCAAACTCAGTTCCATATCCATCCAAACGATAGAACATACGCCCTCTTGATTTCCAAATCACTTGATGATGAAGCAACGTTAATCAAGTTCATAAACAGGGCCAAAACATCAAGACATTTGATCAGGAAGACACTTAACCATGTGGATGTTATTACCGCGGAAGGGCTTGCCAAAGTGTTTGAATATCCCGGATTGAATGAATCGCATATTCCTCGTGATCTTTTGCCCATGTTCCACGAGGCCAGAGGCGACAAAATGGAATCCAATGAAGCTCAAGATGACGACATTCCTGACTATTTTAAAGACGACGGTGTTGCTGCACCAGTGGTAGAGAAAGAAGCTGCTGAATTGATGTCCGTGGATTCGTTTGGATTGAAGGTGATCAGACACACTCTTTTAGGATTGGAGAGTAAGAATGAAATTGACTTGGAAAAACTTTTCAAAGATCTCGACGAAGACCTGAAGCAGCATATTTTGCATAACACAAGAACCGATAAGAAAAGAAACTACCACGACATTTACCGGTCTCTTAAAACACCTGAAGAGAAAGCGAAGTTCAACGAGGCGCTTGATATCTATAACGAGACCAGACAGCGTGAATTGGAAAGTAAAGGAATTGATGCCGCTAGAGAAAAATGGAAACATGAATTTGAAGAAATGCAATTGAGAGGTGGAATTTCCTTGAGTAAAAACTTGAATGTTCAATTATACCAATGGTACTTGGATATGCTTCCATATGTCCAGGAAGAAGTCAATTTATGCCGTCAGCTTTTAAGCAATGAAATTGAGCTCTCAAAATTGTCGGGCGAGGAAAAGAAGCAAATGAAAGACAGATCATTTTATGCTCCTTACTTAGTCTTGATTCCCCCTAAGAAGTTGACTGTCATTACTATTTTGGAGTTATTGAAGTTGAACTCTACTGGTGGTATTGTCGACGGTATGCGAACCGCAAGGGCAGTTATTTCTGTGGGTAAGGCTATTGAACTTGAATACAAATCACAAGGTTTGGTTGCGGCAGAAAAAAGATTTTTGGGTCGCAAGGCCAAGAACTCAAACCAATGGAAAAAGTTGTTAAGAAATAGGAAAAAGTCTGACGGAGACAATATCGTGACCACTGAGTGGGATTATCCTGTTTATGCAAAGTTGGGTTCTGTATTGACTTCTCTTTTACTTCATGTTTCCAAGGTAGCCGTCACAGGTACCGACCCTTCTACAGGAAAACAAGTGAAGGGATTACAACCTGCTTTTCACCACACTTACCAATTTGTCAATGGACAAAGACTTGGTATAATCAAGTTACACAAGAACTTGGTTCGCCAATTAGCCAGCAACACCCTCATAAATTCGGTTCAACCACAGTTCCTTCCTATGCTTCTTCCGCCTGCGGACTGGACATCCCACAACAACGGAGGATACCGTTTCACTCCCAGCACTTTAGTCAGAATCAAAGATTCTGCGGAAACTGTTGCATACGTGAAGGCTGCTTCTGAAGCCAAAAACTTGGATGAAGTTTACAAGGGGCTCAATGTTTTGGGACACACACCTTGGACCATAAATGCCAAAGTTCTTGGAGTCATTTCTGAGTGCTGGAATACCGGAGAGGCGTTTTTGGATATTCCTCCAGTCATCGAGGAGCCCAAGCTCCCTTCTCCTTTGCCTATCAACGCCGAACCTTTGGAAAAGGCTGAATATCAAAAGAAAGTTCGTCATGTGTTAAACGAAGCCGCTGCTTATCGCTCTCAAAGATGTGACACCAACTATAAGTTGGAGATTGCACGTGCATTTGTGGGAGAAAAGATGTATTTTCCCCACAATGTTGATTTTAGAGGCAGAGCATACCCTCTCCCACCCCATCTCAACCATTTGGGTAACGATTTGACCAGATCTTTATTTTTGTTCTGGGAAGGTCGTGAATTGGGAGACAGAGGCTTGGAATGGATTAAGATCCACTTGGCAAACGTCTTCGGTATGGATAAGGCGCCATTGAATGAGAGAGCCAAATTCGTTGACGAGAATTTGGAAAATATTTTCGACAGTGCTCGCAATCCAATGGGAGGAAACAGATGGTGGACTAAAGGTGAAAAGCCCTGGCAAGTTTTGAGTGTGTGTTTTGAGTTGAATGAAGCATACAAGTTGGATGATCCTAGAAAATATGTTTCTCACATCCCAGTGCATCAAGATGGTACCTGTAACGGTTTACAGCATTATGCCGCATTGGGTGGTGACATCGAGGGTGCCAAGCAAGTTAATTTGGTCCCTGCTGATAGACCCCAGGATGTGTACAAGTTTGTGGCCGGATTGGTGGAGAAAAGATTGCAAGCTGAGGCAGAAGCTGGAAACAGTTACGCTCAGTTCTTACACGGAAAGATCTCACGTAAGGTTGTGAAGCAAACAGTCATGACCAACGTTTACGGTGTTACGTTTGTTGGAGCAGTTGCCCAAATTGAAAAGCAGCTCACCCACTTGTTTGACAAGGATGATTACGACTCGGTCACATTATACGCCCGTTATTTGACTTCATTAGTGTTTGCCTCGATGCGTGAATTGTTTGAGGGTGCTCATTTGATTCAAGATTGGTTGGGAGAGTCGGCCAAGCGGATCTCAAAGTCCGTGAGAATTGACTACGAGGAGAAGTCTGCTAAGAATGCAAACAAGCCTAGCCATTTGTCGTCTGTGATTTGGACTACTCCTTTGGGATTGCCATGCGTCCAGCCTTATAGGGCAACCAAGCGACAAATTGTCTCCACCAACTTGCAAGACATCACCATCTCTGATCCATTTGGCGCTACCCAAGTTGATTCCAGAAAACAACAAACTGCTTTTCCACCAAACTTCATCCATTCATTGGATGCGACCCACATGTTGATGACTGCTTCTGCTTGCGGTGATGACAAACTTAATTTTGCGTCAGTTCACGATTCCTACTGGACTCACGCTGCCGATGTGGATACCATGAGTGAACACATTCGTAATCAATTTGTCAAATTACACGAGGAGAACTTGATTGTCAAGTTGCGTGACGAATTTGAAAGACGTTATAAGGGATTTTTACAGGTTATCTCCATTCCTGGTGAACATGAAGTGGCATTGAAAATCAAAGAGGTCAGAAGAAAGATCGTCAAGGATTTGGGCAGAGGATTGACTGTTGCGGATGAGATTTACATTGAGAAGAGGAGACAAGAATTGCTCGAGTCGCCTGATGCCACTGAAGTGAAAATGGGAAAAGAGATGGTTACAACAGTCAGTGTGACTGAGGGCTATGACTTGAACGAAATAGCCGTGAGTGCTTCCAGTAGCAGGTCTTTACAGATTTTAGCACCGTTGTCATTCCCAGCCATCCCTCCAAGAGGGTCTTTGGACGTTAAGGTCGTGAAGGAGTCCCCTTACTTTTTTTCTTAAGTTTTTGTACTAGGAACGCCGCTTCCATGGAACAGAGTACCATTGAGCAGGATTTCAGTGTCAAGAAGGTTCATTTTTTCGTGCAAGAGCAGAATCAGAAGCAAGAACGGGAAAGAAAAGAAAAAAAAAAAAAAAGTCTCGGGTTAGACGAGAGACCACCAGCATTTTACATACATATTTGGCATTACGCCTAGTGTCGCATTTATATATCCATCTTGTAAATACCATAAGATATAGATACTCTACATTACCCTAAATAATTTTCCCTTGCTGTTCAAAGTTCTCTATCAAAGGCACCAACGGTTCCATCTCTTTCCTGTCGAGCAAGCTAAACTCTTTGCACAAGCTGATGAAGTGGGCAAAGAAAGAGTTCCAATGCGCCTCTAGTGACAAATGCACAATCTTGTCAAAGTGATTGTGGTAAATATGAGCAAAAATCCGGAACATTTGTCTGGCTATATTTTTGCAATCTTTGACAAAATTGGGCGGGAATGCACCGCCAGTCTTAGTGGGGAAAACCGACTGGTCGTTGATTTTGTTCAGGATCCACGTCAACACGTAATCGATGTACTGGCATGCCGGAAGATTAACTGCTTGTCCCATATTATCTTTCCAAAGGTAATTTGTGTTTGGGCCCGCATTCATGGTGGGATACGCCTCTGGGGTAACATATTCGGAGATCACTCCATAAAACTGGTTTAAATGGCCATACAACTCAAAAATATTCAACGATAGCCACTCTCCATAGTCGACATACTTGGGTAATTGGACAATGGTGTTGAACAGACCTTTGACCAATGCAGTTTTGACAAAAGGCTCGCACAAAAACAACGGAAGCGTAGTGTTTTCAGGTTCGTCCGGCTGTAGTTCAATGTCCCGCTGTATCAGGCGAGGACGAGGGTTGATTCGTGATCTCCTATTCGGAGATTGTCTAGTTGGTGACAGAGAAAACTGGATTTGTCCGTTTTGTTTTTGAGGCGAAAGTTTGGAGGGCGACTGCGACCGTCTATGAGGAGAGCCCAGGCCACTGCCAATGCTGTACGGTAAAGTCTGTGGTTCGTAATCCTTTTTCGTCTTTTTGGTGCTTCTTCCAAAGCCTCTGATGGTGTTCAAAAACGACATGCCGGGGGATACGAACGGAGGGAAGGAATGGAGATCGGAAATCTGAGTGGTCTAGAAATTGTTTGCCGGATTGTCACACGGAGAAAAAGTTAACGCGTATCGCTGGGCGCAGGTGAAGTATTCCAGAGATCAGATGGTGGCAGCGCTTTGTTTTCTGACGAAAATACTGCAGGCAATTGGATGTAAGAGGCAGTTAGCGTTGTTGAAACCGAGTCGCGAAAGTTGCAACAAGGCACGAAAATAGGAGGACCGGCCGCGACAAGGCACGCCCTGTTCCATCAGGGAAACATTCCGGTTAAATCAATGAAAGTAAAAAAAAAAAGAAGACTTATTGTGCCAAATACTTGTGTCGAGTCGTATCTGCAAAGAAGATCTTCCAAGTAAGTGATTGTGCAAATTATTGCACCATCCTACGGAACAATGAATACCTGATCTCTATCGCAACTATTGCTCTACTGTATGCATACTACCTCTTCTCCGAAAAGTTTCCCAAAGACTCGCCCATCTTGATCTTCTGGCCAACCTCGAGGTTGAAATGGAAATTGTCCGGTGCTTCAAACACCAAAACTACCGTAGATCCCAACTTGAAGCCTCCAACCTCCTCACCTTTGCTCAATGGAAAACCCCCCAACAATCTGCTGGCACCGGTGTAAGTGGCCTCGTAAACTGTATTTTTCTTCAACCGTTTGGGCTTGTCGCTGGAAATCGTGCTCACCTCGGACGCGGAATCCAGCTTCAACAATGGAGTCAGTTCACTGTCACTGGTGTCCGACGATGGCGATCTTTGCCTGTACACCTCATGCTCGTACACATCGTTCGTTTTCAAGTCCTTGTCAAAGTTCACGACGATACTTCCGACGTTTGTTGCACCCACAGGGATCATGGAGAAAAAACCATATTTCCAGTAGCCCAAAAGCGCCACTCTTTCATTCAAGACAAACAAACCTTGTAAAGTTTTCTGGAAGAATGGAGCAACAGAAAAAAGCTCACCAATAAAGTGACGTCTTAATGTGGTGACCCAGTTGGTAGGAGAATGGTACCGGTGGTAGTCGCCAGGAGCCAAGTAGATGACGGCAAAATACAAGTTCTTGTGGTTGCTGAGGTTGAGACGCTCCAAAGGAGTAGGTGCCAAGTTTTGCGCCACAGACAAGTCTTTTTGCATCGAAGGTTTGGCACCCTTCGCCGTACCATCGCCCTTGTCCTTGTACTCCAACTGGTTCAAGTTATACGTGTCGGCGGATTCGCCACCAATGATGTCATCCACAGTATAAGAAATACCGTTCAACTTGGCAAATTCTTCGTCTCTCTTCACTACCGATTCATGCGACGCATCGTAATCAAACTCCAATGAGTGGGTTGGGGCCGCCAAGCTTTTCGTAGATAATCCAAGCAACGAGTCAACCGAGTACGTCATGCCCTTCACCTGTTCAATCTCACCGTTTTCAATCACACCAAACTTGAGAACTTTTCCATCCGCGGGAGATACCAAGTCAGTATCAGCAAGAGGGCGCACGCCTGGTTTCAATTTTCGATAGAAAAACTCCGATAAGTTGCTGTATGTTGTTAAGTCTGGTTCGTCCATCTCTTCTAGGTTGACGCCAAAAATGCTGGAATAAAGACGGTAAGAGGGGCTTCTTAACCACACTGGCAAGTCGATCGAATTGACCTGGCCCCACAATCTCGAAATCGCCTTCAACGGAAACGTGGAATACACATACAAACTCCACGACTGTGGCTTGACGGAATATTCGGAGTACTCGTTCTCCATCTGATCGTAGCGAATTTTGGCAGCCACACCACCAAAAACAACAGCAAAGGACGTCAACGTCCACCATCTGACAAAGTTCCGCTTCTCCTTCCGTTTCTGGCGAGCCTCAGCTGAAAAGAAACGCCTACGAATGCCCTGAGTCTTACTCTTAATGTGGCTAGGCGCCGAGCTCAAATGACGGCGTGAAAGGCCAAGCCCGGGGATCTTGAGCTTTTTGCTATTGCGACTCCATGTCGAGTAGTAAAACACTGATCTCTTGGGCCGTGGAATGCGCGGGAACATAGAGGAGCCTCTATAACCGCTTTGGTCCATGTTAGAGTCGTGGAACATTCTTTTCACATTGACTTCAGCCAAATTCGAAGCTCGTGACAATGGCTGGGAAATGCTCATGTAGCTGGGACCGTGGACAAATGAGCCACGGGGATACGCTTTCTGCTTCATCGCAAAGGACTCCGCATTAAAAAAAACAGGACGATAAACCATTTATGGCGACTTGGGGGAGATAAAGAGGGTGACGATAAAATGCAAGGAAAATTAAGTATCAAATGAAACAAAAACGATGGAATAGAGGGGGTACTGAATGCTGATGGGAAAGTCTATGGATGTCCAATCTTTCTATTTTTTTTTCCAGGTTTTTTTTTTCGTATGAAAACACGGTTCGCGCCGGGTCGTAAAATGTCGCATGTGAAATTATGCTGTTTCAAATATATACTCGCAGGAACAGTAACTACAACAGTACTCATAGTTATACGATGTATTTTGTCCGGTTCAATTTCCTTCGTAAGATCTAGGCCACGAAAAGTAATCTGTACCTGACGGTTTAAATTTGGATGCATCTCGTAAAGATCGCGTTCTAAAAAAAGAAAAGAAAAAAAAAAAAAAAAACCCTGGCTTACCTCGTCGCACGTTGAGTGAGCTTCCAGATATTCAGCTTCAACCGCTCCACGAAATTCCATGGAAGATAATGGTTTTTGGTAGTGAGCAAATTGTCCACATACGCAAACAAGAGATTCAAATTGCGCAAATCCTCTATTCTTTTCGGTTTCGACGACATGCGGTTGAGCTGGGTTTTCGCATCTAAAATATCAAACACTGAGCTTTCAGTACCAGTAGAATCAAAGTCGTATTTGGTCTCATTTCTTAACATTTCTTGAACAAACACTTGTTTTTCAAACAGCGTGAGCGGCTCTGTAATCTCTAAATCTAATAGACGATTAATGCTGGACTCAACCCGCAGATCAACATTGTCAGTTTCAAGCATCCTATTTTCTGCATCAAAAAGAGAATGCACCGACGCCTTAAGAAGCTCGTAATTCCTTTTCTCAAACACGTAGATTGTAAGTGATTTCTTAAACTTTTCGAGATACGCGGAGTTCACCCGGAAATTAATTTTGACATCAAAGTATTCCACCTGTTGTATCTCGATAGACTCGATATGCGACATTTCTGGAAGCAAGCAAGGTGTCATAGTTTCCTCCGATTTGCCATTGGTATAAGTGATTGTAACAGGCACCTTTAGAGGACTTCCACTATTAACATCCCTCACCACCAAACACTTTGGCTCTACCGCCAATGCCCAGAAATGGCGCAAAGCTTGAAGATGAACTTCATGGTCACCTTCGCCATTGGGAAAAACAGGGTATAAAGAAATCAATAGTGAAGCAATGGCAAAATCAGACTTGCCGAAAGAGTATTGACTTCCTCCCAAAAAAAGTATACCTAGAGCCATATTAACCGCCATGTGGTTTCCATATTGTACATTCTTGTTCACTTGACCATAGAGTACTCTCAACCGGCGGAATACCTCAAGATCACCGCTTCCAGCCATGACCACAGCCGCACATAGCGCTAATAAGCTTTGAATTTGATTAGCACTATTAAATGCAATGGTTTGGTCGTAATTACCGGCCTCTGTTGTCAACAACCGCATAAACAGATCCAAATAATATAGGAGAGTATCCCTTGCTTGCAAATCATGGGTCGAAGAAAATTTCATTGCAAGTGATAGACAAGATCCTCCTAATATATTGAAGTAGGGAATTTGATCGCTATCCAAGAGCTTGATTTGGTTGATGCCGTACTTGTGTAAGATATCGGGGATTTGAGATTCGATCCACAGAATATTGTTCTCAATTGGGTCCCACATGATAAGATTTTTGATTAAACATCTCAAAAACAAAACATCGGGCTTGATATAATCTAGTAATTGTTCTGATGACGGAATCTCCAATTTTTTCGCTATAGCAACGCTCTTTGTTCTCAAATAAATGAAACCAAGAGCGAGAAGAGCTCCTGCTCCAGAATTATTGGATTCAAAAACTGGCTGAGAGTCACGCATGGCCACTGCATAACTCAATAATTGATCAACAACGTGAGTGTCATTCAAACCTCTCAAATCATCACCTTTACCCAAATTGATTAGACCAAGAGAAATACCCGCGGCCAACCTGTAACCTTCTTGCTCCTCATTGTCTTCAAAATGCGGAAGAGCACCACCAATTTGTGAAAGCAAAATCTCACTCATTCTGCGGTGTTGTGTCTCCAAGTAAAGCAACCCGATACCAATCAAACCAGCGGATTGAACAATGATTGGAACATTCAAGTCATTTGCACCTTGAGGAAGTAATGCAACAGCATGCACCGAGAGGACTTTGGTCAACTTGATATCCATAGTCCCTCTGAGACTCGCCGCCATTCCGATCAACAACCCGACACTTGTTAGTGGATGCTTGGGACCCAAGTAGTTATAGATATGCCATTCCTCCAATCTTTTCAAATGTCCATTTAATCCAAGACCAAGTAAGAATCCCGCGTGTTGGGCATTATTTTCCATTGGCTTATTAAAAATTACCCAACTTCCCGATATTCCGTTAGAATCAGGGCTTACACTAAGTCCAGAACTAACACCGTTATGAAAATGACCCCACTCCACTACTTTGGGGTTGATAGCGCCCTCAGAGAGCACAATACTAGTCATAGATGGTGCAATCAATGCAGTGAGGTTAAATTTTGAGATTGGAAACTTTTCAGTGAGAAGAGGAACCCGACCAGCATAGAATAGCGCAGCTCTTCCAAGCGGAATTGACAAAGTTCTGAGGGCGATTAGAGCCGCAAGCTCTCTTTTCAAAACGGTCAAATCGTACTCGCTTATTTCTCCGTGAAAAGGAAGGATTGCGGATTGAGTTCTGGTTTGGTGCAATAGCTTGGTGATCTCATAAAATCGTCTATCCTTGTCAAAAATCAATTTTGTAACTTGAATCCGATCTGCTTCAGATTGGCCATCCCACGCAATGAAATTATCAGCCCCAGAAAAAATGTCTCCAACTATCAGATCAGCATCTTTAACCTCATTTCCCAAAGATTTGAGAGTACTGCTACCGTCAAAGATATTGTTAGATGACAGGAGCAACATTGTCAAATCTTTTCTTCCAACGAGCTCCAAGCTTTCCAAGTTCCAGTCCAAGGCAGGATTCTCTTTGCACGCCAGAAAGCATTCTTTGAGAGGAATGCTAATTCCAAGCGGAAAAGAGTCAAGATCATTGAAATCGAGCCCTTGATCAGCCATTGTCTTGATGACCTCTCTAGGGGAGCAGTTTACAGAAGCCAATATCTCAAAGAGGCGGTGTACAATATGGGAGCGAGGTGTGATAAGCTTGTCCACTGTAGAGCTTTCTTCCACAAGTTGGGAAAACTTGAGATATCTCGGTCTTCTTCCTTCCAATAACTGAGTGAGGGAATTGAAAATGTTGGGCGGGTCATATAAAAGAACCACCAGAATCAATTTCGGTTCTGTGTCGATAGCATGATGATCAACCATGTAAAAGGAAGTCCATTGGTCTGGCCAGCTCATCCAGACGGTAAGCTGGGTAAGCAAAATGCCTAACTTTTGCAACAGATAACCAGAGAAGCAGTCCAACTTTGTTTCTTCGTAAATCAAATGTAACGATGCAACGATATACGGTAGAAGATCAAGGAAGGAGTAATCAATGTTAAAATAATCATTGATAATCTTAGCACTCGGTAAAAGACGAGTTATTTCGTTTTCCTTCTCTGGAGCCTCGCCAAACTCCGAGAACGGATACACGACCGAAAGAAGAGTAGTGACAAACGCTTCCCACTCATCTTTGGTTTCGCTGAGCACAAGCGCTGCCCGCCACAGAGTCCAGATATACTCGTTGATTTTGGAGCCCGAAAGGTATTTCCAAGTCTTGAGACAGCGGTCCACCAAGTTGCTCTGGGGCAGCATCACGAGGGCCAACATGAACACTGCTCTGCTTTTGGTGCCGCTTCTCAACACCACCAAGTTGTCACAAGTGCTGGCGATACTAGATATTGCTGGATATTTGCCGGTCAACTTGATGGGCGGAGACTTTATGTCAAGGAATGGGTGAACCAACTGCACCGTGGACGGGTCTGCCAACACCACCAACCAGCCGGGGTAAGCGGGGTGGTTAAGCGGACGCAGATGCTGGCACGTAAAGCTGTATGTGGACAGGTAACCGGCCATGCGGCTCGACTGAAGCTCGTAGATATAGACCTTTGTTATTTTAGAGGAGACGTTGCACACAACAATGGCCTCCTTCTGTTCGTAGAAAAGACCGTGCACAGACAAGTGCAGGCGGCGGGCCTCGGTAGCAATGGTGTCTATACTGCTCAATATCATGTCTTTGCGCAAAGAGCCAAACTCCAATCCTGCTTTGGTGGCACTCGGCTTTATTTCGGGAAATCCAGCCTCTGAGCCCATGCGCACAGAAGAGATGCCCGAGAGCAACGTGCTGGTACGCTTCTTGTCCATGCTAACCGACAAGAAGCTCGACAAGCTGGCGGAGGTCAGGCCTTGCACTGGGTCGTATCCAAGGTCGTCATCAAGAATCTTCGGGTTCGGCGTGGCCATAGACGGGTTCTTGCGCACGCGGTAGCCGCCGGACCCGGTAGTGGCCACGGAATTCCGCGAGGCCGACTTGATGTGGTACACCTGGAGCGTGCGCTGGCGGGAGTTGAATGTGACACAAAGAGAGCGGGTCTTGTTCAAGCCACGAGCAGGAAACTCCACTAGCGTTTCTGCGGACGCCACCACCGACGTCGACGACGTCGTCACGCTGCGGAGATTCCCCAAAGGATCGGCCAATGTGAAGAAACGGTAGGTATTGGACGAGGAGTGCTCGTGGGTGTGGTCTCGTTCCAACACGATCCCGGAATCGCATGCAAACGTATGGCGGATTGCAAACGGGAGGTTCACAGTATATGTTTTGCCCTCGGGGTAGTAGATGTAGGCCGAGGTCAGCAAGCATACCACCACCACCTCCGGGTCCGAGTCGAGGCGCGAAAAGCGGGTGTAAGTGGCACAGACAATGTGCTCATCAAACTGGAGCTTGCGTACCATTGTGGCTCCGTGGAACACAGACACCAGGCGCAGCGACACCACAAGCCGCCGGCCATTGGGGAAGAGAGAAACATGCTCCGCCGGTCCGACGTCCAACCCTGCGTCTGAAGACAAGTCTAGGGCGGGCAACGAAACCATGGTGATGTAGTAAGTGCGCACAAGTACAGATCGCGACTGAACGTAAACAGAGTGGGCCGAGGACTAAAGCGGACTGGGGACTAGAGTGGACTGGGGAATAAAGGGGCGAGAGCTCAAGTATATTGGAGGTTCAGCGGACTGGAAAGAGTTTGATGGGAATTGGAAGATGGCTATTTTTTGATCTTGAGTAGAGTCCATTTGGCTTAGACTGACTAGCCCAGTGCGGAGGCTTAAGTACATGACTTTATTGAATTAGACTCTTTCACGAGACCAAGCTCAGTAAGCAAGGCTTAACTAGAGCAGAGTTGGCTCTCAAGCACTGGGCACCCTACTAGGCATAAGTAGACTAGACTTTGCTAGAATCGCCTGACTCTACTGCACCACGCTTAGCTACAGCTAGGCTCTCTTAGACCCAAGTAGTCATCCACAACTGGACGGCCCGCAACGGAATACGCGTATCAGGAATAAACAAGATTGCTATTTACAAAACACACCTACTACAGGCTTACTCAATGATTCTGGTCACCAAACCAGTACCAACAGTCTTACCACCCTCTCTGATGTTGAAACGTTGGTTGACCTCAAGTGGGGTCTTTCTCACCAATTCGATCTCCATCTCGACATTGTCACCTGGAGAAACCATGGCAGAGTGGTCCACGTCTTCACCTTGAGGGAATCTCATGGTACCGGTGACATCAGTGGTTCTGAGGAACAATTGGGGCTTGTAGTTCTCACCGAAAGGAGAGTGACGGCCACCTTCTTCCTTGGACAAAATGTACAAAGAAGCCAAAACCTTCTTGTGGGAAGTGACGGTACCTGGCTTGGCCAAGACCATACCACGGGAAACTTGCTCTCTCTTGACACCTCTCAACAAGATACCAGCATTGTCACCAGCCATGGCGGCGTCCAACTCCTTCTTGAACATCTCGATACCGGTAACGGTGGTCTTGAAAGGCTTGTCAAAGTCACCCACAATCTCAATCTCCTCACCCTTCTTCAAAGAGCCTCTTTCGACTCTACCGGTAACAACAGTACCTCTACCGGAGATGGAGAAAACGTCCTCAACAGGCATCAAAAATGGTTGTTCCAAGTCACGGGTTGGAGTTGGGATGTAGTCGTCGACAGCCTCCAACAACTTGACGATGGCTTGCTCACCAATCTCTGGTTCTCTGTTTTCCAACGCACACAAGGCGGAGCCCATAACAACTGGGGTCTCATCGCCGTCGAAACCGTACTGGGACAACAATTCTCTCATTTCCATCTCAACCAACTCCAACATCTCTGGGTCGTCGATGGTGTCCACCTTGTTCACGAAAACAACCAAGTGTTGCACACCAACTTGTCTGGCCAACAACAAGTGCTCTCTGGTTTGAGGCATTTGACCGTCAGTGGCAGCAACGACAATAATGGCACCGTCCATCTGGGCGGCACCGGTAATCATGTTCTTGATGTAATCCGCGTGACCAGGACAGTCAACGTGGGCATAGTGTCTGTTGTCGGTCTCGTACTCGACGTGGGCGGTGGAGATGGTGATACCTCTGGCTCTCTCTTCTGGAGCCTTGTCGATGGAACCGTAGTCCAAGAAGTTGGCACCACCCTTCTCAGCCAAAACCTTGGTGATGGCGGCAGTCAAGGTAGTCTTACCGTGGTCAACGTGGCCAATAGTACCGATGTTGACGTGAGGCTTGGAACGGTCGAAAGCGGCATAGGATCTGGCCAAGGCAGGACGAGCCTTAGCGGCGATTCTGACGCCGGAACGGAGGCCGGTAACAACGTGTCTAAACATGTTATGAAGAACGAGGTTGAAAAATTTTCGTGCGGGCGCCTTTATATAATCAATAGGATTTCGCGTTATGGTACCGGGGCTATCATGTGATTGGGTGTAGAGAATTTGTGAAAGAGAGTAATTTGGAGATGAGCGGGATAGCGGTAGGGATGGAGCCGGAGAAGACTTGGAGTGAAGCAACATATTTTCCCCTTCGTGCCGATTGTAGTGGCGCTGATAGGCACAGTGGAGAATTGGGGTTCGCACATTCACTCGAACACTCCACTTTCGAGAGCAGGACTATGCACTGCACCTGCTCCACTTGTAACGTATTTAGGAAGTAATTACAAAAATAAGCAATCCAGGACCAGACCTGATATCTTAGGCACCTGTAGCCAATTGCAGGGGTGGGAAAACATGCCGCTGTTACGCAAAAATCAGGCATTGACAGGAGAAAATGCATTGTGTGATTCTCATGACAAATGATAACAAAAGTAACAATCTGAGCCGAAGGAGAAAATTTGGTTATTAATCATGGCGGTGTAGTCATAGCAGTGGATTAACACAGTGAGTGATTGTTACACGCGATCGATAGAGTAAAAGTCAGAGTGGTATGTCCGACTATGATTCAAGATGTCGCACAAAGTAGGGCAGCAACACTGCGGTCGGATGTAGGACCAGTTTAACGTTTATTTGTATGTAGCGAATCACTGATTTCACAGGTGCAATCCAGAGCTATAACATTTGATGACATAATCGCCACAGTATCCATAGCAGGGACACAGTGAACATATTCACAGTAATACAGCGCACAGTGAGCCAATACACTCTAGTCAGGTCAAGCACTCTAAACACGGCCCACCAACCGCGCCGTCTCTTCGTCCTCATGCGTGTTCTCCTCCACGATCCTCTCCAAGCTGTCGTGCTCGCTGTTGCGGTACTTGGCGCTCCACTCGTAGTACACACAGAGCACCAACAACGAGCCCTGGAGCATTGCCGCCGTGAAGTACGACATCCATGAGCTCCAGTGAGAGCCCTTGGTAAAAAACAACGTGGCGGTGAACACAAAACCTCCCGGTGTCTGGATACACATCATGCCGACCGACAATGTGCCCGGGTGTTTCAACCTGTAAGTCGTGAGTATCTGCGGCACGTACTTGACCACAGTCAAGACAGTTGACATGAGCCCGTTGAGCTGTGCCAACACAAGCAAAGTGGGGCGGCCTGCCGTCAAGCCCACAGAAATCTGGATGACAGATGCGATGGCATGAACCACCACGAGATGGCCCACGCGCACGATCCGCGCGTATTCGTGCTTATCCTGAGCCACGGATCCGCGAGTAAAGACGAGCACAAGCACGAGAATCAT
Source organism: Clavispora vitiphila (assembly GCA_030557995.1). Classification (NCBI taxonomy): domain Eukaryota; kingdom Fungi; phylum Ascomycota; class Pichiomycetes; order Serinales; family Metschnikowiaceae; genus Clavispora; species Clavispora vitiphila. Next base: position 256,318 of record JANIJR010000007.1, read on the forward strand.
GATGGCGCAGGTGCACTGGAGCCCAATCTGAACGAGGTTGAGTTGGGAGTTGACACAGTTGAACAAGGTCAACGCGCCCACGCGGCAGCAGTAGCGGGCTCGAGAGCTGATCAACACGATGTTGGTGAAGGTAAAAAGCAGCGAGCATGAGCCGAGGAGCAAAAAGTTGACCGAAAGGCCCTCGGAGGTTTGCTTGCGGTGGATGCGGAAGTACTGGGGGAGGTACGAAACAAAGATGCCCGCGGTGATGGCGAGGGAAAGTATGAAGTTGGCGACGGACGCGCCGTCGTACACGGAGCAGAAATCGTCGCCCGCCATAACGAATATCGGAGGATTGAGAAGACTGCGGGGGAGGAAGAAGTTGGCAATTCGGAGTTATGCGTGGCGGATGATGGGGTAGTTGGTTATCGCGATACATGTACAGGTCGTCATGAGTCGTTATCTATCTATCTAAATATATATATAGATATATATATAAGCCACGGCGATGGCGAGAGAGTCTTTTTAGCTCGGTGTGTTTTTCATGTCAGTTTTGTGGGTTGCGACATCTTCAGTTTCCACAAAAACCCACTTTCCAATTTCTTCGATCGTACTTGCATAGGAAGCGAGTAGTGAAGTGTAGTGAAGTGTAGTGAAGTGTAGTGAAGTGAAGAGTGGTGGAGAGTGGTGAAGAGTGGTGGAGAGTGGTGAAGAGTAATAAAGAGTGGTGAAGAGTGGTGAAGAGTGGTGAAGTTTCTCCCAGTCTCACTTTCCGCCGAATTTCCTAGTGACCAAATAAGTGGCAAGTCTTGTAGTAAAGTCCCGTGGGATACTTTAAAGAACAAGGTTCTCCAGAGACTCCAAAGAGTCCTCTAATCCTCCCGTTGTGACTGAGTTCTCTAATTCTCACCGTAGCCGCAATTCTATCCATGGTACCACCAACTTAATTCTCCACCACCACCGGCACCTTTAGTGCAAGCGCTTCGCCCGAGTGGAGACGGACTGTCACCGCGAGGTAGTAGTAGCGACACAAAATACACGTCTGAAACGACGGCACCAAGCAATCATGCTCGGAGCGCGAGTCGCGGAACACCGACGCCAAGTCCACCGCCACGTCCAACTGCTTGGTGTAGGATGAGGCAGACTTCTGCCACAGCCCCAACCCCCCCACAGCCCGCACCGCAGGCACCTTGATGGGGTTTGTCTTGAAACCGAGCGTGGCCAAACACTTCATGTCCATGACCGTCTCCGGCGAGAGCGCCAACCGCGCGGGCGGTACCTGCTCTGCGAGCTGCTTGTATGCGGCCACGTACGCAGCAAACGGGGCCACCACCACGCGGTCGAACGAGCCGGCTGGCGAAACACACAAGTCGGGCGTCAACTCGATGGGGATCGGGTATTTGCGCAGGCGTAGAGTGCACACCACGATTTCGGCCGACACGCTCTTGACGTCGGGCGGCGTGGCTTTTGGGTCCGTAGGGGAGAAGGAGAGCAGAATAGGTACTGTCAACTTGAGTGCAGCCACAGACGCCGGCGGTGCAAGGGGAGACACGTACGGCACCATGTAGGTTTTTTTAAGGGTGGAGGCAGACACCGAGCCCACCACCTTGGGGGGCTGGGTGAGAGAGCGTTTCTTGTATGAAAGAGTGACGCGGAAGGAGTCAGTGGAGACGTGTTCCGGGACAGGGGAGGTGGAGGGAAGCGAGTAGAGCTGGCTGTGTTTCACCGTGGACAGGCGGCGGCCGGTGGCTCCAGTGCCCCCGGTGGCGCCGGTAGTGGACCTGCCTGTGCTGCTGTCGCTGTGACCCGCCGCATCAGCAAGTCCCCGCTCCACCTCCCGCACCAATGTGGCATAATACGCCGCGGAAGTGCGGACACTCTCCTCAGGCGGTGCCCGCGCCTTCGGCACCACCCGCACCGGCGCACTAGCATTGCTCACAATCACAAACTCGTCGGAGTTGCCGCCGTAGTCCGAGAGCTTGCCCACTACCCGTGCCTCCACACAGTAGCTGAGCGAGGTGTCGGAAAAGCCGTAGTCACGGATGCGGAGCGGCGGCTGCCAGTGGGCGGAGCGCGCCCGCCGCATGCGCTGCAAGAACATCTCCTTGTTCACGCCCAACGAGGGCGGCACCGCGCAGTGGGTGTCGTGGCCATGCTGCTCGCAGCAGCAGTCGAGGAGCCGCTCGGGCACCGTGAAAGAGAAGAACTTCTTGTACCCCACGCCCGGGGCAAACCGCTTGTCTACGGGGAACGCCAAGCGAGTGCCGTCGACCTCGTCCACCTCGGGCTTTGCCTCGTCAAACCACGCGGGCGTCCACGACGCGGTGTAGTCAAACATGTTCAAAAACTTGTACACCAGCGGCGGGCGGTCATCCCACCCCACCACCGAGATCTTGCCCTCAAACACCACCGAGCACATGCTGAACGGGAGCGGGACCGTCAGCATGTTGCGCACGATGACATAGCCGTGGATTTGGTCGCCCTGGCGGAACTCGCGACTCTCGCCATCGTACACTAGCGGCGCCACGCCGCCCTCGCCGCGCGCGGCCGTGAGCTCCACCTTGACTTGCAACTGGGCGGCCGCTTCGGCATGGACTGCCGAGAGCTGCTTCATGCGGTGGACGTGGGCAAGAATGCTGTTTTCCCACCTTGGTCTCGGCCGAGCAGAGAAGTAGTCTTCCGGGGCCGGGGAGGTGGGGTGGGAGTTTGGGTTGGAGTTGGGGTGGGAGTTGAGGTGGGAGTTGGGGTGGGCGTTGGGGTGGGCGTTGTGGTCGGAGTTGGCGGAATTGTAGGGCGAGTTCGGCAACTCGTAGGGCGGCGACGACGCAGCGTACGTGGGCGGCTCGCCGTCCGCCTGGTAGTCGTCGGCGGTGGGCATCACCGCCTTGGAGAAGGTGGACTCGTAGAGCTGGTACGATGGAAGAATGTTCCACATGGGTAGGGTTTCTGCGGTGGGCGAAGGCAACGGCGCGGCGGGGCTGGTGCGGCCGGAGGCCGGCCGGCCTTTTCCGAAAATAGCCATCGGGGTTTGTGCTACCGGAGGTTTGTTGCGTGAGCTAGGTGGTGCGGGCGCGGTCATGTCCCACCACTGGACACCGGACCAGTGGTGGACTGCGACCAGAGACAACGAGCTCCGGCAAGAAAGGCAGCGAGGGCCGCGGCAGAGAATTCGGCAACAGTGTTGCCACGGGAAACACTGCCGTACCGGATGCTACGGGAACCAATCGGCCACGGGGCCAATGATGTGCCGAGGACTATTGTGGGTGCAAGTGTTGTGGGTGCAAGTGTGGTTGGGGCAAGTGGTGCGCAACAGCCACCCCACTGGCGTTGCGGCTGTTGGCACACGTCGGTTGGCGCCGTAGCAGTAGGCCCGCAACCCTGTCCCCACACCCGTGTAGCAGGAGGCGGCGCGGTGCCTGGGCCTTATTGTGCGCTAAATTTTGTGTCCTCTGGTTCCTCCCCAGACCTGTGCCTACAACATCTACAAACGCGAATCGTCAACCGCGCCATGAGCTCCTCTCTATGGGCCTTCGAGGCCGCGCGGAAAAGCTCCGAGTCGCTCGTTCCCGGAACTTCGCGTCACATCACGTCGGAAATGAAGTCAACCTTGGTGACCGCGGCCAACGGCATCGCGTCCCTCAACTCCCACATTGCGTTGTGTGCACTGACAGTCAATGACTTCATTGACGAGTTCAACGCCGGCTCGGTGCTGCTGGCGCTCGAGATACTCTGCCGGCCCGAGCCAGACGTCTCGCCCCAGCCGGAATCGTCCATGTCTCGCACATACTCCACTTTTTCCCACGACCGTGTGTCCCAATCTGCCAATTCAAAAACAGCGGTGCTCTCGCTCGAACAATCCTTCAAGCGAGAGCTGCGGGCGAATACTCCCGACGTGCTCCCAACTCGGCCCGCACCGCCAACACCGCCGCCCAAGCCGGCTGAGTTACAAAGTCACACTCAGACTACACCTTACCGCCCCGACAACGGCCATGTCGAAACACGTCTTGGCGAGACCGCACATCCACGCCTTGATGCTGTTGAAAGCGCCACCAATGTGCGTCAGGGATCAAATGTCCGAGATATGCAACCCCCCGTCCCCCAACTGGAGCCGGATCCTGCCGTCGTCACTAGCGCACCGGCTGTGCTGCGTGACACAGATACCAAAGCTACTGCTCCAGTGAAAGACGACTCCGTAGGACTCTCACCCGTGCAGATCCCCCGTGGCCCGGCGCCGCTAACATCTCCCAATGTGGATCTCTCGTTCATCCCCATCGCAAACACGATCAACCCCCACAAGTTTGATGTGAAACAAGACGGTGACTCGTCACCCGAAGCGGACTTGTCTTTCCAGGCCATCAGCACCGCTATTCGTAAAAGCTTTGCTGGCAAATTGTCCATGGGCCACTTTGCTCCACAGCCTCTCTACAGTGACACAACAAATGTGGTAAAAAAGAAAGAGCATGCACCAGCTGAGAAAAAACCCCCGGCACGACACACTCTCGCAGCGCAAACGCTTCGACCAAAACTGGCTCGAAAAAGTTCCCGGCGCTCCTCGGTTTTTGTATCTCTTCCAGATAGAGAGCCCATAAACTACTCCACCCACCCCACATCCAAGAAACCGGAGAAGCCGCTGCGCTCAACCTTCCACGCATTTCACAAGGAGTCTCTCTTTAACGCTCCACCACGCAAGGAGAATGCCATTAAGTCGGAGAACGCTAATTCGGTGAAACGCACAGGTACACCTCCGCCAGTGCAGGTAGCTGTACTGTCCAACGCCAATGGGTTGGATTCGAAAATTAAGTCTACACAACCAACTAGAAGGAACCCAGTCTCCAGAATTGGTATGATTCCCAAAATTACACCTACGGCTTCTTCATTCCGCAGTCGATCTCGCTCTCCTGCTTCGAGGCAACAAGCTAATCCCCTGCTAAGCAAAGCTTCAAGTCGAACCACTGTTGCCGGCTCACCCCGTCACGAGTTTACTGTTTCTGGAGCAGGTCGTATTTCTCCTTTGCGGAGGAGATCACCCATTCGAAGCAACAATACACTGACAGTAAACTCGAATGCCTCCTCAGCTACCAAGTATAGTGAATTCAATCGCTCGAATACTCGGTCATCTCCAACAAATGACAGCACTCTTTCAAAACGAGCCTCACCCGCAGATAACCCCAAAGCTGCAAATTACACTACTGTGGGCAAAAGCCTAAAGTCTCGTGAAACCATAATCAGAAACAAGTTCTTGACAACAAAATTAAATCCCGAAAACCCACCTCAGTTTCTCCCAGTGAAGAATCAAAAAAGGCAGGTTTCGCCTATTAAGAAGATGCCTGCTGTACATACTGCCATCAATGAGCGGTTGAGTAAGAAAATCAGCTTACACAACTCAAAGCTGGAAAATTCATCGAGACAAAAACAAAAGATTACAATCTCCCTCAGTCATAAAACCGAGGCTTCTTTCCCTGCCACCGAAAAGATTCGACCAGAGAGAACTACAAGAAGTCCTGCTCGGACTGCGAGCCCAAGGGCGGCCACATCCAGAAGCCCTACCCGAACCAATATATCGCGAGGCGATACCTTGAACGAACGTCTTTCCCGAAAGAGCCTCAAACGTGCACCCGAACCTAATGATATCCACATTGCTCCACGGAAAAGAGCAGTTGGGAATGCGGTTCCTCTTCCAGATGCTGCCCGTGGAATTTTTGTTTCTCGCGAGAAAAATAAGGGACCGAACAAGCAACCTGAAGACAAAAACCATTCAGTGAAATCATCCACACGCCCCAAAGCGCAAGATGTCAATGAAGGCGATAAATATACCCCCGACAATCTCCCAGATATTCCATCGGAAGATGACACTGAAAAGAGTCGAAAGTACATCAAAAGCTGGGCCGAAACCCCGGAAATTCTTCGTACTATGAAAGAAAAACAATCAATGGACCCGGTTGATGTTTTTGGCGAGGTTCCAGTGCTAAAAATCGACGAAGTTTTTGAATCGATCGCGTCAAGACAAAGGGGCCAAGCTTCTCCCACCCGGTGGAGCCCTTAAGAGAACAAGATTCCAATACGCGATATATTCTATACGATGCATTCTCTATACCATCTCTGTACTTTAATGTAGACGCTTGGACAAAGCAAAGTCTTTGCTCCATTTGGACAACCAGTCCGCAGATTCGTTCTTTGGAACGACATAAAGTCTTAAACCATTGTCAAACAACGGAGCCTTGGCCTTTTCCGCCATCAACGCAACATTAACAGCCACTTTCTTTCCTACCTTTACCAAACCACCGCTTACAGTTTCCATGTAGCACTCGAGGTTCTTGGGCGCAAAGTTCTTGTGCTTTGGATCATCAAACCACGATTGAGGGCGGTCAAGAACCATCTCCAAAATCTCGTTGGGGGTGGTAAGTTCGCTGATCTCAGCAATAAAGTCGAACTCGTTCGTGGTAGGGTATAACACCACTGCAGGGAAGATGAGCTGCGACTCGTAATCCATAGAGTCCTCTAAGAAGATCTTTGCACCGTCCAAATATTCTGCCGGACTCAAGGTCTTGACCATTTCGATGTGTCTGATCTTGATGGAGTTCTCCAAGATTTGTTGCTTGTGAATCTTTTCCTGCTCTGCAGCTTCCTTTTTGAGTCTCTTCTCCTCAATGGCTTTTTCTGCTGCATCCACTTTGGCGAGAGTGTCTTGGATAGACTTATTTTCCGAGTCCTTCGACAAGCCAAATTGCAAAATCTGGCGAGCCTCTTCGAGTCTTCCCACCGCTAAAAACGCTTTGCCCGCTCTATAACAGGCCTTCACGTTGCTTTCATCAAGGAGCAAGGCCCTTTTGCAGTCATCAATACATCTTCTGTAGTTCTTGAGTTCCAAGTTGCACGCAGCACGGTTGATGTACAACGCAATATTGATGGCATCAACGTCACAGTTGACTTCAAGGCCTTTGGTGTAGTATTGTACCGCATTCTTGTATTGCTTGAACTTAAAGCAGTCGTTACCTTGGTTTTTAAAGTTCGTGGCGATTTCGTCAGGCTCACCGTCGTAGGCCAAACTTTTCAACGCTTCTAATCCAATGTTTTCTCCGCCGTCTCCGTCGGTCTCATCGAGCTCATTCATGAAAAATGGCAATCTGTTGATTTCCTCCATCACCTCTTCAGTGGACTTTTGCGCCAATTCTGAAAGTTGGGGAGGCAAGTCGGGTTGTCCCGGCTTTGGGACGTATCGCCTACTTTCCCATGCGGAGATAAGTTCGTCTTCAGTGTTCATGGTAGTAATGGATAAGATGGCGCACTGTGTACAAGTGCGCTTCTTCCAGGTGGTTCGTTCTACTATGAAGGCAAGATCAGTAAGTCAGACGTTATAATGGTGCTAAGAAAAAAAAAAAAAAGAATTATTTACAGAGTACTTATACGACCTTGTCTATCCCTCAATCGACACAGGAACGTGTACTGTTTGGGTCGTTCCATTCTTGTGTTTCACAATGATCTTGAAGTAGTAGAACCGGGCCATCAAACAGATTTGGAACTCAGGTACCAAACAGAAAGAGTCGAACGCATAGCTCGTTCCTGAATCACCCCCCTTCAAGCGACAATTGGCCAAGTCGACAGTTAATTTCATGTTTTTGGTGAAGATCTTGTAATTGGGATTGGAAGTAGAGTTGGAAGCAGTCCATGGAATGGTGCTGGGGTTCTTGTGACTGCCTTCGCTGGTTTTGGAGCTGCTTTGAAGATCATATGTTGGAATCTGAAGATTGATGTACTTTGTTTGTAGTGTGGCCAAGCTCTTGATATCCTTGAAAAACAGCGTCTCCACCCTGAATGCATCATTGTCAAAGCCAATCTTCTTCATTAGCGAAACCAACCGCATGTACTGATCGTGGAATGGCTTGACAACAATGCTGTCAAAGTTTTCCGGCTCCTCAGGGCCCCTTTTCAGCTCGGGGTCATCCACCACATGACTGCGGAAGCACATTTCGTGGTTAAGCTCCACCGGGATCAAGTGCTTTTTCGATCTAACCGTCAATACAACCAACTCCACACTCAAGCTTTTAGGCTCCGGCGGAGTCTGAACGCCAGTAGACTCGTCGAAGTAATAGCTTAGGTCGAGGGGGATGGTGACCTTAGTGTTGAAGGCAGCAAAAGGATTTCGGAAAAAAAGTGGCGGGACATAGACAGTACGGTACACCTCCTGTGGTGTCAGAAGCGAAAAAACCCCCAAAACCTTAGAGTAGCCCGAAAGAGTCTTCTTGCGGTATGCACTCAAATGCAGGTAGGTGTTTGCGTCGTTGAGCTTGCCTGAATCCAGTTTTTTTGTGTGGTCATTGCACACATGATAGAGGTGGCGTACCTTCTCTGCCTCTGCCAGTGGTCCCTGAGAATGTTGAGGTAGGGAGGAGCGTGACCCTTGCGGACTAAGAAGATTCGACATGGACAACAGCAAACTGGACTCGGACTTTTTGGCCTCAAGCACCTGCTCACCTTGCTCGATTTTCTTGTAGACGTCATCAACGAAAACCTTGTAGCACGCGTTGACCTTGGAGGCCCAGTAGCTGCGGTAGGCCTCGTCGCTAGTATAAGGCAAAACACGGATGGGCCTGCTAGCCTCATTCACCAAGACATACAGGTCTTTTTTGGCAGAGGAGGTATACTGCGAGAGGCGGCCAATGACTCTGGCCGACACCGAGTAGTTGATGGAAGAGTCCATGAGCGAAAAGTCTTTGATGCCGTTGGTGTGTTTATGAGACCGCTTCAGGGTGTTGAGGTTGACATCAGCACCAAGTGAGGGGGGAATGTTGCAGTGACAGTCCAAGCTGTGAACGTCGCAGTTGTCGTCCAAGAGGCGGTCGGGCACACGGAACGAAAAAAAGCGTTTGTAGGTGACCCCAGGTTGGAAGAGCCGTTTCACGTCGATCGAGAGCACGGTGTTGTCGTACGGGTCAGTTTCGCCCACGCACCAGTCGTGTGGATCGCCGCTGTCTGTAGCGAGGCGGTCGATGTTGGCGTAGGACCACGATGCGAACAAATCGAGCATGTTCAAAAACTTCATGACCGTGGGAGGCTGTTTCTGGTCACGAGGGCCGTTGGGGCTGTTGACGACAGAGAGAACACCCTCAAACACCACGTACACCATGTCGAACGGCAACGGCTGCAGGTGGGTGTTCTTGATTGTGACGAAGCCGTGGATAAAGTCACCCTGCTTGAACTCGCGCCTTGACAAGTCCACAATGTCGGGGCGCTGGCCCTTCTGGCACACTCGGTCGGTGAAGGTCACGTTGATCTCCAAGTGTTTGGCACGCGAGTTTTCCGCGTCCCGCAAGTTGTGCAACTTGTGCACGTTGGCCAACACTGTGGTTTCCCACAACTCGCCCGAGTTTTGGGTGAATTCTGGGTTAGGTTCGTTTTCTGCGGCACTAACCGGGAAGTAGGATTCGAGAATGCTCGAAGGCGACTGGATAGACGTGATGGGAGTCACGCCGCCGGAATTTAGCGGCGACATCTCGTAGGTGGGCGGGTCTTCCCTGAAGCTTTCCTCGTTTGGCTCGAGCTTTTTGAAGATGGTGGCCTCGAACATGTGATACGACGGCAAGATGGTGTTGACGAGCTCGTCACCTTCCTGGGTGGGATTGGACGTGACGGGACGCATGTGTAGGTTGAGGTCGTCCATGGCGGACGAGAAGAATTGGTTGTGTGAGGTGGAAGTAAGAGAAGAGCCAAGAGTGTGCAGAGAAGAAGAGCCAAAAGACGATGCGAGTGGAGTGGAGTGAGTGCGGAATAACCCTACACCAACACTAAACTAAGACGAAGTTACCACATAATTAATAGGAGGGTGGCGGCAAATAGACACAGAGGCAACAGCCACACCTCTCTACTTCTGCACTCCACTCAAAATGGCCCTTAAGCGCACTGGCACACGCTTGACAATATGTACATAATATTTATTGTCCGGGGTCATTATGGAGAACAATGGTCTTCCTATACAGTGAGATGTCTTGGGCAGCGGTGTTTAGGTACTTCAAAGCAAATTCCAGCGACGGATTGCAACAATTTCCACAACTGTAATGACAGGAAGTGAAACAAGGCCAGTACAAGGCAATATGCAAGTAGTAGTGAGTAGTATGCAAGGAATACTACGCAACCACTACACGGTACCCACACCCGGTTTATGACTAATGGGTTATATACTACATTATACAATAAGGGAGGCTCCGTCTGTGTTTATGATTTGACGAAACACACGCGCCACCAATATTAGCCACTAGTCTGTTTTGCAATGGCTGGTGCAGAGAAATGTGACACTAGAGACGATTACATGACTTCAGTTTCTCCTCGAACCAGGATTTAGTTTGATTCTTAGCATCAGACAATGATGGTAAAGCTCGATGTATCTCCCCCGTATCTGAACCATCGCACTCCTCACTTATTTCTCAATGGATGGCATTGACTAGTTTATGAGATTTCCGTCCGGTCTTTGGTTATGTACACAGCCTGTGAATGGCGCGGAACTCCGCACCGCCACATCGCACCACAACACCACCACAGTCAATACTGATTTTCTAATATGGTTTTGTTCATTTTTTTCCCATTCTTTTTATTGCTCTCCTTTCAGTGCAGCCTACCCACGGCCACAATGTACGGGTAGTCCCAAATATAGCCATTTGTAAGTCTGGTCCGCACTGATTTTCCTGGTTTCTTGTACCTCTTATCTCTGTTAGTCAATGCGCACCTGTACACTATCAGAGCCGCTCGCACTTGTGTCAGCACTACACCTATCGCTACTTTTCTTCAGCTTTACCATTTGCTAAAGGAGGCCGTCGAATTCGTTCACTAACTCCCACTCCGGCCCTGCTGTCCAAACTCCAAAACTGAACTTCCGACTTCCCTCCTGCTCCTTCCATACTCGCCTCCCAGCTGGCGGTTTCTGTGTACTGATAAGACATTCACAGAACCGCGCACCGCCACACCCCAAGCAACCCATTTGAACACAAAATCAGTGACAAAAGTTGGAGCGAAATGGACTGCAAAGTCACCAGCACCGAGCTCCCACTGAAGCGGTTTCCCCGCATCTACCGCTCGCTCGGTCTCGCCATTCTTCTTCTTACGGCGGCAGCAGTATCTTATGGCCCCTCTATTCGCGCGCGCCGCCCGACAAGCGACGCCGCGGCCGCGAATGTTTTTTCTGCGGCTGCATTTTCTGCGGCGCTAGCACCGGATTTAGTTGACGCGCTCGCTCAGGCACAGGCTATGGGCAGTGACCCGGTGGGCGATCCCATCGGGCGGCCCACCCTCCAGCCTGACCAGGCCCACCGCCGCACCGGCGACCATGCTATGGTCAGCTGCGACGTGCCGCTCTGCTCCACCATGGGAAAAAACATTTTGCTTGCCGGAGGAAACGCTGCCGACGCCGCTGTCACCGTAGCGCTCTGTATTGGCAGCGTCAACCTGCATTCGTCTGGAATTGGCGGCGGCGGGTTTGTGGTGAGCTCGCACGGCAACGAGACTCTCAGTATCGATGCGCGCGAAATGGCGCCCGCAAGCGCCCACAAGCACATGTATGATGGCACCCCGCTCCGGGCACAAGTGGGCGGGCTTGCGGTGGCGGTGCCGGGCGAAGTGGCTGGGCTCTACGAGCTCTATACACGCCACGGCTCGGGAAATTTATCCTGGGCCCAGTTGTTCGAGCCGGTAGTGCAGTTGAACCGCCGCGGGTGGTCCGCACCCGAGATCTGGGCGCGTGCCGCCCACCGGTTGGAGCTGCTCGTGCTTTCGAACGCACCATTCTTGCGCCGCGGCTGGGACTTCATCTACAAGCCGAACTCGCACGCGGTGGTGGATGTGGGCGACCATGTGTCGCGCCAAAACTACGCGAACACTCTCGAGATCATTGCCAATAACGGCCTGGCCGCGATCTTCTACGACCCGACGGGACCCATAGCGCCGCACTTGGTGCGCCGCGCGCGCGAGGCGGGTGGAATCATCACCACCGCAGACTTTGCGCGCTACAAGGCCAATGTGACTCCCGCGCTCCGGTTCCTGTTTCCGTTCAACGGCTCCACTTATGATTTGGCCACAACCGGCGGCGTTTCGTCCGGATTGGCGCTCATAGCAGGTCTCAATTTCTACACCGCCACCATGCAAGACAATTCCACTGCTTCAGAAGAGGCCATTGCAGCTGACCCGGTGTTGCAGCTGCACCGGTTGATAGAGGCCATGAAGTGGTGTGCGTCTGCGCGCTCGCATTTGGGTGACGTCAACCTGACGTACTGGCACGAGAATGTTCAGCGCTATAGCTCGCTCGAATGGGCCCAGGACTTGGTGCTGTCGGGAAAGTACTCTGACAACACAACCTTCCCTTATTCACACTATGATCCCTTGTACGAGTTGACCGAACCGCACGGAACATCGCACTTCTCGGTGGTGGATGAAAACGGCAACGCCGTGTCCATGACCGTGACCATCAACTTGCTTTTCGGCTCGCTGGTGTATGACGCCACTACCGGTATTGTGCTTAACGACCAGATGGACGACTTTTCTTTGCCCAACACCAGCAACGCGTTCAACTTGACGCCTTCGGTGCTCAACTTTGTTCGCCCTTACAAGCGGCCGCTCTCGCTGACGGCTCCTACCATAATACGCCGTGATGGTGAGCTTCATCTTCTCGTGGGTGCAGCTGGAGGGTCACGTATTGTCACTGCGGTTCTCCAAGCCATTGTGCGGACTGTTCTCCACAACTTGCCATTACTTGAGACAATCTCTTACCCTCGTTTGCATCACCAGCTTGTGCCTGAGTTTGTCATGGTGGAAAACATCCTGCTACTTGATAACGAGTTTGGCACGCCAGTGTCCAAGCTTCTCTCACACCGGTTGAACCATACGTTGATGGAGACAGGAGCGCTCACGGCAATGAATGCAATAAAGCGCACAGCCCTGGGTGGCTGGGAAGGCGTGTGTGACTTTTGGAGAAAACGTGGCCGGGCCGACGGCTATTGAGTCCATTTGCATTCTTCCTGTATCACCACAAGCGACTGCGGGTCCAATCTCCATTACAATATGCCGGTTGGATTGCACTAAGGACCGGAGTTTGTAAACGCATATATAATAATGTCATATATGTAACACCTTGCCAGGCTACGTGTCCGGGATTATTTTCATTTCTGCGTCTTTTCTGCTAATACTTCTGTCTCTCCGACTTTGCTGCCGAAACCTATATTACAGTAGACCCATTTTACAGTAAACCCATTTCGCAGTAGACCCATACTATTTGTATAGTAAGCTTATTGTTGGATACGAGCGGTCTATATGATAGTGCATGGCTGTATTTCAACAATACCTTCCGGCCAAGGGCCCGAAAAAACCAGATAATAAAACAACTTTCTGTTCTACCAGCTTTTGATTCACGCTGGTTTCGCAAATGTCGTGCGCATTATTGGATTACTTTTTGCTGACTGATGATTGCGGAAAGTGGGGGTGCGCGCTGCATCATTTGTGGGGAAGATCATTTTGTTTAAGAAAAAGTATCCTTTTTCTTCTCATTCAGGAACACATCAGACACCCACACACGATACAGCTAGAATGTAGTTGCTGTAGGTAACCCCCGCTTCCTAAGGCTGATCAGAATTGCCTAGATCCGATTGGTTGTTTCAACCGGATATACGGCCCCCTTATCAAATTCTCGGACCAGTGGACAAAGTCCGATGTGTCATTGCATGCCGGCATCTGTATGCACGTTGCAAGAACCTTTCCCCGGATTTTCACCAAAGGTTATAAATATGCGCCTTACCCCTGGATTCATCCTTCCTATCCATATTTAAATTATTCCCATCATGACCTACGACTGCCAAGACCAACTACAAAAATTGCCTATCCCTGACTTGGCCGAAACTTGTACAAACTACTTGAGCGTATTGAAGCCGCTCCAAACCGAAAAAGAGCACGAAGCCACAGTACGGGCAGTGAACCAGTTTTTGAATGATGGAACAGGTAAGTATTTAGATTCGGAACTTCGGAAATACGCAGAAAACAGAACATCTTACATTGAACAGTTCTGGTATGATTCCTACTTAAATTACGACTCGCCGGTGGTGTTGAACTTGAACCCATTTTTCCTTTTGGAAGATGATCCGTTCAACAATGAGGCTTCTTGCCTAAACCCACAAGTTAAAAGAGCCGCTTCGTTGACTCTTTCCTCGTTGAAATTCATTCGTGCGTTGAAGAATGAAACTTTATCCGTTGATCGACAAAAGAACGGAAAACCCCTTTGCATGTACCAGTATTCCAAGTTATTTGGAGCTTCCAGAATCCCTACAGAGGACGGATGTGTTATGCAATCGGACCCAAACTCAAACCACATTGTAGTGTTGAGTAAATCTCAATTTTACTGGTTTGACGTTTTGGACTCAAATAACAACTTGATCATGCTGGAGCTGGACTTAATGAGCAATTTCACGTCAATTATTCACGATTCGCTCAAAACTCCTCTCTATGAAATAGCAAAGTCCTCTTTCGGTGTGTTGACAACGGAGAACAGACGCATCTGGGCCAAAATCAGAGCTTCGCCTACAATCGCGAACAATCCAAACAATAGCGAAATCTTGTCAATTGTTGACTCTGCGCTTTTTGTCATTTGTCTTGACGATCTTGTGTTGCATAACTTGGATGAATTATCAAAAAACATGTTGTGTGGATTGTCAATTTTAGACAAAGGTGTTCAAGTTGGAACATGTACCAACAGATGGTACGATAAGTTGCAAATCATCATTACTAAAAACGGGAAAGCAGGAATCAATTTCGAGCACACTGGTGTTGATGGACACACAGTTTTGCGTTATGTGAGTGATATTTACACCGACTCTATCCTTTCATTTGCTCAGTCTATCAACTCGAATTCTCCCTCTTTGTGGGGAGATGAAGGTAGATCCAATTCTATGGATGAGACTCAGAATGATCTAGTTACAATTCCCAGAAAATTGGAATGGATTTTGACTCCTGACTTGTCGCTTGCCTTGAGATTTGGTGAGACCCGTTTATCTGATTTGATCAACCAAAATGAGTTTAGACATTTGGAATTCAAGAGCTATGGTTCCTCTACTATCAAGAAGATGAAGTACAGCCCTGATGCATTTGTCCAGATGGCCTTCCAAGCCGCATACTATGCTTTGTATGGGAAAGTTGAATGCACCTACGAGCCAGCAATGACAAAGGCGTTTTTCCATGGCAGAACTGAAGCCATTAGAACAGTTTCGCAAGAGTCCAACTTGTACGTGCGGAAGTTCTTTAATCCGGAAATGCCAGCTAAAGAGAAGTTGCAATACCTAGCAGATGCTTGTCAGAAGCATACTGAGCAAACAAGAAGATGCTCCGCCGGAAAAGGTGTGGATCGCCATTTGTATGCCTTGTTTTGTATCTGGAAGAGGTATGTATCCGGGGGCATTCCTGAATACTCGTCCACAAGTATGAAGGAGGATGCTACTTTGACTGCAAACACAGATGACTTAAGCTCTTCCTCTGAACACACTGTTGGCGGAAACAACCAGGACATCGTGAAGGATGGATTGTCTCATTTACCATCACTTTTTGCCGACGGTGGCTGGGATAAGTTGAACAACACTATCATTTCGTCTTCTAACTGTGGCAACCCATCATTACGCCTCTTCGGCTTTGGTCCGGTAAGTGCTAATGGTTTTGGAATTGGATATATTATCAAAGATGACTCCATTTCCATTTGTGCCTCATCTAAACACAGACAAACTAGAAGATTCCTCTTAACTTTGGATTCTTATTTGAATGAATTCTATAGAATGTGGAAAGAAGTCAACGACTCAGTCAAAGTCACTGCTCCTATTGATACTGAGATTGATACAAAGCCCGAACCCGTCAAGGTTGCACCGGTTGCCAAGAAAAGTGAAGCTTTGAATACCTTGTTGGGCGGTTACGGCTATTTTGACGTGGGAGAGGATGACATCAAGTCTAGAGGCCAATCGCCCGAGCCTCCATTTTTGTCGAGAATGGATAGTGGATTTTCATTGCGTGACATTGAGAAGAAGTTGCGGCTTTCAGAATACTAAAGCCTATTTATTATTAAATTTATATTTATTACGTATTCATTATCATATATTTATTGCATAAATAATGGTTAAGTTAAATACCAAACACTCCCTGATTCAAAGCTGCACGCATACTAGCCTGGTTAGGCTTTTTGTTCTTGTTGAACCGTCCATGGCTAGGCAAGTTCATTACCGCCATGTCGCTCACAGTCACAGTTTGCTTGGATTGCGGTGGAGGAGCACCATGTTCTTGCGGAGGAGGATAGTAGACTGGTTGGGAATAACCTTGTGGAGGTGCCGGGTAGCCATAAGCTGGTTGCCCTGGCATCTGTTGAACCATTCCAGGAGCATTATGTTGTCTCTGAGGGGGATAACCACCATGTACCGGTAAAGATTGTCCTTGTTGCCTTGGCATTCTCTGTGGCTGATTCGGTTGAGGTTGATGTGAAGAGTATTGCTGAGGTGGGTACTGTTGAGGTGGAGGTGGATATTGTTGAGGCGGGTATTGTTGAGGCGGGTATTGTTGAGGTGGGTATTGTTGAGGTGGATATTGTTGAGGTGGGTATTGCTGAGGTGGGTATTGCTGAGGTGAGTATTGCTGAGGTGGGTATTGTTGAGGAGGTGGTGGATAGTGCTGTGGTGGATATTGTTGCGGAGGATATTGCTGTGGAGGATATGGCTGCGGCGATATCAGCTTAGCGGGCCGCTGATGGGATACATGGAGGGGTGGACCCTGGTTTTCCTCAGGAGGGGGAGCCAGCTGATGTGAAACTTTTTGGGAGGAATTTTGGTGAGGAGAATGATGACGCTGATCAGGATGATTCGAATACCCGGCGGAAACTTGGTCGGGTACAGGATGCTTATGTGGTTTCTCTTGAGGTAGATCATATCCCTGTCTAGCCAGTGGCGGAGAAATACGTCTGCTGTTGTAGCTTTGAGCAATCTTAGGAGAAGTGTAGCTTCCTTTATCTTGAGGGATTACAAGAGAATCATACTGACGAGAAGGAGAGCTGTGCTTCTTCTCCGTCCGAGAGTACTCATTGCTTTGGGCCTGATGCTCCGAACTGGGATGCACAGGACTTCTTTCAAGACCCTCTCCGCGCTCTTGGCGTTTGGGTGAAGTATGATGTGTTTTCTCAGCCCTCTGATTAGTTTTGTACAGTGTATCGGTATAATCTCCATCTCCATGTTCATAAAAGTCTGGCAGTCCAGAATGAGGAACGAGTGTTTCTGGAATATTAGGTGGATGTCCGTCAGGAAGTTGTTCCAATGATTGGAAACCTGGCGGCGGTCCATCGGGAAGTTGTTCCAATGATGGGAAACCTGGCGGCGGTCCATCGGGAAGTTGTTCTAATGGTGGGAAACCCGGAGGAGGACCATCGGGTAAATGCTGCATCGGGTCAAACTCCTTCCGCTTCTTTTTCTTCTTCTTCTTTTTGGACTTCTCCTTGTCTTTCGGTTTCAGAGTATTTTCGATGATCAAAGAATCATTATTTGTCTCGTAATAAGGGAAGCCAGATGCGTTTTGGTTAGTTGAAGCTGGATAGTCCGTATTAGGTACTTCGTCCGCTTTATAAGGGGATGGCGACAACCTTTTACTATTCACTGGCTCTTGAGGTGTATTAGACTCTTGATGGCTTGTCTCAGTTCGCACATGCGATTCAAGTGGATATTGCAAATTTTGTGAATCTGGACCAGGATACCATCCAGGCTGTATCTGCGAATGTGGACCGGGATATGAGCCAGACTCTACTTGCGAGTGTGAACCAGGATATGATCCAGACTCTACTTGCAACTGTGGTTGATTTTGCGATGACTGATATTGTGCGTGAGTCTCAACCATTGGCTTGTCTTGATGCATTGGATCCCGATTGTCATAAAGCAAAGTCTCATCATAATTTTCTTTGTCAAACTGATCATGCAGAATATGGCCAGTTTTCTTTTCAAAACTGATTCTGTCTTTGAGATTTTGGGTCTGTGTGAGTGGTTCCACTGACTCCTGAAGTACTGGCCTTCTGGGAATGGTTAATGATTTTGGAGCAGAGGGGGCATGTGGTTCCCGATCTTGTGGTGGATGAGTTTGCGACCATTCTAGCGAAATGTTGTAGTTCTCGTATGGATCCTCTGTGGCAGGCTGCATTCCATGATCATAATCATATTTTGTCTCGTAGCTATCATAAGGCTCCGTGTATTGTGCCGTTGGTTCTTTCCGGCTGTAAGACTGTGGCTGTTGTTCCCCCGACTCTACCATACCATTACCGTACATGCTTTGCTCCTCGTGATGTTTCTGAGGCCCAGTCGCCGAAAGAGCTGGAGGAGGGGGCCGAGGACGGTGGCTCTTCTGTTTAGGAGTCTTTAATTTCAACTTTTCTTTGAACTCTGAAGCAAACATGGTGTCTGAGTCTGAAAGATTGTCTGTGAATTGCAGGTAGTTGTTGTGGCCGCCTTCAGACAAAGAATCCAAACTGAATTCGTCGCCCTCAAAGCTAACTTGAGGTAACAAACTGTTCTTTTCGATTGGTGGAGGTGGTAGGTCTTGTTTGTGATGGTGAGGTTTGTGGGAATTCGTGGGGGTTGAATCGACAGCTGGGAGTGGCTTCCTGTCAAGTTTGGGTGAAAATTTGTCCGTGTGCGATATTTTTGAGGGAGGTGGAATTGGCGGAAGCGGGTCATTGAGAGAATGTGTGAGCGGCATTACCGACGAAGCAGTCGCGCGTATGGGAGGCGCCAGCGGGAGATCTTTCTTTTCAGAATATTCGAGTGGGCCTTTGTCGATTGGTCGAAACTTCTTTATGTAGTCATCGGCCGAGATTGTAACCTCGGAGATAATCAACCATTTTTGAAACCCATGCAAGTCGGCTTCGACCACGATGGAGCGGCCAAAAAGGGACTTAGACAAGGCTGTCTGATCAGAGCCCAATGACAGAAGCCAGGCCCAAATGTAATAATCCTGAAGCGTCACATTAGACACCGAGACCTCGGAGTACATGGGAATATCCAGATCTTCCAGTTCGCGGTGGACCCAGCCAGGATATAAGCCAAATTCGGAGTCCACTGCCGGAGCACATAAACGGGTGAGCACACGGCGCGATTCTTCAGTGAGAGACTCCACAATCTCGTTGGTGGAGCTTTTCTGGAATATGCTCTTGAGAATCGTGTAGTTTTCGATCGACAAAAAGTCGTCTTTCTTGTCAAACCGAAGCGTATGGCGCGCCTTGCTGATTAGCTCGTATGGGTCGTTGCATGGCACAGTGGAGCGAATCTGGACGCACGGAATGACAATGACAGACTTGCTTGGCGACAAATCATCTGGGGGAGGGTAGGTGCTGGTGACAAGAAGTGATTGGAGTGTTTTCGGAAGATTAAGGGTTTCTGCTTCTGTGTCGGGCAACATGGCGCGAAGAAACGAGAGACAGAGGTGGAACAAAGCGTTGGAACATTGTTTCCATGCATTCAATCCGTCTAAGAAGGTGTTTTCGCGGGTGGTTGTTGCATCGTAGAATGGCAGATCTGAGTGCGGCGTGGTGTTGAAGGCCCACAAGCTGGCCATTTTGGCGATCTTGCGCCCGCTGAGGTGGTTGTATTGCGAGTTGGACGCCACGTTGATGATAAGATCGAGGAAATCGTACACGATGGATGCGTGGGCCGACGACAGAAGACATTTGGGCATGATTGCAAGAAACGCATCTTTGGGGTATCCAGCCTCGTGCTCACGGCGACGGAACTCTAGGTAAACCTTCCATCCAATCACCTCATTTCTGGGAAGTCGGCACCAGAGGTATTTCAAACCGCACATGAGCGTGAACTCGTCAAAGTCTGCTAACATGGTCCGGAGGTGCTGGGGCAGACTCGTGTCGATCAAATTTCCCAGCGGAAAAAACGTTCTTAGGAAAATCTCGAGCTTGGCGTCGTCTACACGCGACCGGAACGGGAGAAGCATGTGGGGGGTCCGAGTTCCTCTGGCCTTGAGTTCGGCGGTCATTTGATGAAGAAGCGCCTGGAGTTTTTTGCGAGTGAGCTGGGTAGCCGAGAGCGGGCTGGCCCTGCGGCCGGGCGGGAGAGTAGGAAGCGCCAAATCCTGCGGCATGGTGAGTCAACACAAGATGGGCGGATGGAAGTGGTGAAGATGATGGAGCGGCAGAGGCGGAGTCTTTTGGGTGCAGTGCGACTGCGATACAGTAAACAACCAGAACGCAGGTGCGCAGTGCGAGAGAAGTGCGAGAGTGCAAGAGTGCGAAAGCGTAGTGCGCACCGTACCGGCCAAACGTGCACTGAATTTACAGTACGAGAGAAGAAACCACGAGCGAAAGGAGAACGGAAAAGCGGCACCAGCGGAGAGACGTTGTGCACTAAAAATATAAACACCTTGGAAGACTTCTTTGGTGTATGCTTTTGTGGTGTAGGCTTTTGTGGTGTAGGCTTTTCTGGGTACTTGGGCAGAGGTGAAGCGTCCGGATGGTTTTTTTTGTCGCGACAGCGGCGCTAGTTGGCCGCGCGATGACCAGTAGATGCCACTTACTGTATAAGGACGTGGCCATCGGTGATTGAGCAAACCTTCACCGCTGACTGTGACGGAAACGCTAGATGCGTTGTGAAAGTCATTTGGTATTGCTGAACAATGTGTGCAGATCGATGTTGCAAATTTAATCTAGTTAACCGTTACGTCATTGGGTACGTTCTCTACAATTTGTCTCAATCTACTCTGCAATACCCCTACATCTAGCCTGCGAGTCCTTTTCTGCTCCGCAAGTCCTTTTCTGCTCCGCAAGTCCTTTTCTGCTCCGCAAGTTCTCTTCCACTTCGCCGGAAATTGCACAATTGCGAAAGCTTACTTTAGCGCCTACACTTTCTCTTACCGTGATCTAATGAATATGTACCTCATAGCTCTAAATGCTTGCCGAGTGCCGTAGAATGACTTTGCAAGTCGGCCATGCTAGACACTGGCCTCAACCCACAGGCGTTGTTGCCACCCATCTTGGACGCCAAGTCCGTGGTGCTAATCACACGTCTTGGGCCATCTAGTTCCACATGGGTAGAGCTAATGTCACCTAGGGAGTAGTTGCGAGGAAGATTGGTGCCCATTTCCATTTCCCCATACGGCACGTTTTGCCGCAACGGCTGGTTCTGGAGCATCTCGCCTTGTGTGCTCAATGTTTGCCCCATAGATAACTGCCCCGACTGTGACAACTGGCCCGACATCGGTTGGTTTATTGGTGCCAGGATGTGTGTTCCGTTCATCAGCTGGTTTAAGTGGTTCATTTGGTTTAGTTGCGCCTGCGCCAAATGTGCCTGGTTCAATTGATTGTTCAATTGATCTTGATTCAACTGGTTGCTCAATTGGTTTTGATTCAACGGTGTTTGGTTTAGGTGGTTTTGATTGGGCTGACCCTGGTTCAACTGATTCTGGTTCAACTGATTCTGGTTCAACTGATTCTGGTTCAACTGATTCTGGTTCAACTGCCCCTGGCTCAACTGCCCCTGGCTCAACTGCCCCTGGCTCAACTGCCCCTGGCTCAACTGCCCCTGGTTCAACTGCCCCTGGTTCAATTGCCCCTGGTTCAATCGGTTGATCTGCGTTTGGTTTATCTGATTCTGGTTGAGTTGGGTCTCGCCCATTGGATTCAGTCCTATCTGGTTATTCATCTGCCCCAACTGACTCAGGTTCACTAGCAGTGCCAGAGTCTGGGGATGACGCGTGGCCGTTGTGTCCAGCGGTGGGGCAATCATTTGGCCCTTAGCCGGAGTCGAATTGAGTGTGGTAGGAATGGTGCTGGGTATAGAGGTGTAATTTGGCTGCACCTCCGCCGCGGCCCGCACCACGTAGTCTGTCTGGCCAATGACCGACTGAAACTGCTGAAAACCACCGATGGCGGAGACGAGCGTCGGGCAGTCCTTGTGTGCCGTGAGAATGTTGCGCAACAGGAGTATCTGGTCGCGGAGCTGGGTCACCTGGGCCAGTAACTCACGGTAGCCGTTGGAGTAGAACGCCAATTCGCTCTCCATCTTGTTGAACAACTGTTTCTTGCGCTGTCGGCACTTAGATGCGGCCACACGATTACGTTCGAGAAACTGCTTGCGCTTGCCCTCTTCGTCGTCAGCCTCTACTTTTTCCTCCGCCACGTCCTTCAGTTTCTTCCGCAGCTTGCGTGCCCGTTTTGGAGGCGGTCCGTCGGTGAGCTCTTCGGTCTTTATTGGAGGAGATGCACTAGAAGACACAGCAGCGGAGCCTGCAACGGAGCTGGGGGCGATAGGGGGCGCTCCGTGGGAAGATTCGGCCGCATTTTCTGCCGGAATGTTCTGCAGCATGCTCTGGGGTATGCTCTGGGGTATGCTCTGGGGTATGCTCTGTGGTATGCTCTGTGGTATGCTTTCAGGCGCACGTTCCGTATCCATAAACTGTTCCGACTCGTTCGACGCGAGCCCAAGCAACAGATGCAATCCTGGAGTCATCTGCCCAGGTGTGCTGACAAAATTGAAGCCATGCGAGCCTGTGCCTGGAGTGGAACCATACCGGAGATTGGACTCGTTCGGCGTGAGTCCAGACTTGCGCATCATGTTGAGAAACTGCGCGTAGTGATTCTGGTCGGGACCGCCGGTACCAGCGGAGGTAGCGCTGAGAAGACTGTTCCACATCGACCCGGGTGTTCCAGGACTGCCAAGAGCTGCATTAGGCAGAAGGTGGATCGGAGGAAGCCGCCTGCCGCCAGGGGTGAACATCGGAGGCGTGAGCCCGGGTGCACGTTCGTTGTTGGCGCTCTGGAGGTTCAGAATCCGGAGTTTCGGCTTGTTGTGTGTATTGGTGGTGCTGGCAGAAGTATTGGTAGCGGTGCCAGAGCTGTCGTGGGAGGCAGGAGTAGAGTTGGTGGCGCTGCTGGTGCCGCTCAAGCTAGTGCTTCGGTCGCCGCTGGTATCGCCCCCGGCGGCTAGCGTGGTTGTGGTGGGTTCCGCATCGTCCGACTTGGCCACAGAGCCTGCCAGTGACGACACATCCACAGACCCAGACCCAGACCCCGCGGTGTTGGCACTCTGGTTTATCGTGGCACTGGCCGCGCTGTTGGTGCCGCTGGACCCTGTGGAGGAGGGTTTTGCACTGGCGTTGCTGGTGCGGGCGCCGTTGTTGTACTCTAGAGACGCCTCCGGTGTGAGAAGGTCTTTCAGCGCGAAGGAGCTCTCGAACGGATTCAACTCCAAGTCGAAGGTGGTTTTCAGCTGGTCGTTAGTACCGTAAGACATTTGTGTGCATAGAGAGGAGATGATGATGGCGGCAAGATAAATATATTCTCGAGACACTATATTTTTCGTGCAGCAAAAGCAGACAGACCCGGAGCTGCTTCGCTGGTTCTATGCGTGTGATGCTTCTCTAGCACTGGCTATACATACTTCGCTGGACATGTCCGTGTCAGATCGTGAGTAGGACGAGAAACACAATTAACGTTTTCCTTTACGTCATAGCCTCACCCATTACAGTGCAGGAAGAATCGTTCCCGTTTGGCATACACCGTTGAAGTCCCCATATGGGCCACAGTCATAAGCTAGGTGAGGCGCGCATTTATCTACTACAGGAAGGCAATGTGAAGCACTTTCAAAATTTTCCCGTTTTCACTCTTGCGGTTTTTCGGCCATTTGCCTTTCCATCAATCTAGCCATTACCATCTTCGCCGTCAAGGTTGCTGCACTTGATGCAGGCAGATCTCACTTTACACACACGTCCAGCTTGAAACGCGGCGACGACCGGAAATACCGGATCTTAATAGGTGTTTTCCCGACGCGCCAAGCTCTCACAACCAAGATATTGAAAGCTTCTGCGCTGTCTCCTGGAAAACGTTCTATGGTTTCAAATGCCATTGTAGTCGTTGTGCCTTCCGTTGTCGCTGGTTGAACTTGTAAATACCCATTCTACTGTGATACTGTATTCGCGTCAAAACAGAGAGGCATGGTGCACGTGGAAAAACTGGCTCCCCATGGTCAAAACTCCACCTCCTGCCGCACGTACTCTCTTACTGTCTCGTTTGAGGAGAAATCCCGAAGCAACGTAAGCAATAATTGGTCATAGTATTTCTCTGGGTCTAGCAATAGCAGCCCGCAAAGCTAATGGGATGAAGATCACCTAATATTGAACGCTAAATACGCAAGCAGTATAAAACGAAACTGATCATAGATGCTGATCATAGACGCTGATCAGAAAGACGCCTTGAGCACCCTGTATCGTGAAAGCTTTCGACGGCCCTCGTGCAAAATTGACATGTTGTCCGGTGCTCAGACAACAATAACGGAGTAGTACGTGCTGTACCCCCATACGGTAGAAAAGAAAAAACCACTTGTCTTAGCCACCGCTTCTTGAACTCTTATTCATTACCGCCACTACAAATGAGCTTCCTTCATTGCCTCCTTCTTCGCCTCCTCTTTGAGCAGAGGGTCCTTCTTCACTTCTTCATTCATTGCCTGGTCAACATTTTTTGCGGCTGGGGCAGCCTTGGGCGGGTTTTTCTTGTCGATTTTTGGCTCTGCCTTCTTGGGCTTTTCTTCGGCTGTACCAACACATCTCTCATACGGATGCTCGTTTCTTGGGTCCTTGGAGGATCTGCTCCAGCCGGTGCTGAAGAGTGGACCCATCTCGAATCTAGGGAATGGGTGCGCTTCAGTGTTAAACACGTACTTGTCCAACGAAATCTTGCTGTCGTCGTCGAACAACAAGTACAAGTACTTCAAAGTTTCTGCCAACCAGAACGACTCCATGTTGTCTCTGTACGAAGGTTGGGTAGTAGTGACATCATTCAACGAGGTGTAGGAGATCTTGCCATCAGAGGTGACCACGCGGGTGTACTTCTGGAAGTTTTGGAAGATTTCGTAACCCCACTTTCTGTACTTCTCGTCCTTGGTGATTTGGTACATGTAGTACAAAGACTCCACAGTCTCGGGCCGCTGCAAGTTGTGTCTATCAGCAGGTTTGATCATAAAATCTTCTTCCTTGTTTGGATCGGTGTTGAACACCACGATCTCGGGTGACAATCCGGTCGTCACATCGTGGTACATCTTGTAGCACGAGTAAGTCAACTCTTCGGCGAGCTTAAAGTCTTCGGCCTTATCCTCGCTCCAGAAAGGCGAATTTTTAGCCTCGTTCAAGGGTAAACCATTAGTAGCACCAAGGGCAAGAAGACCACCGTAGAAGCAGACAAGGTGGTCCATTTTGGGCGACAATGGTCCACCAATTCCCCTTTCAAGCTCTCCGATAAACGTCAAGCCGCTTGGCTTGGACTTGTCCACCAAGTGCTTTTTGACACCTTCCACAGACTCCTTGTACATTTGCCAGTACACTAGTTCTTTGTTGTTGGTTTGCAAGTGCTGCTTCAACAAGTACTCGTAGTAGGAGTCGCCTCTAGAACCAAGACGAATCAATTTGCCCTGGAACTTTCCTGTGTCAGGCAGGACGTAAATAGGCACTAGGCCATCATCTGGCTGGTTCTTGTCCAATACCTCCATAATCTTTTCTGCTGCCTTCCAATAGAGGTCTTCGCCAGTTAACTTGGCCAAGTAGCGGAATTCCAACTGCAACGTTGCGGCCTCGGCGGTGGACGAGGCACCGTTGTCTACGTGATTTTTCACGCCCTTGCCCGTTTTCAAGTTGACAGAAGAGTAGGGAATGCCCGAGGGGCTATCAAAGCCGCCAATCAAGGAGTTGGCCAACTTGGTGGCCTTGTCCACGAACATGTCGTCATTGGAAAGATGGTACGCCGAAAGAAGGCCACCCAACATTCTGATGGTAGTTTCAAAGACATTGACCTCATAGTCAAAGTCGTAGTGCAAGTCTTCTTTGACCCAGCGCTTGGCTCTGTTGAACTCTTCCTGGCAGTCCATAATCAAAAGAGTGTCCAACAGATCCACCACCATCCACCCAAGAGGTTTGGGGCCCATATTCTTGCCGGTTCCCTTCACTGGATGGTAAACATCTTTACCCCAGGCATCAGCCTCGTATGCGGCCCAAGACTCAAGAAAAACGGACTTGACTTCTTGTTTCGCGTCATCCCATGAAGCGGCGGATTTTGCAGAGAAAAGCAGCGGCACAGACGATCCCGAAAGGATGGAGTAGAACACATAGAGCGCTAAAGTCGAGAAAAAGACACGAACCAACATGGTGCGTTTGGATCGACTGGGTTTGAGGGGAGAAAACGCCGATTTGGACGCAGAGGGTTTATCTTTGTACAATGGCAAGGACTGGCTGTTGGAAGACCACCTGTTTTCTCCTGACTGTGATTTTGTCAGGAACGGATTCATGGTGTCTGGAGGATAACTATTGACACCCGCAAGAACAGTCCGGGGGAGACACGTATCGCTGCACGTGACCTGAGCAGATCCACGGGCTTTTCGAGGGAGCGGCGACGGTAGGCTCAAATAACACGAACAAGAGGACAAGGGTTTTTTTTTTTTTTGCTTTGAAGGGTTGACGGGTCAGATTACTGCGAGTTGCCACGGTTGTGTCTACTGGTTATGTTCTTGTTGAAGTACTTCTGTCGAAAGCACCTGCACCTCTGGTTAGGGCGCGCGGTGAAGGGCACAAACGCCAATTGGGAAACACCAAAAAGAAACATGGCGTGGCGCCGATACATGGAGAACAATGCATTGTTCGAAGTGGAGAGCAACCAAGATTCTTCCATCGTAGTTCCACGGGTGTAGTGGACCAAGCTCGTATTCATAGCTGCTCCGAATTCCCGACTGCCTGGTTCCCGGCTAGACTCGGGTGGTTTGTGCCGATGTAGTGGATGGATACAGGCTCTTTACTGTCTCTGGTGATTCTAGACAAGTGTTCACAGTTTTTCGGTCGGGGTGCGAGGTGTAGGTCGGCGGTCGCGAATCGGCCGAAACCCTGCGTCTCCGCCACTGCCAATGACTCGACCTCACTGCTTCAGTGGCTCTGGCCGCTTTCACACGGCCGCACCGGGCCCACCAGCCCTTCTTGATCCTTTACTGACTGCTCCTTGTCTTCTTGATCAACTGGAATACACAGGAGCCCATGCAGCGGGGATAACTCCGTTGCGGAGTGGCACTATTCCGGTCTATTGTTCAACCGCATTTGGTCCAGTTTCGCACCCACGCACCGTCCGCCCCAGTGCCAATCGTACAAATACATCGATCCCAGCCACGACACGAGAATAGGAAATCGTGAGCATTAGGTATCCCTGTGCAATCTTCCACCTCACCTCGGCCGGCCTGTTTTTTTTTGCAGCCGCGGGAATCTGTCTATCCCGTTATCTCCATGCGTGGCTCTTCTTCGCCTCACGCGAGCAGGGCACTTGGTACTTCCCATTAAGCGCGCCCAGCTGACAAAAAGACGGAACCGACTAACCGACTGCTCTTCCAGAACCCCACCGCCTCGCCACACACTTCAGTCCCACCGACTTCGGCGTCTTTCCCTGTATACGACAACACTGTCCGTGCTGCCGCCACTCTCCTCGCGCTCTTCCCTCCGACAGTTATTTTTTTTTTTTTCCAATGTCTCCCAGCGAAACGTTATCGCCGGATACGACAAAACAGGGCCGTGTGCGCCGGTCTAAGGCGTGCAGACACTGCCACAGTCTCAAGGTGCGCTGTACCCCAGTGGATGAGAGCGATCCGTCGTCCCCCTGTGTACGCTGTGTCAACTCCAACAAGGTGTGCGAGATGGACCTAGACCAGCCGCGCAAACGCAAGAAGCGCGGGCCCAGCAAGGAGTCGGCCACCATCTTGGACCTCCAGGAACAGGTGCGCCAGCTCCAGGCCCAGCTCTTGCACCAACAGGCGGGCGTGGCTGCTCCCCATACCGCAGCAGGTGCTGCGCCCCCCGGTCTCAGCTCCCGCCCCGAAAGTGTTTCTCCTGCGGCTTCCTCTGCCTCTGGTCGCGATCTTCAGTCCCCACTTTTCGTCACCAAGCGGGACTTGGAAAATGAAATCGCCATTCTCTGCGAGGACCATATTGTGCTCAAAGATATCACCGATGAAATCAAAGTCCAGGCCGACAAGCGACAGCTGATGTTGCGCGGCGAAAAACCAATCGATGTGGTCTCTCTCGGCGTGATCTCCATCGCGGACGCCAATTTACGGCTCCAGTTGTACCGTGACCATTTGTGCGCCACCAACCCGCTTGTGACCATCCCTGAAGATGCCACCGTGGAGCTGATGATTGCCACCCAGCCATTTTTGTTCAACACCATCATGTCCATCTCGTGTATGGGAATGCAGGGCAACGTAGACTCTGATGTCAGTCTTGCGCTCGAAAACCACTCGGTTGGCTCGGTGGTGACCGAGATCATGGTTGCAGGCTCCAAAACGGTGGAGTTGCTCAAGTGTCTCATTCTCTTGTCTTTGTGGTACAACAGTCCTGAACTCTTCAAACTGCGCCGCTACCACATGCTCAACAACGTGGCTGTCACCCTCTTGCACGACTTGGGCATAGTGAAACGCTCCTCTTACTGCTACGATAATGATGACAAGAAACTCATTCACAAGACTGACGGCCAGTACCGCAGCTTGGAATACCGTGCGTTAATCTTAATCCTCTATTTCAGCACCATCAACATCTGCTTGATGCTCCGGCGTGCCGTGTTTGTCAAGTGGACCCCGTATGTAAACGAGTGCTGCGAATTGCTTGAAAAGTACGGCGACGAACGGTGGAAGAACCTTGCGGTCTTTTCCAAGCTCAACCACCAGTTGGAGCGCATTCACCACATTGTCCACTCACCCGACTCCGTGGACAAGCCCAAGGTACCTACCTACATTCGTACCGAGTTCCAGACCCACTTGGCGGCAATCAAGGCAAAGCTCAGTCCAAACGATCACCAGCATAACGCCTACTACTACTCGGTGGAGGCATACTTGTTTCAGCCAAATTTTGTGAACTACAACCTGCCAATTTCGGGTTTGGACCGCTGTGCAAAGAACCTCAGTAGCGAAACTTTGATTGATGTCGCTCGTTGCACCACCTCCTGCCTCCATGCCCTTGACGAATTCTCCATGTTGCTGTCGCTCCAGGTAAGTGCGCTTCCACTCTACTACTCCACTAGAGTCATCTACACCGCGGGTATGCTTCTCCGGCTACGTTACTTGATTCTCTCGTTGCCCACCCGTATTGAGAAGGAACTCGTACCGCGCTACGCCATTCTTGCTATCCAGAAACTTAGCAAGCAGGTGGTAACTGCGTCAAAGATGTTTCCCGTGAATTATTTCCTCAAGAAAATGACCCTCATTTTACGTTTGTTCATTCAGACATATGCCACTCAGGTTCTGGAGTTACTACGTCACAACGAAACCCTGTCTCAGTTTCAAGCGCTGGCCCGCGTTCCAAAACTCTACAAAGACGACATCAAACACATGTTAAACTTAGCCAATGTCTTCACCAAACTAGATGGAAACTTCTCTTCTCCCTTTGGCAAGACATATCCTTCGGCGCCATACCTAGACATGCTCAGTTCATTAGCCTCAAGCTTTCGTAAACCTGAGAATCCTGATGGGAATGAAGAAAGCAGGCTGCCGGCCAGTGATGGATTATTGTCTCCCGAAGAAGACCATGCTTCTGGCGTTCCAAGCAAAGAAGTTACTCCCGAAACCGGATCCCTGACTCATGCTCCGCCCCATACACCGCCGGTTTTATTAGAACATCCTTCCATGAATACTAGTCATTCCGGAGGAGGTTTGCCCAATCTTATAAATGGACATGCTGTTACTCGAGAAGCCGCAGAGAACCCTAATATTTCTTCTGTTGGTGCCAATGGTGGAGTCTATCCCCAACTGCACATTCCGGTGGAAGGACCATTCCCTACGTCGCCAGGACTCGGCTGGGATTTGCCAACTGATAATGGCGATATATTTATTGACGACGAATTCTGGAGCAATCTTTTGAGCACCGGACCGAACACGTCGCACAAGTTCCATTTCGCGCAAGACGAGCCGATCAAAACGGCAAACTTACTCTATATGAACTGAAAGAACCGAATTCAAAACACAAAAAGTGCCAGGTCGATTTCGTTCGAACATTTTCCCTCCTTTAATTTTTTATCTCTTCGTCTCCCTCACTTCACTTCTTTGCCATGCATTCAGCTCCCGTTATATCCAAATCTACACCTTGTCTTGTTGCACTGTCTTATGTACTGCACGCACACGTAAAGCCACATGTGCCTCTAATCACTTGAGTTCATTAGTCATATTCACTCGCCCGGTTCACTGCTCCAATTTTGCATTATGTCTTCCAAATCTAGCCGTAGTGATCAGCGGCCCTTCTCGGTCCTAGACTTTCTTCGCATTGGTGCTGGTCTTTTGCTTCTTAACGCTCTTGCCTCGTGGTGGTTTACCTCCACTGCTACCTGGGGCCAAAATCTGAAATGGACTGATGTCCGCTTCTGGAAATTCAAGGTTATGGGGCCTGAAATCCACTTCACCTTACAAGATTTGGCATTGTACAACGGCACGGACCTTTCCTTGCCCATCTACGTTGCCGTGAATGGCTCGGTGTATGACGTCAGTGCTTCTCCGCGGGTTTACGGACCCAATGGGCCATACCGCTTCTTCAGCGGCAGAGATGCTGCTCGAGCATTTGTCACGGGGTGCTTTCAAAAGCCAGATGAGTTCACACATGACTTGAGGGGTCTAGATCCGGAAGAGGCCGAGCACGATATTCGAGGCTGGCAGGAATACTATCATCATAGTGGTCGCTACTGGTATGTCGGCACTGTGGAACTACCTCCCGTCACAGGAGATCCGCCAAGCCCGTGTACTCACGTAAAGTTTCCGCACTAGGAACCACAGCATGTAGCATCTAGCGTCTAGCAATCAATGCATTTGGGAATCTGTCTACGTACAGAGATCTAAACTGGTCTGTAAGATATCGAGCAACTCCTTCTGGTCTTCGAGTCCAACACTGATCCGAATCAAGTTGCGGTCAACACCCCACTTCTCCACCTCGTCCAACTCGCCATAGTGTGCCAAAATCGCGTATGGGCATGCCAAACTGAAGTTGGTTCCCAAAGATGGACCCTTGTGCAACTGCATGGAATCAAAAAAGATGATGGCGTGTTCTGGTTTATGGAAAACGAGGGAGAGCAATCCACCATAGCCACCCTCGGGTGCTTTCATTTCGTCGTAGTACTTTTTGGTGTCGGATATGCTGGGGTAAAACACTTTGGCGATTAGAGGAGATGCTTGCAACAACTCCACCACCGCCGCGGCGCTAACGTTGATCTTCTTCGATCTGTCTTCGAAATCTCTAGAGTTTCTCTCTAGATACAAAGCATCCTCGGCCCAATACGTGTCCTCATAGTTCTGGTTGAAGTACTGCTTCAACTCTTGGTATTGAGGAGACGATGGGTTCAAGATCAACGATCCGCCCATCACATTAGAGTCTCCGGAAAACACTTTTGTCAACGACGACACAACCATATCCGCATATGGTAAAACTGAAATGTTCAACAAGTTGCCCACTGTCTCATCCACCACCACGGCAAAATGATATTTGTCAGCCAAAGCGCGAATACGCTTCAAGTTGGGTGTCCTCAACAATGGATTGGAGGGACACTCGCAGAAAAACGCCATGATATCCATTTCTCCCGACTCCAACTTCTGTTCCATGTCGTCAAGAGACGCGTCGTCTCCAAAGCCGAGGAAAAAGCATCCGGGGCCAAATTTTCTAAGAATGTTCAATGTGTCGACGTATGGGAAACCGAAGCAGACAGATTTCTTGGGCGTCTTGTTCAATCCCAACAACGCTTGGTGAGCATTGAAAATCGCTGCCATACCAGTGGGATACAAGTAGACATCAGACTCATCAAGTGGAGAACCACGGATACCATGACGAGCAGTAATTTCCGCCTCGGACTTTTCCGCCTGTCCACTGATACGTCTGCGCAATGCAAGTTTCGCCTTTGTGGCAAACATCAAATCCAACACTCTTCCGTACTTTTGTTCGATGAAATTATTGAATTCTCGTTCAACATCTTCGTTCTGCAGCTGCGAGTTGGAACGCATGGACGCAGATAAAGAGGGTGACTTTTTTTGGATAGACTGCGCCTGTAATTCCTGTTTGAGTCTGCTTTGAGCTCTCAAGGGGTCTTTCTTTTCGTTTTCGAATATTTCCTTCAACACATATTCAGCCATTCTCGACGACACACCCTCACCACTATGTTGCCAGTATTGCTTCGCTATGGGAAACTCTTCGGGCTGGAAGAATACAATACCTATGGTCGATTCGATTTTCGACAGGTTCTCAATTTCCGTTGCTGGAGGTGGGGTGCTCAACTGCAACACTCGGCGTGGTGCCAGAGGGTTTTCCGATTTGGCTTTGATGAACTCTCTGCATCTCTTGGCGATGGCATAGGAGGGGAAAATCATACATTTTTCTCCGTTTCTACCATACTTGTCCTCCACAGCTTTGCACAACTTTTGGACAACCTCGTGGATGAAGAATCTGGGATATCCAGATCTCATTTTACTCACCACCCAATCTTCACCTTCTTCATATCCGACAGTCGCTCCCCAAGTTGGCAAGGTGACGGAAATAGCATGGGCCGTGTTGTTTGGAATCGAAGCACCGATTTCCTGAGATGGGCTGTGCATACTCATTATATCACAATGTAGATAAAATAGGTGCGATTATGTCAATTTTGTCGGGCCCGCTGATAGCGCGAAATGACTCAGTGTGGAGATCATTGTGCACCTGCGGACAAACGGTGTAACCACAATTCAATGATGCTCTTTTGGGCTTCGCTTCCTTATATCAGGTTTATATTCTCTTCAATGCTACATGTTCTTCAATTCTATATGTTCTACAAATTCATATTCTCTTTTGCTATAAATTTCTGCAGATTGATGTGATTTACTGGCCACTTATCTGGTATATACCACTGTAATGGCTACACGGCAATTGAAATGGGTTATGCTATTTTTTTGGGACTAATTTGACGCTTGCGGATTACGACTTGATGCAAGTGACAGAACCTTCTTTAAGGCGCTTCTCATCTTCATCACTTTTTTTGGCCTCAGAGGCCGCAGGCGCAGTTGCTCCACCCTTACGGTTGTGTTGCATATGCGATTGAACTAAGTGGCCAGCAGCTAAAGCAGAGCAAAGAGAAAGCTCGGCTGACAAGACTGCAGACGCGACGATGCATGCAAGGCGGCGGGCGTTTTCACCTGGACTGGTAGGGTGTGGGCCACGAACGCCCAACAACTCCAACATAGCGCCTTGAGGTTCCAAAATAGTACCTCCGCCAATGGTGCCAACCTCGATCGAAGGCATCGAAACAGAAATTTGCAAGTCACCGTTGGGCAATTTGTTCATAAGAGTGATACAGTTGGAAGATTCCACGTTTTGCGCAGGGTCCTGGCCACAAGCCAAGTAGACGGCAGTGACCAAGTTGGCCGCGTGCGCATTGAAACCACCAACCGAACCGGCCATAGCAGAACCAATCAAGTTCTTGCTCACGTTCAACTCGACCAAAGCATCCACATCGGACTTCAATACCTTTTGCACCACTTCCTGTGGAATTCTGGCCTCCGCGACGACAGACTTACCTCTACCTTCGATCCAGTTAATGGCGGCGGGCTTCTTGTCGGTGCAGTAGTTACCAGAAACAGCAATGACGGACATATCGTCCCATCCCAACTCTTCAGTCATATACTTCAAAGAGTATTCGACACCCTTGGAAATCATGTTCATACCCATAGCGTCACCGGTGGTGGTCTTGAAACGGATAAATAACAAAGTACCAGCAATAGCGGTCTTGATGTGTTGCAAACGAGCGAATCTGGAAGTAGAGTTGAATGCTTTCTTGATCGTCTTTTGACCTTCCTCAGAGTCCAACCAGAGCTTACAAGCACCAGCTCTTCCCAATGTTGGAAAGGAAACACATGGGCCTCTGGTCATACCATCCTGAGTCAAGATGGTTTCAACTCCACCTCCGGCATTGATAGCTTTACAACCACGCATAGCAGACGCAACCAAGCAACCCTCGGTGGTAGCCATTGGAATGTGGTACGGCTTGCCATCGATAATCAATGGACCAGCAACACCGACAGGCAATGGCATATAACCTATGACGTTTTCACAACAAGCTCCAAAAACTCTGTCGTAGTCGTAATGAGCGTGAGGCAATTTGTTGGTTTCAAGAACCGGAGCATCCGCTAACTTAGCAATAGCCTTACGTCTGACCACCACAGCACGAGCATTGTCAGCCAACTGCTTCTCCAAGGCGTACAAGGGTAACTTTCCAGCAACAACCAAAGAAGAGATTTCATTGTTGTTAAGTTGCTTAACTTTTCCATCCTTCATAATCTTGATACATTCATCGATCGGAAGGTTCTTGGCCAAATCAGTGGTATGTTCTTCAGAAGTGGAGCCGGTATCGTCGGTCTCACTGTCGAAAGAATGGACAATTTTGATTTTTTCCACTACCTTTTCAGTTGGTCTAGTTTCGATCAACATGTTTGCAGCACTGCGTTGGAATCTAGTGGCATTCAAGAAGTAAGCATTGGTGGAGATGGAAATGGCAAATCCGAATAACAAGAACTTCGAAATAATTCTGTCTCTGATTGCACCGGAAACCAATTCAAAAGCCGCAATCACAAAGTCTTCGAGCATGCTGACAATACCAACAGGGATGTAGATTCTTGGAGAAAGTACAGTAACAATAACGCCCTTGCGGCCAATGGCAATTTGCTTAGCAGCATTCTTAGACAACTTCAATGCTTCAGGGAATGGAGCATCTCCAAAAGAAGCAGTTTCGTACAACCAAGTACTGCCGATCCAAAACGCGTGAATGGCAATGAAAATACCGAACAACGCCAACTTCACCGATACGACAGAAGAGCCGAAACGAGGGCCCTTGTATTCAACTTTAGAGCTACGCGCAGCAATGTTGGCAGCCAATAAAGAAGAAACACCCTCTTCTTCCAACGCATCTTGCAACTCGTGCGTTCTGCGGGCTCTGTTGATTTCAACTTTGAAAGCCAACACGGCAGAGTAGAAGGTGTAAACGAGTAACAAGTCAAAAAGCAAAATGAATCCACTCAAGAGACAGAAGTTTCTCAAGCCCTCCATTTGGTCAATGTAAAAGTAAGCAAGGAAGAAAGCAGCAATCACAACCAAGTGGTCTCTGAGCAAACTGACAGTGTGATTGGCAATTACAGAGGACACAATAGTTTTGACATCGTCTTGGTTGGAAGAAGCCTTGGTGACAGTAGAGGCGATCGACACTTTGTGTTTGAAGCCAATAACGGCGGTCAAGAACGGGATACCTTCGGTCAAACTAAGCAAAGGAACTTTGGCGTGGAAGAATTTAGTGGTAACGGCCAAACCGAACACAAACGCATAAGCAGAGGAAACAATTGTGGAAAACGCAAGCCAGAACTTGGAGCCGCCGATTCTCAAGTCAATGAAAACTTTGAAAATGGTGTAGGCCATCGCGACGTATGCGATCGCGATCAAAGAAATGTCAAACTTTTCAGCGCCCTCGGTCAAAAATTTAATTTTACTGGCGCCGTTCTTCACGTAGGAAACATAGCGGCGCAACATGTTGTTACCAGTCGACTTCCAAGTGACGCCTTCGTAGGAGAATTTAGACAAGTCGGACAAAGTCTGGTCGGCCGATTGCGATGGCACTATCAACACACGGTCGCTGGAAACTCCCGCAAAGGTGTTTTCGATTTCAGGAATGGCGTTTTGGCTCATACGCTTGAAAATCAATGGAATAAGCGTGAGTTGTTCCGCTTCTGGGTACTGGGACACGTCGGAAAGTTCGACCCAACCGCTGTAGTCAGACGAGCCTGGAGGGTGATAGTATGCCACCAGACCCGGTTGGTCAAAAGACTCCGGAATATACTCATCGACAACTGCCAAATATGCGATGGAAGCCAAAAGTGACGTGACGATGGTAAAGTGGATGGGTTTGTGTGCCGATATACTGGCCACCGAGGCGGTTACTCTTGTGACGAGATTGAGCATTGGTGAAATCGTAATTCAAGCCAAGTACAGGTGCGGGACGGCTGGAGACGTGCAGACAAACAGAAAGGATAGGACAGACAGTTAAGTCCAGAACGATTAATTTTCGGCGAATATGTTTCTCCTCGCACGGCTGGATCGCTATTTCTGGCCAATGGAGTGGGTTGACTTGGACGAGTTTTTTTTCGATTGCAGTAACGGCTATACGAAGAAGCGCGCAGACTACAGACACGTCGGTTGAGCGGTACGGGTGTGGTCCAATTCTCCGCAGCTGGTGTTGGGTCCGTGCATGGTTCGTGAAGAATTTGGGGCGACAGAGAACGCACTCCTTCTCGCTTGAAAAGGCTATGGAACATTTTGTCTTCACCAACACTGGAAACGGGACAGTAAGGTTATGCGTTGTCAGGGGCACCCATTGTACTGGGATATTTTTGACGGGAATACGTCACATGACTAGCCGCAGTGGACGTAAACGACGGTGCTGACATATTGTCTCACGTGCTGAAGGCTTACTAAATTATGCGACAACAGTGGTATAAATAAACAAGTTGAAAAAATAAATAAAAACGCTTTGCATTGCCTATGAAAAAATGACATTGTTTTCGCACCATCCAACTTTTAGCGACATTTGTGAAGAATTATGTCTGGCGTTTGACTACTTTAGCGCGGGTAATATTATTCATGATATTTTTTATCGCGGTCCGCGCTAATGACGCAGACTACACCTGAGCCATGCGCGAAACGCCTCAAATACCGATTGAGAACTCATTGTGATAGGAAAGCAACTGCTTCAACCCAAGCAACTTATACGAACATAGCGACGATTAAGTTTCGAACATGAATCCGCCCAGAGAATAATCTAAATTTATCATTTTTGACATGTTCAACGGCCGCTGCTACGGTTTCGAGTAGGAATGGTGAATTTGCAGCCGGTCAGGCACCAGAGGTATAAAAGATGTCAAATTAAACCACAAACCGTGTTTTTGGTCACTTATAACCTAACTACAAGATGAAGCTTTCCTCGATTGTTCTCACCTGTTCTCTCGCTTTGACAGCGCATGCGCGGGCTGTTCCAGCTCTGGTATACGAGTCGGATCTTTCCCTCTCTGCCAGAGACATTGATATCGCCGAAGACCTCATTGCATCTTTGGAGAGTTACAAGGCTAAGAGAGACGCTGTGGGTGCCGATGCTGTTGAGATTGAAGCTAGAACCTTCGGCATCATTCCTAAGATCTTGGGTGCGATTCAAACATCTTTGGGTCCAACCATCATTGAAGGTTTGGCGAGCCACGAAAGCTTGCAAGAGATTTCTGCTAAGCAATTCTTGTCCAATGTTCAATCTGGTCAAGTTTCTGTTGAAGTTTTGTATTCTGCTTTGGTTAAAGTCGGATGGTGTGAGACTATTATCTCCCAAATCATTGCTAACTGTTCCTTCTACACCGAGATTTACAAGTTGTCCATCACTAAGATTGTCAACTTGAGCACGAAGATCCTGTGGAAGCTTTCTGGAAAAGCTGTCACCCTTAACAGAAGAGACGAAGACCCTCAATTGATTGAAGGCCTTGCTTTGCCTACTGTCTCCAAAAGACACCAGAGTATTGTGATCCAAAATTTGTTGGGATCTTTGGCCTCTTCTGGTTTGTGCGGTCAAATTATTACTCCCTTAATTGTCGACCCACAATTTTCTTCTCATGGTGTCACTTTTGTCCAAACTTTGATCAAAGCCAAGGTCGTGATAGTCAGTGAGTTCATCTCTTGTTTCCTCCTGTCTGGTTTGGTTACCTCTCTTTTCGAGTGTTTCTTCAGACTTGAGTCCTTGAAGCTTTCTATCTTCAACGCTTTGTGCATTTCCTGGACTCACTGCGGCGGCAGTACCGTTAGTGGTACACCAACTGGTGAGACTTCTCAATCTTTGTCATCTACCAGTGTTCCATCCTTCACTGAAACTGATAGCACCGATATTCCAATCAAGTCTTCTGACGTTCCAAACAGTAGCCCTGTGATCCCAACTACCGAGTCTACCACAGAGACTTCTGGAACAAAGCCTCATGAGTCTACTGACTCCACCTCTGTGACTATTCCACCTGCTGCGTCCACTAACCCAGAGACCCCAGCTTCCGAGACCACTCCAGCCACTCCAGCCTCTGAAACGACCCCAGAGACCCCAGCTTCTGAGACCACTCCAGCCACTCCAGCCTCTGAAACGACCCCAGAGACCCCAGCTTCTGAGACGACTCCAGCTACTCCAGCTTCCGAAACGACTCCAGAGACCCCAGTTCCAGGTACTTCCACTAGTTGTACTACCACAGTCTCTACCCCAAGCACTAAGCCTCATGAGTCTACTGACTCCACCTCTGTGACTATTCCTCCTGCTGCTTCCACCAACCCAGAGACCCCAGCTTCCGAGTCAACTCCAGAGACTCCAGCTTCCGAGACTACTCCAGAGACTCCAGCTTCCGAGACTACACCAGCCACTCCAGCCTCTGAGACCACTCCAGCTACTCCAGCTTCCGAGACGACTCCAGAGACTCCAGTTCCAGGCACGTCCACTAGCTGTACTACCACAGTCTCTACCCCAAGCACTAAGCCTCATGAGTCTACCGAATCCACTTCGGAGACTGTTCCTCCATTCACCTCAAGCTCTGTGACTACACCAGTTCCAGGAACATCCTCAACCATCCCTATTGAGCCTTCTCACTCAACCTGTGTCTGGCAATGTTACTGTAAGTAATTGAGTCAACCAATATCAACTATTCGTTCTCGTTGAGTCGTGTTCGTGTATACCTTACCCTTTCTATTAGACATATGCTGTTACATTCGAGTGGGTGGAAGCGTTTTTGATTTGCAATTTTAATATTTCTTTTCTTCAAGTGAATATTCATTTTGCTTATATTTTTTTGTTTCCACAGTTAATAAAATTTCTATTTCGGTTTTTAATTTTGCTCATTGTAATACTCAGCTTTCTGAAATTCAGTCCAGAAACATAAGGAACGAGGTTTGATCATGTGCAGATCGCATTTAACTGGTCAATTTTATTACGAATTATATTTAGCAATAACGGATTTCCATATAATATTCAAGAATAAAAATAATCAAGAAGAGCGCAGTGAATTCAGTGGAATCTGAGTTGCTTATAGCAATTACAAGTATGAAGGGTGAACCAAGCGTAGCTCTTTTCTTCTAATTCTCTTCCTGGTAATAATTACGCAAAAGTAATTTTTGGCATGGGTTTTTTTCCAAAGATTTTCAACAGATTAATCTGACGACCTGCTCCCCCTGAACCATTGCCTAAAGCATTGCTGGAAAATAATGTGATGATCGCTGCTGCTGAATTGAGGCGAATTTTAGTAATTGTACGCACTGTTTGCAAAAATAGGTGGAGACGAAGCAGAATGCTCCTTTCTACATCTTCCAGACATACCAAAACAATAATTCTGTTTGACGCCAAGCATAAATAGGGGATTTGCTGCAATTCAAACTTCACTATGATTTTGTATCAATGATTGCATTTCTCTTCTTAGCCGCAGTACATACGTACATTCACGGCTGACGCTCCAAACGCGGCGTATAGGTTCCTGCGTACTTTTCTATCTTGAACTCCGCATGATATCGTCTTTGGTCGAAAAAAGATGGCAGACCCTGAACTTTTTGTAACGGGAAAATCCTGCCACAGTAACCTTCAATGTCTATTTTGATCTGAGAAACCTTACCCGTCAATCGAATATTTTCGTCCATACCATTCTAGGGCAAGTAATACAGATCGCATTGGCCCCACAAAAACAAAGAGGTTGCTCCCTTTAATAACCCTTCACACTCTAGGTCAAATTCCTTTTCCAGTGATTGACGGGTTTTGTTTTTCCGCTATTTGTGTGATCGTCAGCTACCACTCTCCATCGATTTTGTACTGCATGCTACACGCGTCGCGTAAACACCTAAAAACAAACTGTTGATTACTAGTTCACAATAAGAGATAATGCCAGGGTATGTACTACGCCAATAGACAAGTTGAACCCACAGTACTAACATCCCAAGTGAAGTTGTTACTCTACAATCTGGCCAATGTGGTAATCAGGTGGGCATACAATACTGGTCCCAGCTAGCCTCAGAGCACGGCATTCAGTCGGACGGAACCTGTCTAGAATATCCTAGTGAAACCACGGAGTTTCAAACAAATCATCCCAGTCTTACTCCCAACAACAGAATCAGACAGAGGTCCGATCGAACAGATGTATTTTTCACCTCCAATGACCAAAACAAATATACTCCTCGTGCTATTCTAATAGATTTGGAACCGTCAGTCATAGGAAGAGCAACCAATGCTATGCCCATGTTCAATCCACGGAACACACACTTAAGTAATACGGGTAGTGGTGCTGCTAATAACTGGAAGAGAGGATATAATTACGGGCAAGAACACGCAGAAGAGCTCATTAATATGATTGATCGTGAAATCGACAAGTGTGACAACCTTTCTGCGTTCCAGCTTTTTCACAGTGTAGCAGGCGGAACAGGTTCCGGTGTTGGAAGCTTGCTTATGGAAATTTTGAACGACAGATACGGGAGCAAAAAAATCCTCAGCACTTTCCTGGTCTTTCCCTCCAGCGATAAGACGTCGGATGTGGTGGTACAGCCTTACAATACGGTTTTAACGTTAAAGAGGCTAATCGATTTCAGTGATGCTACTTTTGTTTTTGATAATGATTCGTTGAACTCTCTAGAATCTACCTTCTTGCCCCCTGACCCCAACCGGGGATTATCGCTGAAAACTGCATTTGATGGGGCAAATAAACTTATTTCTTTTGTTGCGTGTGGTGTTTCGAATCCATTGCGGTTCCCTGGCTACATGTACAGCTCTTATGAGTCCATCATTTCTACTTTGGTTCCGACGCCTGACTTGAAGTTTCTTTCGTCTGCCATTGCTCCATATTCTCAGATTCCTGGTGCCAGTCAGGGACACAATTATGTCAGCTTGAATGAGTACGATATTGTGCTTGAGCTCTTGAATAACAAGTACAAGATGAATAGAACAAGCGAAGTCCCTAAATACATTTCGATGTTTGATTACTTGATTTCCAGCTCTTTGAACCAGCAAGAAATCAGGCGAGGTGTGATCCGCGCCCAACAGCGTGTCGAGTTTGTTCCTTGGGCGTCTTCGTCCATTCATGTTGTCAATGGTAGAAAATCGCCCTTCACTCCAAAAGCCGGTATCAGCGGCTTCCAGATATCCAACAACACCTCCAATATCAATATGCTTACAAAAATTCTCAGACAGTACGACTTGCTAGCTAAAAGGTCGGCATATCTCAACTATTACACAGAATCCAACGATCCAGCAGAGAAGTCCGAGGTGCTTGAAATGTTCAATGAGAGTAAGGAGAGCATCTTGAGTGTGATTGAAGAATACAAACAGTGCAACTCCATGTCATATCTTGAAGATGACATCTTGGATGAAGAAATGATGACGTGAACCACTCTTCGACTCAGCCTACCCCAGATGTAGCATTGGCTTACTAATTCTCCGCACGAATGATTCATTGTTGTGCGGCCCTTATCGGCCGCCACATGGGTTAATGCAGGATGGCTTGTATGGATCCACAACCACCACACTTATTGCATTATTTTAACACTTCTATTTAAATAGCGCTATTTCCGTAAATCTTCAATCCACAAATGTCTCACTTAGTATCTCAAAGAGCCAAGTCTCGTTCCAGAGTTCATTTCAACATCGCAACCTTAGACGGTGCACCTGAAGGATTTGTGCCTCACCCTAATCCGTTGGTGTTAGATTACGGAACACCCAATGCGGGCTTTTTCCCTGTGAGCAAGATCGAAGCTCATGTGCTCGACCACCCATTCCAGAAATCCAATGATGTGCCTGTTGGAAATGCGTCTTTGGAAAACTTGAACTCGGCCAATGGCTCAAATGGAACTTTAGTTGATGATCCAATTCTGAGATTGACCTTGGACGCGAAATCCCAAAACCGGGTCGTTATTGAGAAGCACACAGCCAATCCAAAATTGATTGATTTGGCCAATGGTTTGCAGTACTCAGCTGTTGAAGGGATTCCACAGTTGCTTGACTTTACTCGTGATCTCATTATAAAGGCACATCCTCCTGGTTATGAAGAGTGGACTACTATCATCAGTAATGGTGCAGGCGATGGGCTCAACAAGGCGGCTGATGCATTTTTAGATCCCGGAGATGTGATTTTATTGGAGGAGTTTACCTTCACTCCATTCTTGCAGAATGTTTCCAATGCAGGTGCAATCCCTGTGCCACTTAAGTTGGATGTATCCCCGGGTGCTAGCAATGGACTTGATCTTGACTACTTGACGGATTTATTGAAAAACTGGGACGAACGCCGGCCCGACTTGAAGGGAAAAAAGCCAAAGGCCTTGTACACTATTTCTACTGGTCAAAACCCAACTGGACTTACTCAGTCTTTGGAGTTTAGAAAAAAAGTTTATGCTTTGGCCGAAAAGTACGATTTCGCAATCATTGAAGATGATCCGTATGGATATTTAACCTTGCCTCCATATGCTGAGCCAAGCAACATCCATTCTGTAAAAGACTACTTGAGCGTGGAGGAATACCTCAAAGATCATTTGGTTCCCTCATACTTGACCATTGACACTTCTGGTCGTGTTTTGCGTATCGAAACATTTTCCAAGCTTTTCGCTCCCGGTTTGAGGTTGGGATTCATTGTTGGACATAAGGATGTAATTGAAGCCATTTCAAACTACTCGAACGTGGTGACCCGCTCTTCCTCTGGAACATCTCAGTTGCTTGTGAACAATGTGATTCAACAGAGTTTTGGAGGTGTTGA
The DNA here is from genome assembly GCA_030557995.1 of Clavispora vitiphila. NCBI lineage: Eukaryota > Fungi > Ascomycota > Pichiomycetes > Serinales > Metschnikowiaceae > Clavispora > Clavispora vitiphila. The sequence continues at coordinate 299,112 of JANIJR010000007.1, forward strand.
TGGCTGGTTGGAATGGATCTTAAAGATGCGTTACACTTACAAGAACAGAAGAGACATTTTGCTTCACAGTTTGTACGAGCTGAAGGGTTACAAGGCTGGCCATTTTGAAGTGATTGACCCGCGTGCGGGAATGTTTGTTAGTGTATTCATACGCTTTCCTGAAGGAACAGACATTATCAATAAGATTGAGTTACTCCAATGGAAGTTTCGTTCTTTCGGAGTTCGGGTTGTGAGCGGTTACAAAATGGCCGTCGATCAGAATTTCAGTCGTGAACGCGGAAACTTTTATCGCTTGACGTATGCGCCGGCGAATAATGACGAGGAAGTGGCTGAAGGAGGTAAACGATTTGGACAAGCGGTGTACGAATTCTTTCAAAAAAATTTGGAATATTGAATTAACTTATTTTTCGTACATTTATTTACCATCAAAGTGTATAAAGTCACCAAAAGTAATCGGTTTGCATGAATGTGTTCTTAGTGAACAACGTCCGTCAATTTATTTATTTGGAAATGCTCACTTTCTCACCCAAACTGCGAATCTTGATACGCATTCAAACAGCACATTACAAAGAAATCTCTTTCACGGAACATTCAATTTAGATAAGTCTTAACAAGACTGTCAAAAAGTATTTGGAGAATTTTTTCTCTTCAGGCAACAATGCCATCTTCCCCCCAGATTTCAGTGTAGAACAAACAATATCATAGGCGGAACCAGGCTGGTCACATGATCAACCTCACACATTTTATCTCACAGGGGCACTCTCCACATACCAACACGTACCTGCCGATTTTCTTAATATTCCAATATGTCGTTCAATTTTGCCAAATTCACGGATAACTTGAAGAACATCGGTGATAAGGTCACTTCCGAATTCAACAATGAGGTCTTGCCTTTCGCTCAAAGAACAAGCCGCATGGTCCAAGAAAAGATGGGTAAAGTTGATGTTGACGAAATTAGTCAATTGCCATCCGAGTATATTTCCTTGGCCGAGCGTTGCAACAATATTGAGAAGTTGTACAAAAACACATTGAAAGTGACCCAAAATTACGAAACTGAATCATACGATTATCCAACCAACTTACAGGAGTCATTTTCTGAGTTCGGCAAGAATATCACCAACCGTGTGTCCAACTTGTCTAAAGCGACTACACCCGCTGAAGCCCTGGCTGCTTTGGTCAATCCTGCCAATGGCGAGTTTAAACCTCCTAAGACCATGTATCACGCTCTTGCCAGAGCCACTGATGGATCTATTTTGTCGTCATCCGCAGAACAAAACCAAGACACCTTGGTTAAAGCTTTGGACTTGTATTCGTCAAACATGAACAAAATCGCCAATGCTAGATTGGGACAAGACCAATTGATCAAGTCAAAGTTCAATGCGCCTTTGCAAACTACCTTGAGATCGCTAATCTCCCAAAGCGGCGCCATTCAGAAGAAGGTCGAGCAAAAGAGAATAGATTATGACTTGTCTAGACAGGCATTGAAAAACTGTTCCAATGCATCCAAAGAGCCCCAGTTGAGAGTTGCTATGGAAAACGCAGAAGATGAATTTGCTAATTCCGTGGAAGATGCTCTTAGTGTGATGCAAAATGTCTTGAACCAATCTAAGCCTCTTGAGGAATTTTTGGAATTGATCAAAGCGCAATTGGCCTACCACAAGTTGGCCAGTGAGTTGCTTGGAAATATGGTTGGCAGCTTTGAGAACTTTATTGACGAAGAATCCAAGGCTAGCAAATCCGGGAACGCAAACGTGGCTGAGTCTGAAGAATTTGACATTTAGGCTATATATTTTTATTTGCAATTTTGATAATATGAGTTATTTAATGACTTTTTTGAATATTATATATACTCAGTCGCCGAGTCTCAATGCTTGCAATCTCATATCAGGAGCAGACTGGTCGGAACTAAATCCAAAGTTCCCTTCTAAAAGACGAGCGTGAATCGATTGCAATGCTCTAATAGTGTCTTTGGCATTAATGACAGCAGAAATATTGATTTCATTGGCTCCTTGACTGATCATCTCGATATTAATCCTTTCGTCCGCCAAAACCTTAAACATGTTACCGGCAATACCGATAAAATTATACAATTGCTTACCCACCAAGGAAACAATAGCCAATTCTCTAGTCACATCAACAGAACCCATCGAGCGCAATTCTTTCAAAGCATGCTTCAAGTAAACTTCTTGGTCTGATTGAATTTGCAAAGCCATAGAAACATGCACTTCGGAGGTGGAGATTAAGTCAACAACAAGCTTATACTTATCCAAAGTGGTGAACAAGTTAGCCAAAAATCCGTGAGACAATGTTTTCTTGTTTGAGTGAACGTTAATGACGGCAATGTCCTGTTTTGCCGTAATGGCAGTTGCGGATTTTCTCTTATGCGTTTGGATGTAGCTGGATGTTAACGTTTCGTAAGCGGCAGGTGGATGTGGTGGGGTCTCTTCGCCCTTTCTGCCAATGTTATCAGGGTAAATAATGGTGCCCTTACCAGAAGGATTGTCAACATTTTTAATTCTGATAGGAATTTTAGCTCTGATCACCTGTTCCATTGTAAATGGATGAATGACCTCGGAGCCGTAATAGGTCAACTCAGCCGCCTCATCTGGAGTAACACTTTCCAATAACCTCGCGTTTGGAACTTTTCTTGGGTCAGCTGTGAAAATACCATCAACTTCTTTCCAGATTTGCAACTCATCGGCCTGAACACCCACGGCAATCAAAGCAGCACACAAATCAGTGTAACCGCGACCAACACCATTGAGCAAACCACCAGGAACTGTACCAAAGTATCCAGTAAACACGGGAATAGCGTCCTCTGGTAAAGACTGGGCAGCCTTGCCCAATTCGGTGGCCAAGAACTGGTAAAAGCTGTCATCGAATCCTTTAGAGAAGTCAATATCCGTAGGAATAATGTTGGACAAGTCAACGTAGACACCTTTCAAACCGTGATCTTGCATCAATGCAGCCATAAAGCGACAAGATAATTTTTCACCAATAGACATGATGCTGTCTAGCGTTTTTGGGCTGATTTCTCCAATGATCTTCGAGGCATACAATAGTTCATGGGCTCTGGAAATCTCTTTTTTCGTTTCTTCAATTAAGTCTGCCTTGATATTTTCGTCAGCGATTCTTTCCGAGGCATTTTGAACGTGGTCGTCTTCAATAACCTGCAATAGAGTGCCAAACTCACCGTTTTCAGAGGCAATGTCAGCTGCTTTTAGCAACCTAGAAGTAGTACCCTCACTTTTCGTGTTAGATGATCTTGCAGAGCAGACGACAGCAATTCTATTACTGCTGCTGTACTTCTTGACAATGTTATCAACGATGTTCTCTGGAAATTTTCCAACAGAAGTTCCACCGAACTTTTGCACCACCCAGCCATTAGACGAGAGCGATTTGAAATCAAGAACTGAATTATACGACACAGCAGAAGCCTGTGGGGAAGGGGAAGACATCTTTATAAGATCCGATAAGGAAGAACGTGTATCTGTGAATTAATGGAGAATGGGTGCCAACAATGTATGAAGGACATAGTGAGTCTGAAAAATGAGTCAAACTGGGCGGGCCTGCACCGGCCCGAATTGTTCGCAATCACGTGCGACATATTCTAATATTTTTTTTTTTTTTTTTGGTCTGGCATTTTACTTCTGCACCTAGTGACACCAGAATGTGGGCCGAATTCGTACACAGGGTTCGAGAATCTTATATAGGTCACAATGTATCCGGCAAGCAGAAAATACGATCGACTCAGAATCCATATCCCTGCTCGAGGTGATTGAAAAAATTAATATTTGTGCTGAAAAATCTTGGCTTGACTAGCAATCAGCAATAAAAAGGACAAAAATGAAAAATACAAGCTCACTCAGTCTAGTGTTCGCGTAGATGATCATCAGACTACGCGGTAGTGCATAGAGAAATAATATGGAGTGATGCAAAGATGATTTTCAACGGTACCGGTTTCTTTCACACATCTTACCATGACTAAAAGAGAGGCAGAAAAGTCCGACGATTTCCTGGAAACTAAAAGGTTGGACACCAACTTTTCGCATGAGGAGATCAAGTCTTTCTTGAACTCCAAGATCTTTGCAAACGACTTTCAGAACAAGTTAGAGAAAGATATCAAGGACAGTCAACCTTACAGATGGGGAACTGTCACAGAGCTCATGGATGACACTTTATTAAGAAACGTGCGCAAAGAAGTGTTGTCTGAAATTGCGTTTACCAAGAAAGAGACAGACATTTATAAGGTGTTCCAATCAGGTGATTTGGCCAACTTGTCTGGACTCGATTGGGATGACTTGTCAAGATTGCCTTCCTTATACAAATTGCGAGCTGCAATTTACTCTCAGGAGTTTCGAGACTTCATTTCCAAGGTCACCGGTTGTGGAAAGTTGAGTGGCTCTAAAACAGATATGTCCATCAACACTTACACCAAAGGGTGTCACCTTTTGACCCACGATGATGTCATTGGCTCCAGAAGAGTAAGTTTCATTCTCTACTTGCCTGACCCAGAATTTACGTGGAAGCCTCACTATGGCGGAGCTTTGAGATTATTCCCTGCCATTGTGCCCAACGTTCCAGAAGCTGATTTCAGTGCGAAATTGGTTCCTCAGTTCAACCAAATTGCATTTTTTACAGTTCAACCGGGCTTGTCTTTCCACGACGTCGAGGAAGTTCGTGTTGATAAACAAAGATTGTCCATTCAAGGTTGGTTTCATATCCCTCAAGAGGGGGAGGACGGCTTTATCCCCGGAGAGCAAGCGGAATCCGAAGCAAAGAGTACTTTGCAGCAGTTGCAAAGCAAAGAGCTCCAAGAATACGATTTCCCTAAGCCATTCAGAAATGATATCCCAGCGGAGGAGCTCAAGATCTACCAGTCTTTGGAACCAGATATGAACTTCTCTGAGGAGGAGCAGAGCTATTTGGGGCAATTCATCAACGGAACCTACTTGACCAAATCTGCAGCAAAGCAGTTGAACGATTCTTTCGCCGAAGAATCAGTATTGGAAATCAATGAATTTTTGAGACCAGAATACGCGGAGGTTCTCAGAGAAACCTTCCGCAGAACCGAATTAGAAAATAAAGTTCCAGCAACCGCCAAAGAGATTGCTGCTCCTTGGAAATGTGCCGTGCCTCCACATAAGCAGAGATACATGTATATTGATGGCAAGTCATCGTTTGACTTGACAGAAGAGTCCATCAAGCATGTGAACCACATTGGCCCACAAGAGTTTCCCAACTTTGAGCTCACAAAAAAGTTATGTGAGCGTGAACCAGAAAAAAGGATCTTGGAATTGATGAGTTTTATGAAGTCTATTGCCTTCAGAAAATGGTTGGTTTTTATTACCGGCTTGATTCCTACCAGTGACCAAATCATTGCGAGAAAGTTTAGACCCGGTCTGGACTTTATCTTGGCTACGACAACAGATAAAGAATTGGCGAGAGCATACAACAACGAGATCAACGTTTTGTTGGAGGCTACGTTGGGACTCACTCCTACTGCGAACAATCCAAAGAACTGGGAATCGGGAGAATTTGGAGGATACGAGTTGTGCATGGCCATGAATGGTGCTGAATCTGACGAAGAGTTTGAAGATGATGATCCTGCAGTATACAAGACGAACGATCCGAACGATGACTCTGTGTTATTCACCAGTCAATGTAAATGGAACACGTTGAACATCATGTTGCGCGATCCGACCGTGTTGAAGTTTGTCAAGTACGTGAGCATTAATGCAAAGGGCTCCAGATGGGACATCAGTGCACAATGGAATGTGAAGTACTTGCAGGAAGAAGAGGAAGAGGCGTAAGCGCAAATGAGTGTATAAAGAGTGAACGATAGATCAATGAACAGAAACCCCAGATTGTGCACACCATCCTGAACAGGAATAGAACGCGTTCGTTTGGAAATGGTAAGCGTAAATTTTCCATAAAAGGCACTACATCACAAATCGGACTTTGGGTACGGTCTCAGTCCGACGGGCGGTCCTTGTTGCCGTTTTAGGTCCCAAAACGCGACGGTCCGGGTAAATGCACTTCCCACTTTAGTCCGAGCACCCGCGCGATCCCATGCGCATACCGCGAATAAATATTCTCGTCCTTCCTACTTTTCCTTCACTAAAGACATGGCTGACTCTGAAGTTAACCCCTTGGTGATCCTTGCGTCTGTGACCACGGTCATCCTGGCGTTCATTGCCCTTTACTTTGTCAAACAAAACAAAAAGAACGAGCCGGTGTTGCACCCTACCGACTACAGAAAGTTCCCATTGATCGGAAAGACCAGAGTGTCGCATAACTCGTGTGTTTACAAATTTGGGTTGCCAAAGTCTACCGACAGATTGGGCTTGCCGATCGGCCAGCACATCTCCATCTCTGCTGTGATTGACGGCAAGGAGGTTGTCAGATCCTACACGCCCATTTCTAACGATGAGCAGTTGGGTTCTTTCGACTTGTTGATCAAAACCTACGAGAACGGTAACATTTCCAGACACGTGGAGTCCAAGAAGATTGGCGAACACATCGAAGTCAGAGGCCCTAAGGGTTTTTTCACCTACACCCCTAACATGGTTGACAGCTTTGGTATGGTCGCCGGTGGTACTGGTATTGCGCCAATGTACCAGGTGCTTACCGCGATCTTGGACAACCCTAAGGACAAGACCAAGATCTACTTGGTGTACGCCAACGTGTCCGACGCCGACATTTTGTTGAAGGCGGAGTTGGAGCAATTAAAGGCTGACCACCCAGACCAGCTTTTCATCCACTACGTGTTGAACAACCCACCAGAGAACTGGGAGGGCTCCGTTGGCTTTGTCACCCCAGAAATCATGGACAACCACTTGCCAAAGCACACGGAAAACACCAACTTGTTGATCTGCGGTCCTCCATTGATGGTTTCCGCGATCAAGAAGGCAGCCCAAACCTTGGGTTACCCTAAGGCCAAGCCTGTGTCCAAGTTGGGCGACCAAGTGTTTGTGTTCTAGGTTTTCGATTCTCTTGCCGCGTCACAACATTTCTTTTTCCAACCAAGTAGAGAAGAACACGTATTCTATGCCGCTTTTGCTATGCCTCGTATATCTATCGTTTATGCAATGACGTATTCCGCACCGATGCTTATCGTTCCGCACTGTTTTGCATGGTTGTACCTCTGCGCGCATGACCATTAACCTGTCAGCCGGACAGGCCGATTTGTAAATTGATTGCCGTATACTGTTCCCCTATTTTTTTCGTCTTCCGCCATTCAGTGCAACTGAGAACTTTATTTTCCTACCGCCCGTTAACCATACATCCCAGGAATGATACTTCTTCCTGCTCTTCTAATACTCGCTACCGCTTGCGGTTCAGCACTACCCCCTTGGGAACTACCGGACTCGTACATTCTGGAAGCGATCACAACGGAGAAAGTCGAGGTCGAAAACGTGCTCAAGTCGCCCAACAGCTTCAAAAACTTACCGCCGTTGCTAAAAAACCCCACTGCCCGCCAAAGAACTATCAAGGACGGAGAAATACCCCATTTTGTCATTGACTACGCCCCTTTGGTCCATCTATACTCGGAAGAGAGATATCTCCCATACGATGTAGGTGAGTTTGTGACCCATTTTCACGCCACTTACCAAAATGGGTCCACCATACCTGGCACCGATAATGGCCAGCTCAATATCTCCAACTTGGGTGATTTGCCCAAATCGCGGCATATATACTTGACGTCTGACGAGGATTTTGACACAGATCCACACTGGATCACAGGATTGAAGAACAAACCTTCGCTTCTAACAGGAAAGATCGAGGATGCCCCGGCCACGATTATTGTTGTGGACAAGGGCAACGGCTGGGTGGATGCCTTCTATTTCTACTTTTATTCCTTCAACCTTGGTCCGTTTGTCATGGGCTCCGGACCCTGGGGTAACCATGTGGGTGATTGGGAACATTCTCTTGTCCGTTTCCACAACGGCGAACCGGTCATCGTATGGATGTCTGCCCATGGTGGCGGCGGCGCATACTTCTACCACAATCTAGAGAAGTACGAGCTTGATCCAAAACATCCGATCATATTCTCTGCCAGAGGTACCCATGCAAACTACGTGTCGGTCGGAACCCACCCGCACGATCTTCCTTATCAGATTTTGTGCGATTTCACCGATAGAGGCCCACTCTGGAACCCAACGAAAAACTATTTGGGCTACACATTCGACGGAAAACATGTTTACCCCGCGGTAAACAACACGAATGTGAAAGATAGAGGCAGAGAAATCCGCTACGGGAACTGGCTCACCTTTGCGGGCCATTGGGGTGACCAGCAATTAGCAGGCAAAGATCCCCGGCAAAAATACTCAATCGTTTCCGGATACAAGTACATAGACGGACCGCGGGGACCGTTGCAAAAAAATTTGTTGCGGATTATACCTTGTGAGAGACACAAGTGGTGGAATTTTTGGAACGGATGCAACGTTAGAGAGAATATCAAATGGGGTGTTGGAGTGGAGAGCGAAGGCTACAATTGTGGAAACATTTTTGTCAAGGTTCGTCCACGGTTTATTAGAAACTTGCTCCAGAGGATTACTTGGGGAGGTTGGTTTTGTTTTGTGGTGGATTTAATTTACGGGTAGCTGATTAGCTGGTTCGCTGACAGATGCCGTTCTAACATAATAATGCCTGTATGGGCCGCATTGTAATAAAAAGCAATTGTACTACATGTAGCACGTGCGGCGTTTTCACGATGCCGTGTTTTGCAGAATTCACAACCGAAAGTAAATACGACCATCCAAAAGGGCAACAACGGAGGTCAAAATAATAGATTGTGGCCGGATAAATATCCATTCCTGATAGCCGACGTTTGCGATATCAAAAATAAATTTTTATTTCGCTACCGTGGGTGACTAATGTAGACGGTAATAGGTGGCGCCTAGAAAAGAGAATAGGTACAATCATGTGACATGCAGAGTCATACACCAGAGATGCTTGTCATTTTGTACCATTAATCACTCTCTGCTCTTCTGAATACGATGTCCACTTCAAAAGAAAATTCGTATATTGAAGGGTTCTCTGAACGATACGAATTCGAGAACGGAAACGGATATGAAACCGAACCTCATCTGAGATGGCAAAATTTTAAAGATTCATTCAAGCGAGTGTCAATAGACGAAGAAGACGAAGCCATGTATGGGACAATGACAGATATTGAGAAGGCGAACCTTCTAACATCAAAATCCCCATTGCAGAGAAAGCTCAAATCCAGAAATATCACCATGATTGCCATTGGTTCTTCTATCGGCAGTGCCTTGTTCGTTGGTTCCGGTTCGGCCTTGAGTACCGGCGGGCCGGCCGGTATCTTGATTGCATGGTCTCTTACGGGAATGGCGATTTTCACAACGATGCAAAGTTTGGGCGAATTGTCTGTTGCATTCCCCGTGAGCGGTGGATTCAATCTTTATGCTACACGTTTCATTGATCCGTCTGTTGGATTTGCGGTTGCATGGAACTACTTCATTCAGTTCTTGGTTTTGCTTCCGCTTGAGTTGGTTTCCAGTTCCATTACCATGGAATTTTGGAACACTTCCATCAACCCAGACATTTGGGTACTCATCTTCTACCTCTTCGTCTGTTCCATCAACATGTTCGGCGTTCGCGCTTACGGAGAGACCGAGGTGTTGTTTTCTGCCATCAAAGTGGTTGCTGTTGTCATGTTTATCATTGTCAGCATTGTGTTAGCTGCTGGAGGCGGCCCAAACCACGATTTCGTTGGTGCAAAGTACTGGCACGATCCCGGTGCCTTTGCTAATGGATTCAAAGGTTGTGCATCCGTGTTCGTCACTGCAGCATTCGCGTATGCTGGTGTTGAGCTTGTTGGTCTTGCTGCTGCTGAATCGGAAAATCCAAGACGTACTTTACCTCGCGCGATCAAGCAGGTGTTCTGGAGAATCTTGATGTTTTACTTGGTTTCTCTCACCTTGATTTGTTTCTTGGTTCCTTACAACAGTCCAAGATTGCTTGGAGCTTCTAGTGTGGACGTTACTGCGTCGCCATTCGTGATCGCTATCGAACTGGGTGGAATCAAGGGTCTTCCACATGTGATGAATGCAGTGATCTTGGTTTCTGTGATTTCTGTTGCTTCCACTAGTGTTTACGCCACATCCAGAACATTGACTTCTTTGGCAGAGCAAGGTCTTGCCCCCAAAATCTGTGCCTACGTCGACAGAGCTGGAAGACCATTGGTGGCGATTGGAATTTCCAATTTGTTTGCGTTGCTTGCCTTTATCGCTGCTAGTGGCAAGCAAGCCGATGTCTTTGACTGGCTTATGAGTATTTCTGCGTTGAGCTCTATTGCACTGTGGATCAGTATCAACTGGGCTCATATCCGATTCAGAAGAGCATTGAAGGTGCAAGGCAGAGACACTGACGAATTAACATTTGTTTCACAAACCGGTGTTTGGGGATCTTACTTTGGTTGCATTATTTTTATTTTGGTTTTGATTGCACAGTTTTGGATTGCGTTGTTCCCCATCGGTGGAGCTCCCAATGCGGAGGACTTTTTCATGACATATTTGGGTGGTGTGATTTTGATTGTGTTTTACATCTCCCACAAGGTCTGGAAAAGAAACTGGATTTTGCAAACTCCAGCAAAACAACTTGACATTGACACCGGTAGAAGAGAGGCTGATTTGGAACTTTTGAAAGAACAAATTCGCCAAGAAAGAGCGTTGTTGCGTTCCAAACCATGGTATTTGAGATTCTATCACCTCTGGTGCTGATTTATGTCTTTGCATTTCATTCTTTGTCCTTTGGGCTTTTTTATAAACATCATTCACTTGCAATGTGAAAAAAAGTACAGTAATATGTCACTGTAGATAAGATTACCTTTAGAGTTCGGCGAGATACTCCGCGCTTCGCACTTCGCGAACATACGCACTTCTCTTAAAACTAAATTACCGATAGCACTCACCATGTCCAATAAGGGCAGCAGCCACATCCGCCTAGGTGGCATGCTAAAAAACTTTACCAAATCATCAAAATCTGCGTCTCGTGAATTCAATCTGCTCTTTAGTTCTCTGGCGGTGGACGGAGGTAAAGATATGGTCACCCTACTTCTGAAACTCCGAAACGGGTCATTAGCTACGAGAGCCACAACTGCCTCAGAGGTTGCTGATCATGTTGAAAAGTATTCAATATCCTCCTTTACTGACGTGTGGTATCTGGTGCGAGATTTGTGTGACACGAAGGCCCAATCGTCAATCAGAAGAGCAGGATTAAGACTCATGATTCAATGCATCAAGAATAACAAGGACTCAGTCAGCAATAAGCTAATGTTGTTCAATGACCTAATGACATTTTGCCAAATGAGGGAACCAGATGTTGATGCTGAGTTTGATTTATTCTTAATTGCCCTAAAAAACCTCACCGATGATGGCAGGGATATTCACGACTTGTACATATATGATCCCAGCAAGAATTGGTGTACGTTTGTACTTCAAAGTTACACTATACTTGGAAAATCAATACTGAGTGAGACCAGCTATCAGACCGTGCAAAATCTTTTGTCATTTACCGAGTACTTGAGTAACTGTTTCAAATACAGTTTGAACGTGCTTGATGAGAACTTTATCATCTCAGCTTTGGGCGCAGCTATCAGTGCATCGGAAAATACACAAGACCCAAAGATTCTATCTGCTCTTCTAGACGTGATCAGAAAGGCGCTGGCTTACGGCTTCATTCCTCAAACCATCTACCCCGAAGTGGTTTATTATTTGGCCTGGATGTGCGTGGACTCCGAGGAAACCCATGAAAATTGCTGGGCGATTCTCAGTTCTATGTATAATGCATTTCCTTATGTGTGCTATAAAACAATATTCGAAATTCTTCAAGATCCCGAATTTCGCCTGATCCAATCGTGGGATGATATTTCGCAGGCGAAGAACTCATCAATACATCTAACCCAGACCTATAAAGCACTCTTGGGATCCTTTGACTTGCTAGAACTATTGCTAATGAATACTGGATCAAACACTAGCAGCCTCGAGTACATTACAAACTTGATTATCTCTTCGATGATTGATAGCGCTAGACTTAAGAACCCTATAATTAACAGTGGCTTGCTTCGCGTGCTAGACCATGTGTTTGCGGACATTGAGATCACGTCTTTTTTATTTCCTTTCCAGTCGTGGTATTCGACGACAAGATCAACATTCGTCCTTTTATCCACCTTTGATATGACTCTGGAGCAGGACAAGAGTTACTGGAAATCTATCTGCTCATCCATATACGATCACTACAACGGTGGATCACTTTTTGCTCCCAGAAACAAAATTGTTGATATGTTCATGAAATATCCTCAAATCATTCCAAACCACGTCGCAGAATACGTATTGGATTATTACGAGGAAGAAAAGCTTTGCGCGCTGACGAATCCATCGTGGAAAGAGAATTGTAATAAAATTCTCGATTGCTTCTATTATCCCTCTGAAAAATCGTCGCATACACCCAGCCTCCGCATTAAAGCATTAAGTACAATTTTGCATGGATATGAATTCTCACACGCGATTGCAGATGATTTCAATTTGAACTATTCAGTGGTTATTGATGTTTGCAAAAGCATAAAAGGCGAACAAAACGCCGAATTGCTTGATTTCGCAATCATTGAATTTTTATCACATTTTATCGAAAATTCGTCAATGACGTTTTTGCAATCATTGATTACCGTTCTCGCACCTGTCGCACAAGTCAAGAAGAAGCAGGAAAGAATGAGGAGCATTGTTTCTTTGGGTTCTTTGGGCTCGACTCCACTCCATCCCCGCATGGGGCCCGTCTCAAGCGTTCCGGACGTTACAAAAGCAGATACCCCTCTCGAGTCTGAATATCTCGAATTGGTTGCGAAAATGTTTTGTAAGTTTTTTGTTATTTTTTCACAGACCAATCCCCGAAAAGCCAAGGAAATCTTTGAGTTTTTGATTTCCCTTCTTCGTTTTTGTCTCACGGCCGAAGTCTACCGGCCACTGCTCGCGATTCTCAAGTGCCTTATGAGGCTTCGCGTAACTACGGATAGAACGTTGTATTTTGCTAACCCCTCGGATATGGCTGGGATAGCGACAGCCTTGAAAAGGTTTACAGAAAGTGAAGATTGCGAGGAAAACAACGGCTATTGGTGGCGATATCCTGAAGAATGTGAATATCTTCCAGGTGAGTATTTTGGCCGCTTCAACAAAAACTTCAAATCGTTTGACCCTAATTCTTTGGGCCTTCAGGAAGCTGGAAGTGATGGGGCTATATTGGATGTATCCTCATACATCCAGGTGTTGCTTACTATTTTGGAAGAGTTTTTCCATTGGGAATTGTATTCCTTTGCTTGGTCACACCTATGTTCCCAACTCTCCAACAGAAAATTCTTTGGTGGCCAAGGAAACTATATTTTCCAACTCCATGGGGTGTTGTGTGAGCAATTGACGTTGAAACTTCCAAAGATATTTTCCTTACCACCGAAAGGACCCACTTTAACCAAGACTGATTTACAAGTTGTCTACATAAGAACAATGTCAGCAATGTTAGGATACCACGACACTTTCAGGAAAGCAGAAGAAGATCAACTAGTCAGCTCACTTCTATTCAGCTTGAATTCATGGGATAAAACTGCAATTCCGTGTATCCATTTATTGAGTGTCTGCTGCTATGAAATTCCACTTTCAATAAAAAAATACTTTACTGCCATTTTAACCAGATTACAAAATGGTATTTCCAGTGCTTTTGCATGGCCGCTGGCGCTTGAGTTTTTGATGTCACTAATTAATGTACCCGTGCTCACTTCAAATTTCACTCTGGATGATTTCAAACGAGTTTTCGCCATGGCCTTCAAGTATATGGAATATGCTCTAGATGCAAAGGCACGGAAAGGTTCACAGAACGGAGAAATAGGTGTTTTGCAAAGCCACGGTGTGGACGCTGTGGTGGACAACAAGACTTCTACAGAAGCTACCGAAAATACTCTAACTCTTCTCGAGTATATACTCACGCTCTCGCGGTTGGTTATTTGTCAACTCTTCTTGAAAATCAATTTATTTGAAAGAAGGCAATTCAGTGGCTTTTTGATCAAAAATATTATTGCTTCTAGTGAATGTGAGAGCGTTGATGACTTGAATGACCGCACCATATCGTTTTTGGATTTCATTTACCGGTTTACTTATAGTGATATCCCACTTAAAATAGTCACCAACTCTAAACGAGCGGACACACTCTCACTGAATAGCAGCAAGTGGGTCGTTGGCAATTCTATCGTTACCATTGACACTGATTCCATTACAGGAACATCTACAATATCCCTGAGAGGCCCCACGGGTATATCCATATATGATGTGAAGTTGGATCTGTTGATGCTTCCGGCAAAACTCACCCACAAAACCAATAAACCGATATTGGTGAATGCATACTACTTGCTTCAGTTGTTAAAACCACTTGATCCAGCCAATAAGTCCAAGCCAATACCTTTGTTTGACGATGCAGTGACCGAAAGGGCAGTTAACACCTTGGATAGAATAGCGGTTGTATCACACCATAAATGTGGTATCATGTACATTGGGCCTGGTCAGACACGAGAAGAAGAGATTTTAGGTAACACTGTGGGATCGACCGCATACAACAATTTTCTCGACGGTATTGGCCAGTTGATACAGCTAAAAGATACACGGTCCGTCTACGTCGGGGGTTTGGACTCGGAAAATGGCACTGACGGTAAGTATGCGTACTTTTGGAGCGACCACATTGCTCAGTTGATTTTCCACACTACCACGATGATGCCCAATCCGGTCAATGACAAGTATTTCTCGTCGAAAAAACGGCACATTGGAAATAACTACGTCAATGTGTTCTTTGATGAGTCCGGGGCTAGCTTCAATTTCAATGTGATCAAGTCGCAGTTCAACTTCATCAATATTGTCATCACCCCCCACACATTATCGAATGCATATTCGGTGAGAGATCGCGAGTGCGAATTCTACGTGGTCAAGATGTACAGACGCAGCGGGGTGCCGGGGATCTTTTCCACGACGCACCTCAAACTAATTTCGCGAGAACAATTACCACATTTTGTGCGGAACACGGTGCTTATGGCAGATCGGTTCGCCCACGCATGGCACTCTTCAGTGCGTGGAGATTATACCACCAACTGGGAGTTGCGGGTGCGCCACATTAGCACAATCTGCATGAAAGCGACGGAGAGCCATTTGCCACTTGAGCACGAGCAGAGAAGGCAGGAGGAACAGTCCCGCGTTGCCAAGAGAGCAGTCTCGGCCGGAGATAACGCTTACGCAGACATGGCGCTGTCGTTTTTGGAGCAGCTCCTGCCTAGCACGGTGGTGCCAGTTCCAGTGAACCAGGGCCACTCCAAATTTGAGTACGTTTCAAAGTCAGACAGCGGGCCGTATTCGATGTTGGAATTCAACTCCTATGCGTAAATATGCACGTGCCATCGAGGCAGGCGGCGCGGCAATGGTCCTCACGCAGGATTCTTTCGCAGTTACACAGTTGGGGTCGCAACTAGTGATTTGCTGCAATCAACAGGGATTTACCCTCGGCGGTAGCACGCCCTTTGGTGGCGTATCCAGAGCGAAAAAATGAATCCACATCCTGGCCACACGAACCACGTAGTCGTATTCGTTAGAGCGAACGGGAAATCAACCGTCCGTGGCCGGATCACTGCTGGTCCTGGGGTTTTTCCGACGTTCGGCACAAGAGATAATTGCTCATGCCCTTTGCAGACACCCCAGCCTTGTCCATCGTCGCCTGCAGGAACAGTGACGTTCTCACCCATACGGTCAGACAGTCTGGGACCATCGATTCCGACCAAGACAGCTCCACCATACTGACCTTCGCGTAGACGAGAAGCCAGGCTGCCCCAACTACCCCACCTCTCATTGGGCTCCGCCCGGCTCATGTCACGTGAGTACTCGTTATATTTACACAGCAGCTGGTAGTGCACCTTAGCTAATCACACTGAAAACGGTGTCTAGTTCCGTCACTACGCTATATCGCCGATGCGCCACCTAATCGGGCAGCAGGACTATTTCTTTTTTGCTCTCATATAATTCCCCAGTGGCGAACATCCCGGTAGTTTGTACCAACAGCATAGCTCCAATGGGCCTTGACCACATAGCGTTACAGGCGGTCAAGTCTGTTCAGTCCACCTTGGCATCGGAAAGTGATGCCCTCTCAAATCTTTCGGCACAATACCTGAACAAAGTGGAGAGCCAGGTGGAGTTGATCAATGTGTTACGCTGCTTCTATGACACGTTATCTAAAGGAGGTAAAATTATTGCCGTTGGCGTTGGAAAATCATACAAGATAGCCACAAAAACTGTGGCGACAATGAAGTCGTTATCCATCCGCACCGACCTTCTCCACCCGACAGAAGCTTTGCACGGCGACCTTGGCTGTATTAACGACGGTGACTGTCTCTTTTTCTTTACGGCAAGTGGGAATACTCCCGAGCTTTTGGCTCTTCTTCCCCACATTTCTCCGCATACCCCGATTGTGCTTCTTTCGTGTAATCGGGAGTCAGACCTTGCAAACCATCCGCAGGTAAAGCACTTGTTACAGGTGGAGTTACCTGAGTACTTGAAGGAAACAAGTATTCATGGCTTGCCCGCACCCACCGTTTCTGCAACGTTGCAGCTCGTTATGGCTGACGCGGTGGTATTGGCATTAGCTGAAATGATTGAAAACGACCGTCTTAAACGCAGACAGTTGTTTTCTAAAATGCACCCTGGCGGTTCCATCGGATCTGACTTGAGCCATTTGAACATGATACCTCCCTCGTCGGCGCCCAGTTCGTCTCCTAGAAGTTATTCTTCGTCATTGTCGTTAAACAAACTACGCCAATGCATAGAGGATCTTCCAGTCACCACTGGTCTGGCGCTGCTGGAAACTTCAACGAACATCGATTCGGATGGCCTGAGTGTAGAGTCTTCTTCTCCTGTGCCATCCACTCCAAAAATCACACGGGTGAATCCGGTTGAGACATTTGACCTTAGGGCTATCAGAGCGTGGACAGAGGCAGACTTCTTCAGAAATATTGCTTTGAACGACTATATCGTTTACCAGGATATCGCCAGAGACACCTATGCATGCAAGAGCTCTGACCTTCGATCGTGGTACCAATCGCAAGTGTCAAAAGGGCTTGCCGTCACTAAAAATTTTGAACTGATGCTTCATAAGTTTCATCCCATCATAATCAACAATTCTTGAAATTTGTTAGTTTGAAATTGCTTACTGTTCTATTGGGTTTGCCAGTCAGCTAATGCTGCTTTTAACCTTGCCTTTTTCTCGAACATTGAATAATTTATATACATATGTGAAATACGACTGAATTGCTAACGGTATTGCTGTTTATTAGAGACGTTGACCAGGAGACAGGTATTCTTTTTACAGGGGTGAATATACCTGATCCCTTTCTGCTTATATGTACCCTCAACGTCGTAATTGCAAACCACATCAAATTAGCTCAGTTCATGTTTTAAGAACGGTCGGCATCCACCAAAGCCGTCTCGGCAACTGCAATCATTTTCTCAACAGAGGCAAGATGCTTTCCATAGTTGTTTTTCATTGAGAGCTGCTTCAAGTATTGTCTCAATTTCACCACCAAATTCTTCTTCTCTCTACTCTTTGCATCAAAACACTCGACAAGTTTTTGAATAACGTAATTGGCATATTGATCTTTCATCATCAACGCCAATGGAGAGTCATCATCAACAGTTTCCTTCTCCAAATCCTCGTTACCCAACATGACTTCATGCCAGATTCTCTGTCTTTGCTCCAAAGTACCATGTTTGATGCATTTTTCGATAACGTTGGAGGCAAACTTATGCTTAGAGAAATTGACAATGGAACTGAATGCAACTTTGAGAATTTCCACCTTGTCCTCTTGACTGCCACGTTCCAAGATATGTTGGATCACGTAATTTCCATACTGGTCTTGGATCAAATAAAACACAAATCTGTTAAGCTCGGCCAAAATGTTCTTTTGATCCTCGATATCAGAATATTCCAATAATCTTTGAATGACCCTACAACCGTAAGGGTGCGTAGATAAGTGATAGATATGGCTTCCCAAACTGTCCAAAATGAAACGCACATTTTCAAACGGTATCTTCTCGATAGATTTTTGAATAACGTGGTTACCATTTTGGTCTTTTGCACAGGTGAGAACGTGATCCTTCAACTCGGAAACGATTGCAATTTGGCCCTCCAATGGAAGTGCCTCCAAAGCCCTTTGCACAACTCTGCAACCGTACATTTGCAACGAGAGGTCGTAAATATTACCACTCATGTATTCCAACAAAACCTGCTTTTGCGTCGCAGAGCCGTGCTCGAAAAACTTTTGGATCACATAGTTGCCGAAGACATCTGTCATCAATTCGAACGAAATCTCGCGAATTTCGTTGAACACGATTTCCTTCTCTTCTTCAGTCGCAACAGGTAGCTTTTGCTGAATGAATCTGGAACCGTGTTGGTCTTTAGTAAACTCAACCACATGTCCATGGATATCTTTTAGAAAGTACTCTTTGCCTTTGGTGTTGGAACGAACTTCCTCCAATAATGGAGACCGGTAAATATGGTGACCTCCTTTGCCATTTCCACCACTATGTC
The DNA here is from genome assembly GCA_030557995.1 of Clavispora vitiphila. Lineage (NCBI taxonomy): Eukaryota > Fungi > Ascomycota > Pichiomycetes > Serinales > Metschnikowiaceae > Clavispora > Clavispora vitiphila. The sequence goes on from JANIJR010000007.1 coordinate 317,736, forward strand.
CACCTCTACCAGATTTGCCCCTCTTACCGTAATTTTGCGTTTGCAGTGGAGTTTGAGATCCAAATCTGGATGGAGTAGGTGGAGTAGCACTCGCGGGCACACTAATACCTTCGTCAAAGGAAGATTGTGGTGGCATTTGAGTCCTTGATACTGTGGGTTCTTCCTTATTCTGCTGCATTCCGGCTACCTCAGGCCGAGGTGGCTGTGGAAAGCCAGGGTAAGGGCTGTAAGAATGGAATACGAATCCTGCTGCATTTGGGTGAGGTGGACGGCTCATTAAACCAATTCCGGGAATACCAGAGTTTTTTGGGGGCAGAGCTGAAGATTCGCCATTGCCATCGTTATTTTCACTCGTGCTTTTATCAGCTTCTTCTGTGGCGTCATTTGGTCCTTCGGTGGGCCCTTCGGCTTCCGGAACAAGAGGACCTGGGCTCATCATACCATAAGCCCGGCCATCCATGAAATTTCCCATCATAAAAGGCGGAGGACTAATTGGGACCATCATTGGGGGCTTCGCGTAAGGGTTTGGTGGCATTGGGCCATTTGGTGGAGGAAAAGATGGCGAGTCAAGAAAGTAGTTAAATGGGGCAGAAGGAGTAAAAACCGCTGCAGTTGCAGGATTCCAAAAGCTTTGAGGTTGGTTTGCATTCGCCTTGAGCGCTTCCGGGCCCGCCAAATTGTTCACATTGCCACTTAAGTCCGAGTTTACTGACATAGCAACAGAAGTCTGAATTGGTGAACTATTGTTATAACTGTCAATCTTGTCACTAATCGATTGATGTCTGGAAGTGCGCGGTTGAGGAAGATTCAAATTTTCGTTCATAGAGCCGTGGGGAGATACGTTGAACTGCTTGATGGATTCATTGTTGGTGCTTCCTATGTGGTCCTTCGCATCCAAAGAAAGCGTACCCAACGTATTTGATAACTCAATATCACGAGTAGCGTCGGCCACAGATGAAAATTTTTGGAGAAAACTATCTTGTGGCGTATGGATATTAGCAATACCGCCATTGATCGAAGCAGTTCCCAAATGAATGGGGTTTGGTTTGGAGGAGCCAAAAGTAACTGGAGCATGCGGTCCGCCCGTACTTGCAGTGTATGGCATGTGAGACAAACCTGATTTGAAGTAAAAGAGGTTAGACTCGAGCTCCTGAGATTCCTCCAACGAGAATCGCCTCGATTCTAACCCGCCGGTGGACGAGCCCAACATCTTGGCCACATTCGTGTCAACTTGGTCAAACACAGTGCGGTAGTTCGAGGAAAGATGGGGACTCGACGATTCCGAAGTTTTTGACCAGATAGTCTCGGATTGCATGTATGTACAAGGACTATGGTTTTGTTTTTTTCTCAGATTATCCACTTGGGATAGCTTTGTAGTAGGGTAGCCAAAAGCGATAGAGGTGGCGGCTTCCAAAAAATCAGATGATAATTTAGTCCGCTAGAGTGAAAGATAGCTTTCTGTTTTTGGTTTGAGATGTTTCCCTTTTTTTTTTTTTTTCTGGTCGCCTTCAATCTGTTCCCCACTCCACAAAACTAACTATTGATACCTGAAGTAGATAGGATTCGTTCGCAAAGAAGTTGTCGAGATATGATGCTCCAAACACTATACAGCACTCGATAGAATATAAATTCCAAAGATATCTGTCTTTTGCAGAGGGGTAAAACTTATCAACTGTATGAGTTAAAGTTCCTTGATTTGTGGTGAACACTTGTGGCTGTATACAGGCACAATCTCGCCTGAGACCACGGTTTAGTGTGTAGACCGACCACCAGAAGCTGTAGAGACAGAAAACGTCGACATTACTTTATTTCTGGTAGGCGAAGAATTACTGGCAAAGCTTTAAATTCTTTCGTTTGAATTTGCGCCAAACATGAGTTCGTCGAAATAGAATAATCGTGGATGACAGGAAGTCTAGAATTTTCAGCTCGTGCCGGACACTAAAATAACTTGGACAACGAAGCAAATAATACCAATGTCAAGAAAATATTCACAAGCATATAAGCTGGAGCCAAATTGATTGCTTGGGTCATTTATTTAGAGAACATTGTAAATAAATAATTTCTGTACATCTCAATCATTTCACTACATCTCGTGAAATCTGTACATAAAGAACCACACTGCGTCCTCACCACTCGTTATTACCATGAATAAGCTACCTCCCGGAGCCTACAATCGGCTACTAAATCTTCTATACAAAAAGACGGTCCCGGAAATAAATCCAAAAGTTCCTATTGTGAAGCGTGTGCTATATGATCAAGATCCTCTTGAAGCATCTCTGAAGTCTCCACTCGATGAATTGATGGAACGGCTGTGGCGGCAGAAACCCATCGAAACTGCTATTGAAGATGTGAAGAGAAAATTACCGAACACCACAATTTCCAACATCTTGCAGTTTTCATGCAGAAACGCATTGGCAGGGCGCCAGGACTTTCATGATATCTTTCCAATCAATAGAGAGCGCCAATACTTCTTGGACCACGAACTAAGGAAAGGACTACAGTTTCACGTCGTCAAAGCAAGAAATCCCGTGAGCTTGATCTTCAGTGGCCTGTACTATTTGGTGTTTCCTAATGTCAATCAAGCATGTGTTTATTACGCGGAGACAAAGGGAAAGCTCATCAATGGGTTTGCCATGAACTTTGAATTTGTTCTTCCAACAGAAAAGCATTTGAAACGAATTTCATCTCCTCTCATTCAGACACCAAATAACATCCTGGTGGAGAACGCAGTCAAGGGTATAAGCCCGAGCTCTGTGGGACTTGTACCCATCTCTGATATCTTCCGTCATTCTCCGTCAAAGAGCCGCATTATTGAAGAACTCAACAAGTTAGATTCTGACCGTTCCTGTTATGTGAACACAGCAAAAGACCCATTGTTTGATCTCCTTGAAATTTACATGGATGTACCTGGCCGTTATAAGCAAGTTCTCGTTAAAAATTATCCATTCGGTCTCTCGAAACCTGCATTACTGAATCTTCTTTGGGACTATCAACTTTCATCTCCAGAAAACCCTCTGAGCTCGATTTCCCATATTCACTCAGACCCGGTGACTCAGACTACGTCTACCCTTTTGAATTTCAGAGATGAAGCTAATGCGAGACGATTTGTCCGCAACTACCATGGTAGAAGATGGGAGAAGATACTGACCAGAGATGATAAGGCATTATATGAGCCAATTCTATGTGAAATACTCGACTGAACCTTAACCATTAGCCCCCATAGTAATGCAATGCGTTGTAATTATGTATACAAAAGGTAATATCAGTCAGATTAATCCAGAAAGCTTTCTAAACTTTTCCAACCCGAGCGAACCAACTCAAATTTCTGAGTGACGTTTCCGCCATCGGCCACTGATGTATTCTCCGTTATCACGTACTTTTCCCAAATTTTTTTCTCCTTCCAAATAATTATTATGCTATCGTCCCCTGACCATCCGAGTATCCCAGTGTCGTTGTTATGCGGAGATGTGCTGTCCATGTTCGTATGATATTTGTTAGTATTCAACGAGCAGAAGGACCACGTGGAATTGAAGTAGTTTGGAATAGGAATAGGTAAAGGAAGGCGCTGGAAGAGGTGGCGGCGGTTCAGAGGCTTGTCCTTTACGTATGAACGACCGCCAAATGGATCCGCCGCTATTTTGTCATGTCGAGGACCCATAGTGAATACGTGAAGCGTATTCTTGTCAGATAACACTGCGAGGTTAGTATCATCGTGAGAGAACTTCATAGACGTGATCATGGCTCTGTCGAGCCCTCTTCGGAATTCATACAAGAGTGCGGTTGTGGATGTTGAGTGGACCCTAATAATGGTTCCTGTTTCGCTAGCAGAAGCGATCAAAGTGCCGGATCTGTTTAGCAAGATACATCTGATCTTGGACTTATGCGCCTTGATAATGCTCACGGAGTTTTTTTCTTGGCCTTCGGGTGAGATATCCACAAGTTGGATCTGGCCCACAGTCCGACCCGGAAAGGCTAATATCTGGGATTTCGGGTTATCCTTGTATGCTGGTGATAGTTTACCATCAAACCCTACGGGATGCGCACTCGATGACGCAGAATGAGCTGACAAATCCGCAATACCATATTCGTTAGGGCTTGTTTCGTAGGCGGCAAACTTCCGAGGAGGGGCAGAGAACTCATAAACAACCACCTGGTTGAGGAGAACAACCACAATTCTGATGCGAGATAGCAAAACACTGAGCACTGGGCTCATGAAACTCAAGCTCAAGCTGGTTTTGCGCTTCAAGTCGTCCCAAATAATCACCTTGTTATTGGGGAACTTCGGGTTTTTGCCGCCGCCAACCAACGCCAAGTAGTTGGTGCGATGAAGCATTGAGATATGGCCGATTCCAGAACCAGACAGATTAGTGCTATTGAATGTGCGTTTCACTCGAAGATCAATGGGATTGGTGTTGTAGACTAGAAAGCCCTTCTCGTGGGCAACAGAGAAACACCCTTGGTCCTGGTTGAAAGTCACATCCAAAATATGCATTTCGTTTTCGGACACATTGGTTATTGCATTATGGGTATTCATGGTTCATTGGTTAGGGAAAAGCGGAAGACTTGGAGACGCAGGGGTGAGGGGCGATGCGGATAGCGGAACCAAAACAATAAACAGAAAAAGGACAAGGGCTCAGGTCTCTCTAATGCGGAACAACAGACGAGTTTGTGCCAGTCCACGCGCGACCGTAAAAAGGAGGTAGAAATGGTGTTCCAATGGATGTGGATTGGGATGACTCCTGAATAAAGATTGAGCTAAGACGTTGTCTTAGACGGTGCAGTCGGGCAGATAAGTGTGTACAGGGCGATCACCGTAACGGTTAGTGGAGCGCGACAATATAGGCGCGGTCTCACAATGTGGTGAAGTGTTATGCAAATTGCGTTGTCGAAGACAGTTTTGCTCTAAATAAATGCATGTATTCGACAACACGTTATACATGGCGCAACATCAACTGCTATGAATAACCGACCCAGTAGCTTTTACATCACTAGTCACTCTCGAGATCCATGACCTCTTCATCACTGGATGCTTCTCCTCGCTTCAACTCTTCGGCCAAAAGTGCTGCATCAAAATTACTTTCAAGCAAGCCTCCCCCCAATTGGGGCAGCTTTCCCAAAGAATTGGCGGTTTTGCCGCCCATGGGGGTGGCCAATTTATGACCAGAAACGTTGGGGTCTGCGCCTAAATTTTCTCTTTTAGACGAGTATTCCCGTGGTCGAAGATTAGAAAACTTGACTGGTGCATCAAGATCTCGTGGACCATTCTCCAAAAGAAAAGACACGTTGTCCTTGTTTGATTCAAGTGCGCGCTTTAGTAAATCGGATGCAACCGGATCTGATGGAGAAAGTGCCAATGCATCGTGTAGAATATCTATGGCTTTGAAATGGTCTCCAAGCTTCAAGTAAATTAACCCCATAGATGAAAGTATATTGCTGTCATTTCTGTGACTCAATTTGAAAGCCTGGTTGAAGCAATCAAGGGCTTTGTACGGCTCGTTCGAACGACGGTATACATGGCCCAAGTTGCAGTGAATTGAAATCCATGTTTGAGATTCAGAGTTCAAGTATTTTGCTGCACCCAAAGCCTCCTGAAGATACGATTCTGCCTTCTGCAATGCGTTCTTGTGATAATTGATCACTCCGAGTTCGTTGAGAAGGAGAGGGTCAGTGTTGCATATTTGGTAAGATGCCAAAAGGTATTCTTCTGCCAAATTAACATTATTCATTTGCAAATGTTGCATTCCCAAAAACAAGTTTGGTACATGAGTTCCGGGAAATAATCGAGCAGCGAATGCATATGCACTTATCGCTTGTTCGTGTTCTCCTTCCAATGCAAAAGTATGAGCAAACCCGATCCAAGCTTGCCCGCTGCTTGGATCTAGCATGGTAGCCTTGCTAAAGAACTTCCGAGCTTCAATTATTTTGTTGATGGAAAGATAGTAGATACCAATAGCCAGCCATGTGATTGGATTTGTGGGATGGGATTCGGCAAGCTGATGCGCCTTAAGAAAGAGCTTGTTGCGTCCACCCAATTCATATAGGCAGCTCAAGTAGTTGGACACTAGGCTTAAGTTGCATGGATCCTTTTCCATCGCCTTGGTACAGACGTCTAAGCACTCATCATAATTGCACTGAATGTAGAGGTAATCTGCTCTGCTCAAAAGCAAGTCAGCGCTTTCACCCAAACGGTATTCCTCTCGAAGAATGCTCTCTGCCTCCTCGAATTTGCTGGTGTTGAGGTATTTGCTCAATTTCGAGGTGTAGAGTAGTCGGATGAGCTCATCATTGTCATCTTCTTCGGAATACTTGAGCAGGTTTGCAAGTTCCCATTCCTCGCTAGGAGAAAGATGATTGTTCTTTATGAGTTCATTAAACGCTTCGTAGCACTTCACATCTACCATGACCGCCTCTTTCAATGCTTCTTTGGCCTTATCAAAGTTATTCTGGTTGACAAAAACAATGCCACGGAGATAACACATCGACGCCTCAAGCAGTACACCCCCATCAGAGCTTTTGACTTTATAAGTTTGATCCTTGAATGGATTGGTTTCGCCCAACACGTCAAGTGCATCGTCCCACCGCTCCAATTTGATAAGAGAATAGGCTGCAAGGTACCGGCAACTGAGAGATTGCATAAATTGAGGAGTCTGAGTAAGTAGCAGATGAGCTCGAAGGTGATCACCCCTGTTGAAGTAAGCCTGAGCGAGCCAAAACGCATCGTTGGCGTCATTAGTGAGGGAAAGAATCTTATCGCCAATATACTCGGCTGTGTCATAGTGGTGTTGCATCAACGCATCATGTCGCCACAATCTGAGCTTCTCTACGCGTGACAATGGCTCTTCTGGCTGTGGGTATCGTGCTTCCTTAGGATGGGCCCCGTTGGAAATATTCCCGCTGGCATTGTCCATATTGTAAAACAGCGACAGCAGCGATCCAGGAGTTTCGAAGAGATTGCTCTGGGGATTTGGCGGAGTAATAAAAATGTTCCTCCGGCGATTCATGATCTGCGGCGAGATGAACAAAGTGGAATTGTGTTGCAGTGGGGTTTTCTGATTTTGGGCCATGGTTGTGGTTGAGAGGAATTCCGGTCCGCGTCGCGAATACAGTTTGTGGTGCAAATGGCCGTGAGGAATCTGGAGTTTACACTAAGAAGACAAAAAAAAGCATAAACATTCGATATACAGAGATTACTGCAGACTTTCTTTAGACAACAGAACAGAATATCTGAGTCTTTGAAAAGCTTGAACTAGTCAGACCTGTGGTGTGAGATTGCGAACTGGTATGTGGTATAAGCGACAACTTTGAGCAAAAACACAATATTGCACGAGAGGTGGAAAATATTTCTATATGGCTAATTGTAATTATTGTCTTTGGCCGCTCCAAAATTTTGTCCCTCTTCTATTTCTCTCGATGAGTACCATTACTTCCAATACCATGCTTTGTGCCTGTATGTACGCGTACGCTACTGTGAGATGAGCACTATCAAAGATGACAATTATTTTTAACCATAATCAAATCTGTCCAATGTCGGAGAATAGACCATACACCCAGTTTCGGATCATGGTGGGTTCGTATGAACACAACTTGTTGTGTTTGTCCCTTGTGTTAAAGGGAAAAAACGAACCTGTCTTCACCCCCATCTTTCACTTCCAGGCCCATTCATTGTCAATCAAATCTATCGACATCGCCAAGCGCTATTTGGTCACTGGTTCCAACGACGAACACATCCGTATCTATGACTTGCAAAAGAGAAAGGAACTAGGAACGTTGTTGAGCCACCAAGGCACTGTCACCACGTTGCGCTTCTCCAAAGAAGCAGAAGAGAAGCAAGAAGCGCACAAATCTGGTAAGTGGCTTTTATCGGGCTCTGACGACGGCCGCATCAACATCTGGAGAACTAAGGACTGGGAACTATTCGGCACTTTGAAGGGTCACCAAGGCCGTGTCAACGATTTGGACATTCATCCTACGGGAAGAGTCGCCATTTCTGTTTCTACAGACAACACCATCAGGTTGTGGAACTTGATGACTGCGCGCAAGGCCGCTGTGCTTAAAATCAAGGGTCGAGACCACTTGGGTCAAGCGGGTGAGTTTGTCAGATGGACTTCCTCCGGCAAGAACTTCGTTGTTGGGTTGTTGAAGCAGCTCTTCGTGTACGATCTCGGCGAAGAGGCTGAGATTCGCAAGAAGATTCAGTTCAAGACCACCTTGATGTGTGTGGAAATCATTACTCTTGCAGGAATTGAGTACATTGTCACTGGCCACGGAGACGGTTCTGTTGAGTTCTTGGAGCTCAGTAAGGCATTGGAGGAAGAAAAGCCTGAGCCACTGTTTGTGTTGCGCGGCCACTCTAACCGTGTGAAGGGTATTGCCTTCTTCTGCAACGAGGAAACCAGCGACATTCCTTACTTGGTGTCTGTGTCTTCTGATGGTAAAATCGTGGTGTGGGATGTGTCGGAAGGTGTCAGAGACCAGGTTGCTGTGTACGATAGCGGTGAGAGACTTAACTGTATCGCTGTGTGTGGAGAATCTGTGGAAAAGGAGGAGACCATGAAGAGAAGATACAATGAGATCGAACCTAAGGATGTGAGTGAGTCGGAATATGAGACGGATGGGGAAGAGGTGAGAAAAATCATGTTGGACACCAACCAAAACAAGAGAAAGAGAGGAAAGAAGAATAAGGGCAACAAGAGCAAGGTGTCTATTTCCCTTGAGTAAATATAATAATGAACCTATGGACTTAGTTTACGGGGTAATAGAATGCCGGTATAATATTCTAGTATAGATTAGTACAGGTGTAGATTAGTCCAATCTGGCAACGTGATGGTCAAACAACTTCTTGGCTCTGGTCCAGACTGGAGCGGTGTCTCTTTGTGGTAATTGCAACAAAGATGGCAACAAGTCTCTGGAGAAAAACTCGGAAGCCTCTCTTGGCAACAAGGAAGGCAAGTGGTCAATGGAACACACAGACAACTTAGGGCCGGCAGTGGTCTCAACCACAACAGTAGGGTCGTTGAAGACGGTGGCGATGGTGTAGACAGGAATTGGGTTGTGAGGGTTGGTGGTGTCAGCCGACACATCAACAATAGATCTCAACTTTCTCGATTCGCTGTTTAACAACTCCTTGTTGATAAATGGGGGAATAGGTTGCGACAAGTAAATACAGTTGACAAAGATGTCGGACTCGGCAATTTCCTTGAATGGACCTCCCTTGGCAGTCTCGGCCATATCCCACTTCAACAACTGGTCTTCAGGAATGCCCACCTTTCTGAACAAATCAAGAGCACCAGAACCACATCTGCCCAAAGCACCAATGGTCAAACATTGAGGGTACTTGCCGCCGGTCTTGGCCAAGGCCAGGTCCAACTCGGCCTTCACGTGCTTGACCAACTCAGACTCGTTGTTGTATGGAGAAACACCGGGCAAGTTGCTGGAGTCTGGGTGGGTTTGCTTGAATGCCCAGTCCAACACACCGATAGCGGCACCGGCGAAACCGGCGTAGAAGCCGAAAGCAGCAACTCTTCTGCCTTGGTCGTTTTCCAAAAACTCCAAGTCGTACAAAGTTCCGTGACCAGCAGTGAATCTCTTCAACACATCTTGCCAGCCGGCTTGGTTCTTGTAGCAGTGAGCAAACTGGATGTGCTCGTGAAGAAGTGGGAAAGTTTCGTTTTCTGGCAATTCCTTCAAGCCAATGATAATGCGGCTGGTGGGAGCAGACTTCCAAGATCCAGCTGGGACGATCGTGGCGCCAACGGCAGCATATTCTTCGGCACTGAAGATAGATTGTTCGCTATCTTCAACGTAGACCTGGAACCCAGCATCTAGCAACTGCTTGGTAGTTGTAGGAGTCAATGCGGCTCTGGCTTCCAATGGCTTGGTTTCGGCTCTGAGGTGTAAAATCACGGGTTGGGCCATTTCGATAAATATGAGGCTATACTGTAGATTTTGGGTGACGGATAGTGAGGCTGATATATATATGGAGGTGGTCGAGTACTGCACCCAAGGCCATGGCTTTTTTTTCCCCAATGTGACTCAGGGGCCGATATGCAGGGCTTTTGGTTATCGGCCTGTACCGCGGTGACTAATCGGTGGCATCTGATGGCTCTTATATGGTATCAGAATGCAAACGACCCTTGGTGGAAGAGTCATTGCGGCATTATAGCGTGTGCCCGTTTTGACTCAAGAAAGATATTGACTCGGCGGCAAACAGTACATTTAGTGAAAATATTTCTTCGACGTGAGACCATTTCGAATCCAATGCTGGTATGGAGCACTTGCCATACTGAAAAATATTGTTGACTGCACTGAAAATTGTGAAAGTGACCTACTACACCACGCACTCTACACACTTTACCACATACTCCACTATGTAATCCACCACAAATTACTGTAAACTCTATCTATTCACGTAAAGAAAAAAAAAAAAAAAATTGCTGCTTGACTTTTCCCATTCATTTAAATATCTATATACTGTGAAATCAGCCAATGGGTTATGATTTCGTAGCACGTCTTGTCTGGTATCATAATCGCTTGATCGTATCAAGGACATATTGTGCCAATTTCGGCTCTGCTGTTTCCCACGAGTCATCGGCAAAAGCTTCTCCGTATATCTTGAACACTTTTTTCATGTTGGCGATTTGCATTTCGTCAGAGATGATTTTACTGGCCGCTGCTTTTTCGAATAGAAGTTGGGCAAATTCGCGATCATTCCCATAAAGACTAGCTATCATCATTGCTTCGGTGAGAACTCCCGAGGGTGATCTCTTGGTGTTCTCATTGACTTTCTTCGAAACAGCATTAATGTAGTCATTGTAGATCTCCAAATCTCTACCACCCCATCTGCTGCTAGCGAGAATAAGATGTGCAATAGTCTTCACTGGCAATTCTTCGACAACGATCAACGATTCGGCTATTTTAAGCAAAGTCGCATCGTTTTTCTTGAAGGCTTGGTAGCAGAAGGCTTGCACGAGTTTTGTCTGTACAAGCTCAATTCCCACCTTCTCGTGTGATTGATAGTGATGGAATTTTTCAAGAGCTACATCAATTTGGTCTTTGTTAATACCGTAAGTCTCCATCAATTGGATTCTGAGGAGAAGCGACTCTGCATCCCTTTTGTCGAGATCCAATTGATTCTTGTTGACATACTCCAACACTTGGTCAAAGAAGCCCGCCATTTCTGGGTATGATTTTCTGTCTTCGAGCAGCAAAATATCACTCAACGTGTGCTTAGCCAAAATTTGTGGACTTTCATTAAAGACAATCTCGGCAAAGTGTAGAAATGCGTTCTTGTTCTTCACTTGAGAAAGTCTGTTTTTGCTGAGCCATTCAATAAATCCTTCAATGGTAATGTCTGAAGCTAGAGCGAAAGTACTCTTTTCAACGATATAGTCCAAAATAGTATTAACATGATCAGACACTTCTTCAATATTGGGAAATTTGTTCAAATGTGCGATTGCTTGGCCAATACTTTCGTCTGTAAGTTCAAATTCACCGTCACGTACCTCAGCCCTTTCACCATATAGCAATTTTTCCAAAACAACCTTCCGGACTTCATCACTAACGGATTCGGATCCATGTTTCTTTAGCAAATGGGCCAGAGAATGCACTCTGCCTGGGTTACTCTTCAATAAGGAAAGTAATGAGTGATCGTTCCACAGGTGCGTGGGTCTCTCTTTAGCCAACGTGAAATAGAGGGAGAAATCATGGGGTAGAGTGTAACGCAAAATTTCATTCACAACTTCATCCGAAACACCTGGGTTCAATGCTTCTTTTAATGCGGTGAGTTCCTCTGGTTTGAACTCCTTGGACTGAAGAGCGTTTCTGACATTGGCAAGATCGACTTTGTCGCCAGACTTCACGCTTTGAAGCAAATTGGCGTAGGTAGAGTTCCATCTTACACCCCGGTAATTTCGAGCGAGAAGAAATACGTTTGCCATTGTTTCGAGCGTAATCGGTTACAAGTGATCGGCTTGATCTTGAAATTTTCAGTACGCATCCGCGGACAAAATGAGTCTGGCAGTCTACTGTCGCGGTGCTCGCGGCAACTTCAGTTTGACTTCTTATTGAGGAACCATATACGCAAATTGCAAATATATTCTATCATAGTAATTTATTCATGTTAATGTTTCAAGGTGGATTCCATCTTGGCCAACATACCCATGGCTGGGAAATAGTCGGTCCACTTGTCCTCCACGTCAATCTTATCCACGTCATCGAACTTAGAGTGAGAGTTCAAATACTCATTGAAATCGATCCAAGTGTTTTGTTTTTCGCACTCATAACTCCAACTAGCCTTGAACGCTCCGCCCAATGCGCAAGCATTAGGAATTTCAACCTGATAGTTGCCATCTGTAGCGCCCATGATCGAGCCCATTTTCAGAATAATGCTTCTGTTTCGGGATCCGCCTCCAACAAAGTAGAGTTTATTTGGTCTGGATGTCAACGACGAAAACGTTTGGAGTTTTCCGTCGGTGTAGATGTCGCCAAATTGGGCGTGCAAATCATCGTACAACTTCTTCAAATGGGCATCGTCTGCCTCCTGTTGTTGGGATTCGCGGGAGCTAGACAACATTGGGCCTGCTCTCATTCTGCAACTAATTGTTTGCGACTCGACGATGGAAGCAACATCCTCGTCAACAGGCCAAGAGTTCACATCCTCAATTTTTCCACCGTTGAGATGGCATCTCTTGATTTGAGCAGGTGCATCAGGGACAATCTCGCCCAAAGGAAAGTAAATGCCGAGTTTATTATTAAATCTGGATGATTTGTCCAACAATTCGTTGAACTTATCCCATGAGTCGTGCTCCATCTTATACTTTTCGTTCACCTTGTTGCGCACATTCTCCCTCGCCAAAGCACCATTACAATAGCAAATCATACCCATGTATGCATTTTTCATGGTTGGGTGCTTGAACAAGTGATATTGCGACGAAGGTTCGAAGTTTTCCGTCACCAAAAGAACAGTGGTGGATGTGCCCAATGAAACCAAAACATCGTTCTGCTTTAATGGCAATGAGATGACCGTGGCGAGATTGTCGCCCGTGAAGGAGTAGATCTTGGTGTTGGCGCTGAAACCATACTTGCGGACAAAGTACGGCGAAATGTTACCCATGGCCGAGTACGACACGGGGCAAGGCTCACCTAACTTTCTTTCCAATTCAATCACGCCCGCGTCGCTGGCTTTCTGCGACGCACCATCCAATTCGGGATGCACACCAGCAGCCAACGCCAACAACTCTTGGTCATACTGGCCTTTGGCAATGTCGTAGAGATTCATGCCACAAGCATCAGCCTCTTCGATCGGGGTGATCTTTCCCAACAAAACAGAAGCGACAAAACTGGACACAAGCGAAATGCGGTCGGTGTTCTGATAGATTTCCAAGTCCGGAGAAACCGCGAGTTTCCGGATTTGCAAACCGGTGAACCGCTGGTGTGCTCTAGAACCAGTACGGGACGCGAGTTCGTCTGGTCCGCCAGCCACTTTCTCAAAGTCTTTTGCCTGTTGCCCGGTCGAGTGGTCTTGCCAGTTCGGAGACAAGTCCCACGCGAAAGCATCGTTCAAGGCTGCAGAGAGCGAATCGGCCGATTCCATCCCGCTCAATTTTTCCAGGGCGGAGTGGGCCCAGAAGACAGAGCCATGTTGCATACCTGAGCCCGAGACGCCGCGAACTTGCTCAAAAGGGAAATTATCTTGCTTCATTTGGCCAAAAACATGGTCAATGGCCTCAAGCCACATGTGCACCGGCGAAACAATCTCTCCAGTTTCTAAGTTGGTCCGGACACCCTTGTGGATGCTGTACTTTTGTTTGAAAGCGACATCGAATTCGACATTGTAGGTTTTCACTGCCTCCAAGCGGTCGTTGGTGACGATGATTTTGAGTTGTTGCGTCGATAAGTCGAAGCCCAAGTAATAGGATTCGTGTTCAAAAGTCATACTTCACTTTGAGCCACAGAACGGGGTCTTTGTTATAGCAGGACCAAGGAGGTAAGACGGCGACGAAAAGAGCGGCGATTCCAGCAATACAAGTTGCAAAGCAGTAGGTAATGTTTCCGGTGCAGACTCCCACAAGCACACCAATAATACCAATAGAGTAGACAGAGTACGAGATCAAGCGGTCGACTTTCTTCTGTCCTTCGAAATCAATTGGAAATTCAATATAAGCGCTGAGTTGAGAAGCGATGTTTTCCATATTTGAAGACGGAGCAAACACGGTTTTATATAGCTGGGGTAGTGTGTGGGGGGACTATTGCTGATGTGACGAAAGTTGGTCAGGAAAAACTTGGCTGTGTGCAGTCGTCGATCTACCAAAGTGGAAATCATGGCGGTTAGGTTCCGAGGGCGTGTGGGCCGCTTCGATCCGGAAATGCGACATACATACGACGGGAAAATGTGCCAATACACATTGGGGGAATGTTACGTGACGTTTGGAGTGAAACTGGAGGTTGGAGGATAGATTTTTCCCTGCGTTATCATGGATCATTTTAGTTTCGGTGGTTAGGTTGCTGACAACGTTCCACTCTTCGTTTTTCGCCAGGTTTGGTTTCTCGGTCTCTATCTACGGCATGTTCAGCGTTACTAAAGTGAATCTTGTATGGGCATTGATCTCATGAAACGTAGTATATACGTAATAAATAGGTTCTGCCCCGCGAGGGGCATCACAGCTGGCCTAGTTGAATTGTGCCAGTTGAGTGTTTGTAGTGTTTGGTGCTTTCGCCAGAATGCTTGTTCCTACAACAGCACCGTGGGGTGGCTCTGGTTTCTGTCCACATAGTACTCAATGTCGTTGCGCATGAGCTTCTCCTCAAGAAAATCAGCCACCTGGTTGTAGTGGTCTTCCTGGATGATCGACATCATTTTGCTGTGAGGATCGATCTTCTCAAACAGAAACGCATACTCGTCCTCCGAGTACAGCGGTAAGTCGTAGAACTTGACCGCACTGGGTCTCTTCTCGAGGAACAGGTTGTTGGTAGACACAGTGGTCGAGCGTGTGAGCGACGTCATGAGCATGTTTTCGTCGGCCTCCGAGACGGACGCAGAGAGCGAGAGAGAAAGCGACGCCGAGTCAAGCTCGTCATCCACCTCCTCGTCGCGAATTTCGTCAACTTCATCGACTTCCGTGACGTTGGCCACAGATCCGGGCGCACTGTCGAGGTTGACAAAGTCAAACAAGGTGGTGTCGATATCGCGGGCCGTTTCCGGCACAGGGTGGGACTCGGAGTCGGTATATTCTGGCAAGTCAGAGTGGATGTCGGGACTATTGTAGCTGGCAGGGCTCTTGGCAAGGTCGGCTGAGGGGCTTTTGTACGAGAGCTCGTTCATGTCCGAGATGAGTTCGCTCATTGGGTCGCCAATCTCGGTGAACAAACGTTTCCGGGCCGTGGTAGGCGATTCGAACATCCCGGGGGCCGGCAGGGACGAGCCGGATGCACCAGCAGTGAGCACCAGCGCACGCAAGGATTTGTAGTCATGAATTAGCGAAAGCAACGTTGTTTTGAGGTTATAGTTTTCGCGGTCCACGGAGCGGATGCTGGCGTAGATGTCGTCGGAGAGAAAGTCCGGGCCTGGTGACAGCAGTGGGTGTTGCAGTTGCAGCTGGGTCTGAAGTGGAGTGTGAAGTATCTGCGGTTGCATTTGCGTCTGCAGCGTCGCTGGTTGCCATTGTTTTTCCTCCTCCTTTAGTAGCTTCGGCTTGGTGGGTTTGGTCTTGGGCAAGGCCTTCTTGGCCTTGGCCTTGGCAGCGTTCTTGGGTCTGGGCGGCAACACCCAGTTCTTGGAGGTGGTGATGGTCAAGATCGGCTGCAGACGGGAAGCGGCAGGTTGGGATGATACAGACATGGCTAGATGGACATGCTATGGCGGAAAAGGCAATGTTCTTATAGAGAAGGAAAGTTAGGGGGGCTCAGGGGGCAGGCGAGGCCGTCGAAAGGTCAGGGGTAGTATGGCTAGAAGAACGGGTACGAAAGCGAATAACCAAACAGCCCAATAGTCAATAGGGAATCGGGATCGCAATCAATAGCACCGATTGAGACCAGGAGCAAACGGCGGTGAAACGGCGATGATGAGGAAAAGAATAGAAGGGCTTCTGCAAAATGGCAGGCAGAAAGCAAGACGGCGGACAGAAAAGGAAAACGGCACCAGTTTATACGGCGCGGTGCAATAAAAAAAATTCCCGCTCACCACCGAGCCTGCGATGTAGCGGTATTATCAAGAACCCGCTGGAAGCCTGTATATGTTGCCGACGCCAATTAGGGACAAGCATTTGTGTGCATTCTGCGCACGGCCAATGCCGGGTGCGACTTTTTTCCGGGGGTCCCGTGGCAACAATAGAGCGGTCTGGGGCAATTTTGCCACGATTATTTTTTGTGGGGTGGGGGTGACGTGTTTCCGCCACGGCCGTTTGGCGGTGTACTGCAAACCCGGGTTCCGGGCCTTTGGAAGGGGGGCCAGCGGCCGGGCTAAACGCCGAGCCATACACGCGCAAGCAATTGGGCGTGCGGCCCGCATGAAGGACCATCGCATCGGTAGAGCACCGAAACTTCTACGGTTCCACCAGTAGTGTGCTTGTGCCCCAGACCTAGGTTGTGGAGCGACTATGGCATTTTGACCGGTTAGAGCCCCCGGGCATTGTTCTCCTGTGGAAGAACGTTATGGGTGAGTGGCGGAATTTCGGTAGACGGTCAGGGACGGAATTGGTGTTTGGGTGTTGCCCGCGATGACCCGGTCAAGTGGGCCGCGTCCGCTCCGAAGACGCCAGCGACTACCGGAGGACACCTCTGGCCCTGCGCTGCTCCGTGTTTTTGCTACGTGTGTTTGTGCGGGTGTTTCCTGTGGCGTTTGTGCGTGCTCTGTGTATCTCTGCCGCCTGGATATTCTTTTTTTTTTTCTTACCTGTGGTGTTTTTCCTTACCCCATATTCCTCCCTCTGTCCGCTCGCCTGTATCGAACATGAGCTAATATCCGCCGGCTCGTTGGCCATCCGCACGCCTGCAGACAACTTTTCTGGGGTAGCCGTGGCTATCGGTTCCGGAGCAGGATGCAACTCGACCCCTATGTGTGCTACATGCAGCCGGGTGACCACGGCCGTTGGCGTTGTATATGCAACTTGCGCGTCAAGGGTGACAGCGCAAATCAAGGTTGCGGTGGCTTGGGGGTTGCAGGATCGCAATCTCGCTTGTTTTTCCTCTGCGGGCGACTCAAGGGCGACTCACCTCGACTCGCGCCGTGGTTTGTATGCAATATTGATGACGCCGCGGGTCAAAGTCCGCGAAGGCGGCGGTATGCACAGACATCTCGTAAACCCGGCGATGGGCACTTTGGGTTTGTCAAGGACTCCCATCGCGAGACTCGCCCATGCTAGGTTCACACTTGCTTCCTCACGACCCGTAATTGCCTCTTTTCTCGCCGATCTCACTTTTCACGGGTGTGATTTTTCGCTGTTCGCCAATCTCTGTGCTCACTGTGTTCCTGCTCCACGCAGAACTGTACCCAGAAGTCTACTCGCGACCTGCTCGCGACTCAGGTTGCTGCTGCTCTACAACTCAACGCTAATCCACTCTCAATCTTTTATTACCTTTTAATGGCTCTCGTGGCCGTCCCTGTCTATTGCTGCACCGGCATCGATGTCGATGGCGCCAACACATCGTCCACCTTGCTGGTTCTCCACAACGTGGTGATGGTCTTGGGCTGCGTCAAAAACGTCACGCCCGCCTTTCCGTAGAAGTTCAAGTCGCCCAAGAACGAGCCCTTATTACCGGTGAAGGAGAACATAGGCAAAGGCACAGGAATAGGCACATTCACACCCACCTGGCCGCACGCAATCTGCTTGGTGAACTTTTGCGCCGCCGCACCGGACTGCGTGAACAACGACACACCATTGCCGTACCGGTTGGAGTTGACCAACGCAATCGCCTCGTCAAACGTGTCCACATTCACCACTGCCAAAACGGGGCCGAAAATCTCCTCGTCGTACGCGCGCATGCCTGGCTTGACGTTGGTCAATATGGTAGGACCCAAGAAGTTGCCGGCAGCAAACTTCTCGTTCGCCGGTCTGTAGCCCCGGCCGTCCAAGAGCACGGTAGCACCCTTCTTCTCACTGTCGGAGATGATTTCTTCTGCGCGCAGCAACGCCTCAGGGCTGATCATGGGCCCCAAGTCGGTGGCCGAGTCGAACCCAGAGCCAACCACCAACTTGGCCGCATCTTGCGCCACTTCCTCAACCCATTGCTTGGTCTTCTCGCCCACAGTCACAAGCACCGAGATGGCCATGCACCGCTGGCCCGCGGCACCGAACGCCGCGCCGTTGAGCGCATTGACAAAGTGTGCCTTGTCTGCATCTGGCAACACAATCAAGTGGTTCTTGGCGCCAAGATTGGCTTGGACCCGCTTGCCCAACGCGCTGGCGCGCTCGTAGATGTACTTGCCAGCGTTGTCGCCGCCCACAAACGTGATGGCCTTGATGCGAGGGTCGTCAATGATCTTGTTCACCGTGTCGTGCTTGCCGTGGACCACATTCAACACACCGGCGGGAACTCCGGCCTCTGCGGCCAACTCTGCAATCACCATAGCTGCACCTGGCACGCGCTCCGAAGGCTTAAGCACGCACGTGTTACCGGTGACCAAGACAAGTGGCAAGGACCACAATGGCACCATGGCAGGGAAGTTGAATGGACAGATGGATGCAACCACACCCAAAGGCTCGCGCACCATCTTGGTCTCCATATCGGTGGCCACCTCCAAGGTCGAGCCCATCAAATCTTGGGGCGCGTTGCACGCAGCCTCGGCCACTTGCAATCCCCGCAAAACGTCACCCCGAGCATCGGCAAACGTCTTGCCCTGCTCCAAGACGATCATGCCTGCAAGACGGTCGTGGTTGCGCTTCAACAACTCCACAAACTTGAATGCAATGCCCTGGCGCTTGATCACCGAGGTGTTTTTCCAGGAGTGGAATGCTTCCTCCGCCGAGGCAATCGCCTGCTCCAATTCTTCGGGGGTGGATTGTGGAACCTTAGAGATCACCTGGTTGGTGGAAGGATCGTGGATATCGTACCACGTGGTAGCTTCAGATTTGATCAATTGGTTGTTGTGGAACGAAGGGGTCAAGTATGGCTCGGTTCCGGCCTCGGTGTGATTTGTGGGGTAGTTTTCCACGCTCGAGGTGAGAGTGATGGTAGAGACGCTGCGGGCGGCAAGGGCGGCACGCGTAATAGACGCGGATTTGGCTGCTCGGGTCCAGGTTCTCAACATTTTATTAAAGAGCAAATTCTTGTGCACAGGGAACCACCGTGGGACTGGAGGCTTATATAGGTGAGTCTGGGGTGCGGCAATGCTAATCCGCTTTTGTGCCGACATGCGGCGCAGAATCCGCGAACCCGTCTCCGCCTGAGCATGGTATACTACCACACGAATGTTGGCCGGGTTTTCGGTGGGGGTTTGTGTTCAGAATTTTGTCTTGCGGTTTTGTTTGTGTCTTCCGTCTTTGTAGATGCTGTTCCCCGCTCTGCCCTGGAGTCTTTAGGATGCAACGGGAATAAAAACCCAATGGCTTCTGAGCGCTACGGATTGCCTAATGCGGCACTTCATGTACAGGGTTATCGGTGATGGGACCTACATAGGCTTTGTTGGCCCGCTACTCACGTGAAAATTCCCACTAAACACACGCTACATCAATTAGCGCCGTTGAACACAATTTCCGCTTACGCCAAGATACATGTCCGGTTGATTGCATCTGTAATATTATCTAATACTCAAGCTTGGCTCTATCACTCGAGTCCATTCTAGTACTTCGCATGCCAGAGATCGTAGTACAAGTCGAGCAAACAAGAGGTGCTCCACGCTTGCGTAGGACTAGAGTCATCACAGATTGCTCCATCCTTGTTGGTCAACTCTGTAAGTCCCGCCCATGGACTCTCGCGAATCCACTTGATATGGCCCCGGATTCGACTGTTCAATGCAGTCAACGCCTCGATTGTTGGTTCCTTCTCGCAATTAGAGTCCGCCTGGTGGTGGAAATGGAAAAAGGCACGAAGGAAGTATCCATAGCACCATACCCACTCCGGACCCTGGTGGTAGTTTCTACCCTTCGAAGTGGCAAAATCGTCACTGTCTTCGGAGTTGTTGTAGTTGGGGCGGTAGTTCCAGTCTGATGGGTCAAGAGTTCTCATGCCAACAGGGCCACGGATAATCTTATCCGCCTTTATTATCGCGCCCAACGCCTTATCGTTGGAGAACAATTCAGGCGCGACACACATTGCAATTGCAAAATTGGGTCTCAACTGGTAGTCCTCGTATTCCTTGCCCGATCTGTAAAGATCCTTGTAGATTCCTCTGCGGTTCACCACGTTAGGGTTGACCCGGTACTTGTGATCGTCTCTGGCATCTTCAGGAATATAAAAGCACTTCTCGAAGTTAGCCTGGATCAAGTCTTCCCATGACCTCAAACTGATCTTGGAGCCATCGGGCTTTTCCACCTCCGTGAAATCAAACAATCCCTTGGCATTCAAGTCGTTGACAAATCTCAAAGTACTTTTCAAAAGACCTTGAATTTCCACAGCTGCGCCATCCCTAGGCGTACCAGGAACACCTTTAGAGCCAGCACGTTCGCTCTCGCCCATCTTATCCATCCAAGTACCACAATTGAACTGCGATCCACCGTGGACAAGACCAGTCTCCCAATCGGTGTTCACTTCCACATTGAAGCCTTCGTCTTTCATCTGCAGATCAAGATTAGGACCAGCATTGGCCTCGCGGTATTTGATTCCCTTCGCGTGGCGCAGCAAGATTTCGTAGAGAATCTCCCTAATTGACGACTCGTAGCTAAACGCCCTCTCGTCTTCCCAAGGAAAGTAAGTGTCGTCGAGAAGGAATCGTCTGGTCACTTTTTCGTCTAAAATCGCTTCTCCGTTAGGAGCACTTACCACATAGTCTTGGACTGCTTGCGCGAAAAACCACGCTGCATCTCTTGCGTTGTATCGTGGGTTACGGCCCGCATCAAGCAAGTTCGGAATCAATCCGTGCTTCAAAGTTTTAGCAAATCCAAGAATATGCTGCTTTGCATCGTCAAATCTTCCGGTGACAATCAACAATCCTCTGAAAGAGATGAACACATCTCTACCCCAACATCTCATGTAGTCCTTGCTGAAATGAGGAAGACCTGCGGCAAGACAAGGTACCTTCTTGTCGGGAAGCAACGATGTGCTGTTCATATAGCCGCACATTTGAACCGAGGTCAAGGCGATGCTTTGGACAAAGTTCGTAGCACTTTTGATATTAACATCAAATTGGGTCAATGCTCTGAAACGAGCAGCCTCGTACGCAACACCCACGACAAGAGAGAAATAGTGTGGCCTCAAGTAATAAGGCACAGCACGAATGGCGTCCATTCTCGATTGGATCCAATCACGGAACTTTGCAATGCCCTTGGATTCTTGGGCATACTTTTCCAACCGGTTAACAACGTAATCGGCAGCCCACAAACCATCGCGTAAGTGATTGCAAATAGGGTGGGCAAGGTCGTTGTTCCAAATAACATCCTTGAGCACGGAAATCCAACCTTCTAAGCCCGCATACACTAAGTTACCGTATCCAGGAATGTAGTACGTGCCATCGGCGCCATGACTAGCATCTCTTTCTTCTGCTTCACATCTGTACAATATCGCATTCAAATCGTACAAATTAAGATCCAACGACGCCTTTATTGATCCTTGCTTGACAAAATGATCCAATTTCTCATTTGCGGTTGGGATCTTTGTGGAAAAAACAGCAATAGAGCCAGGAGCAAAATTGCCACTAAGTTTAATAACAGAGCCAGTATCGGTGTGAATAATTTCAGGCGACTCGAGTTCCACAAGATTGGTAGGGACTCCTGTCATCTTCTTATCATCATGAACAAAGTCACCGGTCTTGTCCAATCTGAAGCCAAATTCGTATTTGACATCTGTTCCTTGCAAGTCAACAGGACTCAAGGTTTGGTCTTCAAACTGGTTACTAAACTTGCTTCTGGCAACCAAAAACCAACCTTCACCAGTACGAGTGTTATACCGCTGAATAGTAATGTACTGATCCTCATGGTGAATGTACATTTCTTGCTCGGCGTAAGCATCTTTGGTTTCCGCTGCAAGGGTTTTTCTGACGCTATTCAACTTTATCTTGGCCTTCAGGATACCAGGAGATCCATCGTATGAGTAATGTCTCTTGTCTCCGACGACATCAAGTAGCTCAGGGTAAGCCTCATCGTAGCCAAACACGGTACCAATAGCTGAAGAGCAGAATGCAACTACGGCGGCAGTGGGTAAAGTGTCCTCAATGGTACGGATCTGAGCTGGGGTTTGATTGTCATGAGAGCAGTCCATAAACAATGCATGAGGTGCTTGTGCCGTAAGTACTTGAGGAATTTCCAACTCTGAGTTACTGCCGGAAGTGCCACCCAACTTGGGCTCTTTGGTGGCTGGGTAAGCAAACTCGTCTAACGGTAACCAAGATAGAGAACCGATTGGTCTACCACCATGTTTGTGTACCAATCTGGATAATTCTTGAACACTCCAGGCTTGCATCGCCTCTCTAATCAAGGAGTTGATACCTAATTTTTCAACGAAGATTTTATCCATAGCCTCTGAACCAGTGAATAATTCGGCAATGACATACAAGTTGGGGTTGACCCTTCTAGCTGCATCCAATAATGCTTCACCAACGTGCAAGGGGGTAGAATGACAATTATCCAATCTGAAACCGTCAAAGATAGCGGCACAGCCTTCAGCATACTTGATCATTCTTTTCCACAAATTAGGAGAGTCCGAGGGGCCAGTTCCATATCTCAATTTGATACAGTCACTCCAGACAATAACCTCTCGGCGTATATAGGCTTTCGATTTGTTTGATGCAAAATCAACGAGGGGATCACCGCCCCATATCCATCCGTTATTTGCCAAAGCCCAATCTTTGCCATTCTTATCGGTAAATGTTGTGAAATAAGCTTCGGCAATTCTGTTCTCGCTGGTGACTGGGCCTAACTTGGGTCCATTGTCTGCCAATCTCAAAAAGCGTATTCTACTCTTGAGCTGATCTTTAATCGATGAAACATCACTGTCATACTCGGCATACAAGTTCAAGTTGATCTCATCGACGATACGCGACGCCTTGTCAGAAATATCGTCGAACAGGATTTCTGACTTTTGCACCAAGGTTAACAAGATGCCCAAAAACTTGGATGGATCCAATTTGTTAGAAAATCTTCCTTCCAACTTTGGCTTGCCATCAACACTGGCATAATCCACCACAAACGCGGCCAATTGCTTCAAGTCAGATACATCGACCGATCCGGGGATATCCAGCGGAGCAACCGATTCCTTTTGATAGAGCTCTTGTAACTTGTGTGTCAAGTCAGTTTTTTCAAACACGTAATACTGCCACAAGTTGAGCGGGCCCAAAACATGGTCCTGGATTCCACCAATGATCTTGTTCAAGTCCTCCTCTGACTTCAATTCAGTGGGCAAGCCCAAGTCGGATAATTTGTCACTGAAATCGTAGAGGGCCCTGTCCAACTCAATTGCAGCTTGCAAGTGTGGAGCTGTTTCGGCATTGTAGCCCGCATCTGGACATTCACGGATCCAATCGGAATTATCTGCCGTGTGGTTAAAAACTACATCGGTCATAGACAATAAGCCATGGTCTGAGGTCACTTTTTTGATGAATGACACAGCCTCCTCGTTACTGCTGAACAATTTTGGGTCAAATCTGAGCTGGTCGTAAATGGAGTACGGAGAGTTCGACAGGCCACGCTCCTGCAACGGAGTGAAATGGACCATGTTGTAACCCTTCTGTGCCACATAAGCAAAATACTTATCCCACTGGTCCAATGGACCAATCCATTTGGAAACGACGGTTTGCATGTTTATCGAATTGAACGGGAGGTACTCAGACCCCGCGCAAAGTTGTGGTGGTACATTGAAGTAGAATTTTTGGGTTTTGGCCGGCTCAGAGTCAGCAGATTCATAGCGAATGGAGAAATAGTAAGGGCCTGGGTGGTAAATCGGAATCTCTACTGAAATGTCCTGGTGGAACGAGCTGGAGAGCGGATAATCGTACACTGTATGTCTATCGAACGGGGTTTCATCGTCGGGAGGAACATTTGTCTCCAAAACACCATTGCGACTGACTTCGGCCGCGGCATTGAGCACAATTTTCAAGTAAAACAACAGTTCTGACTGGTCACGGGATTGGTCGGGTGCTAAGGCCGGCAACAGCAAAACTCCGTTTGTGGCATTGTTCGTGTTGAGGGGCACGCCGGTATTGGAGAGTCTAAGAAGAACACTTCGAGGAGCCATTATATTCGGAGATAAAGGGACGAATACGGGCTCAAGAGAAGGTCAGGGAAAACGGTGAAGATAAGTAGCTAATCCGGGAGAAAAAATAAGTGGGCCAACGGCTCAACTTGTAGGTTCGGGGTCGTCATGCACACACTCCCAGTTAGGCGGAGGTGCTGCGCGGAGAAGAACCAGCCTCTATAGCCAGGTCTAAGAGTTTTGCTCGAGCGAAATTATAGGCGTGGGCGTCCAATTATACTCACTGCAACTGTGCGCGCCTTCTGGCTAAGCACCCGAACCCTCTGCGACTTGGAGTTTGCGGCTGCCCAACCAATAATCGGATTGCGCTCCGAATGAAGACAGTCCACCTCAATTCCGGGGGAAGTGCAATCGAAATTTCCGAGGGAGCAAAATAAAAATGGTTGTGTGCAAAACTCTGAAACTGGTAATAGTAGTCGCATGTACCGGTTTAGAGATGGAGACCGCAAGTGCGCAACGGGATGCAACACTGATGCAAAAGAAGCCATTCAAGTTATTCCATGCGGGCTGCGCAGGGTTAAATTAGTAATTGCGTCAACCCCAGATCGTTCTGGCGGGGTAAAGAGGGGGAGGCCCGCCCCTCCAGGCACAAAAAAAGTAGCTTCCCCACCAGGACTCGAACCTGGAATCTTCTGGTTCCAGAAGTGGTTACTTATCGTAGCCAGACGCCTTGACCATTGGGCCATGAGGAACGAAGCTGAAAGATCTTGTTTTATGCGCCTCATTACCTTCCAGTATTGTTCTTCTCTTACTCTGTATTTCCTGTCTTTACACTTTTCTTCACTCATGTGAATACATACGCCGTGCTTTGAGTCTCTCGTAGGATCTTATTTTTTCCTGTGCGTGTAGGGTACAGAGAGGCATGCAGAACCTCACTCGCACTTGTTAACTTTGAAAACATATCCAGGTCGAAATTTCCACCTCCCCATGTCGAGCGAACAGGATTCGATCTATGAGTTCGTGAATGAAACAATCATAGAGAACTTTAAGAGTTCTGGGACAGAGTCCATTCTCCAAATCCTACAGCGCCCGGATTTGTCTGCTGAACGTGCGGCTGACATTGCGAGTGCTGTGTTCACAGAAATTCTTATGCATTTTGAAGCAGGAGCGTTGGATATCGAATCTATCTCCGAGTTTTTGGCGTTGGCCATCACAGATGAGTCCAAGGCTGCCGTTTTCTGCCAGGTTTTCGATGTCTTCCCCCGCAGCGAGGCTTTGAAAGAACTTTTGCTTCACCTTTATGAAAAGAAGCAAATCATCCGGCCAGCCACACTCGCGCAATACCTTGATCCAGAGTTGTTGGTCGAGCTGCAGATTGTTCCACGTGCTTCTCTCTATCGTCAATTGAACACACATAAGAGAGATGAGTTCTACACCCAGAAGAAGTTCAACTTGTTTCACGAAGAGTTCGAAGGGTATACTAAATTGATCAATGAGATCTACAGCATCTTGAAAAGCGCTGATAAGTTGTTTCAGGTTGATTTTGCAGTTCAAGCCGTGGAACAGATGATCGGTCACTACCGGTTGGATCCGAACAGAGTGCTCGATGTTATCTTGGATATCTTCAGCAGCTGCATAGTGGGAAATCACAAGTTTGTGATCCAATTTTTAAAGGCTTCGAGATGGTGGCCATCAACACCTGGTAATTGTCTTGATGGCCTTGATAATTTGAATATCGGCGGTTCGGAAACTGCTGCTAATTGTTTGGCGTTGCGACTCGTCAAGTATCCTGTTGACCGAGAATTGCCCGAGACACTTAAAGCCACGATTGCCATTTTGATCAAAGAGGGCTTCATAAGTTTTGGGTCTCTTTATAAATTCTGGAAACGGGCGCCAGATGAAATGGAGCTTCTCGAAGAGGCATACAAAACAGAGTTGGATGAAAAAGTTTTTAAAGCGAGTGCTAGTGCATTGGCCCTCGCAGCTCCCTTGATGGACGATGAAGATGACGGAAATGACTCAAAGTCATCTGGTACTTCTGATAAGTCAAAGCCTCAAGATAAACGCACTTGTGCGTCTTTGGTCAAGAATAACTACGAATATCAAATGCTCAAATCATTTTTGGGAAATGGACTTTATTGGCCGTCCATTTACATTCTTTCAAAGTACCCTTTTCTCGTTTATGTTGACCCTGAAGTTCCGAAATTAATGCATCGCTTGCTAGCCACGGTGATTGCGCCTCTTTACTCCGCTATCTGTCCGTTTTCAAATGAGGAATTAGCCATATTTCAGCAGGAAAAGCCCATAGCGTACTCTCGTCCTATGAACAAAGTTCAGTATGAAAACCCAGCTCTGATTTCAGTGATTGGCTCCAATCCAATGGTGACATTCATAGGAAACAAGAAAGTCACCTACTTTTATACTGAATGGAGTCATGGGGTTCCTGTTGCCACTTCAAGCAAAGACTTGTTGGAAATTTCTCGTCAGTTTGTCAAATTTTTTGGCACTGAATTGGCAAGTGAACTTGGAAACTTCTCCAAATTGTGTGATATTATTGCTGCTGATCTCAAGGCTGATTCATCGGAGGAAAATTTGGATATCTGGTTCACCTATTTCCGGAATTACCTTTTTCCGGCAATTGGGTCGATTTCAAATAATTTCATTCCTGTTGATAAAGCATATGAAGTGATGAAGATTTTTAAACCGGAGGATAGGTTTAATTTGTACGGTGAATTGTATCAGGTTCTTGCCAAAAATAACCCACATGTGAAGATTTTTTACGGCAGAGCTGAAAAGGCGACAAAAGACTTATTGAAACGGCTTTCTAAAGAGAACGTTCTGCCAATGATGCGTCGGTTAGCCAAGATAAGTTTCTCAAATCCTCTTCCTTGTTTCCTAACCATTTTGCAACAAATCGAAAGTTATGACAATCTCAATAATTTGGTGGTTGAAGCAGCAGGGTACTTCAATGAGTACGGGTGGGATAATTTAACCCTCGCGATTTTGATGAGACTTTCAGCATCGGGAAGGGCTAGTATTCAAGCAGATGGTCTAAATGAACGTCAATGGATTCAGTCACTCGCTTCTTTCGTCGGAAAAATATGCCTGAGATACCCCGAAAAGGTTGAATTACTGGTTATCCTTCAGTATTTACTAAAATCTTTCCATTCCAATGAATCCTCAGTTTTGCTTGTGCTCAAAGAAATGCTCTGTCATATGGGAGGCATTCAGGCAATTACTAACTTGACCCACATGCAAATCAACCTCATTAACTGCGGTTCTTCCTTGGAGAAGATTGTATATTCCACGATTGGAGATGAGAGATTCGAAAGACAATTATCGGGCGAGGCTCTTTGCAAGACTTTGTTTGAACATGAGATAGTAAATGAGTTTTTGGTTCTACTTTGCAAACTCAATTACTCAATCATTTCTGGGTTAGACCACTCCCCTCTCAAAGTGCTCGCTAATAAGAACGATGATTTAGATGCTGTGTTGCATCTTTTCTGTACTTTGATTGGTGTTTTTGGAGATGCTAATGTATCGCAGAAGCTACTCAGTATCCCTACGTTGGTTAAAGAATATGGTGTTCCTGTTTCGTGGGCCTTTGAGTTGTGGAGGAACTATCTCGAATCTGATATGATACAAGAGCTTGAAGCTAGTTTATCGTCGGATATCTTCACAATTGGAATTTCCGTAAACTTGTATGTGAGTTTCTGGAAATTGAAATTATATGACTTGAATTATTCGGAGTCACTTTACCTGGTTGAGCTCGAGAAGTTGAGAGGAAAGGTCACAAGTCTTAAGGAATCTATAAATTTTGCGAGAAGAGATAAGGATACAACTAAAGAGAAGCTTTTGAAGCTTACAACTGACCTCAAGCTGACTGAAAACTTTATTACCCGCATCCCCGGCGAGCAAGCTGCTCACAAAGAACATAGTCAGCTCGTGACTGAAAATATTCAAGCCCAATCCGGTCTGTGGTTTGCCAGCAGTAGCATTGATCAATTGAAAACAATCACAATCAACTTTTTGCAAAACTGCATTCTTCCTAGGGCGGTGCACTCTTCGTTTGACGCAACGTACAGTGCGGAGTTCTTGTTTACACTCCATGAATTGAAAACAAAGAATTATTCCCTATTGCTTGCCTTGAATGGATTATTCAGCTCGAAGGTATTGTTTGGAACATTGTTCACTTGTACCCCAACTGAGGCGGAGAACTTGGGTATATTCTATTCTTTTATTTTGAACAAATTGAACTCATGGACAAAGGAAGCAACTTTCGAGAAGGAAGTTTCGCATGGAACGTTATTTACTGACGACGAACTGAAATGTGTCACCTTGAGCGAATTCCGTCAAACTGTATTTAACTTTCACAAAGATCTTTTGGAGGAGATTACTATGTCGTTGAACGTGCAGGAGTACATGTCAAGAAGAAATGCCATCATCTACTTGAAGAACTTGTTGGGAATTTACCCTACTGTGGAAGATCACTGTGAGGCTATAATCGAAGCTATTGATAAGGTTGCAAAGAATGATTCCAGGGACGACTTGAAACTTTCGTCTAGTGCTTTGATTGGACATGTCAAATCGCGTGCCAGCACTTGGATTCACATGTGGGACTTCATTGATATGAACGATGAGCTAAAGGCAGAACAGGTTGAGAAGCGTGACCAAATCAAGAAAGCCCATGAGAAGTCCCGTCAGCTTGAATTGAAGGCAAAGCAAGAATTGGAGAGGAGGGCACAGGAAGAGGAGCAAAGAAAATTAAAAGAACGCCAGGAAATTGCAACAAGAGAGCGGGAGCTCGAACGGTCTGCCCAAGCTCAGGCCGCATCGACCTCCTTCAGCTACGATGAATCTCAACCCAGATCGGAGAGGGCCCATGCCAGATCAAATGAATCTACACGTGGAAGATACGATAAGTACTCGGGGTCAGCCAAGGATCACGGCCAGACCACGGTGGGATCGCAATCTACTAGCTCTTCGATTTCTTCCAAATCCCCACGAGGCTCGGACTCAATCACCAAGACACAAACTACTGCAAAGCCATTACCTAAGCAGCATGCCATATCCTCACCTAATCCTGCTGCTAAGACGTCGACTGCTAAGCCGTCGCCCAGACCTTCGCCTGTTCCATCTTCGAAAGCGCCAGATGCAAAAGGTTCTGGCAATGGCGGCTCCGTAGCGGTGGCGGCTCCCAATCGTCATTTGGCCAGCTCAAATGCACCGGCCCGGACGGAGAGACCAAGTGCTCCTGTTGCTGCAAAGCCATCCAATGAAGCCAGAGACCTGTCTAGGGAACAGGCAAGACCAAGGCAACCGCAGGCGCCTCAGGGAGATCTTTTCCAGCAAAGACTTGGAGCGGCGAAAAGCGCACCGAAGAGCGCACCGAAGAGCGCACCCCCGGTTCGCTCCAGTGCTGCCAATATCAAGGCTAAAATCAATGAAGGCAAGAGAGAGTACAGAGAAAACAACGCTCCTGAAAACGCTAAAACGAGAAGCGCCAGCTCGGCGGCGCACTCGGCAGCCAGTTCCAGATCTCTGACACCAGCCGCGATTCCTCCGCCATCCACTCCTCCTGTTCAAAACAAGAGAGCGCCATTACCTCCTCAACAAGCACCATTGAGATCGAGTTATGGAGGGCATTTCAAGAACCAATACAGAAGCGGATCAGGCAGCCAGCAACCATCGGCACCATTGCCGCCTCCTAGTCTTCCTCCGCCAAGAACAGATAGTTCCAATGGTAATAGTCGCTACAGAAATGGCAAACGCCCATATGAGGGCAACCACCGCTACGATAAGAGACAAAAGTATTGAGGCATCGTACACAAGGTCCTCGTATTAATAAACATTTCAAAAAAATCACTCACAGCTGTAGTTGCAGGAGCTCCACAAAAATTAATGCGTCTAGCTCCAGTTCGGTGGTCTTGATTTCCTCTAGCATTACTTCCTTTTCCGCAACGTTTGATGGAGTTTCCTCATTGACTTCTGTGGCTTCGTTGAAGATGTCGACATCTTCCAAATCGGAAAAGTGGTCCAGTTCGCCGTCAGCTTCTTCGCTGCCTTCGGGTTCTATTGACTTCAAATAGCTGTCAATCTTCTCAAGATTTTTCTCGTGCCATGCCAAGTGTTTGAGATACGCATGGTGCCGGGTGAATTTGCGCTGACAGTTCTGCTTTGGACAGATGTAGCTCTTTGTGTAGTTGCCCAGGATCATTTTTATTACCGACTGGTCAGCTGCAGGTAGCGGAGACGACGACTGCGCTAGTTCCAGTCTAGGCCGGGCCCGAACTGGAGACATCTGCTCTTCGTCCGCCACAACTCGGCCCTCAAACAGCGGATCGCGCTGCATGGTCTGGAGCGATGGAGACTTGGCATACTCAATAATCTTTTCAACCTTGTTGAGCTCTTCTGGGGAGAGAAAGCCCGACGGGAACACGCCCTCGTGGATATCGTGATAGTGAGAGATGAGTTCGGATTTGCTGACAAAGCTGGCGGCTTCGCATGTCTGACACTGCCACAAAGCCTGCTTTGCCTGATCGTCGGTATGTGTAAGCACGTGGGCCTTTAATTCGATTTCGGTGTCGAAGAGCAAGCCGCATTCGGAGCATTTGCATTTTGGATGTTCTTCTTGGACGTGGGACTTTAGCAATGCTGGTGAGGTGAAGGTAGCAAAGCATCCGGGATACAGACACAGCACCGAATGGATCTGGCCATGCTGCCTTATCTTGTGCTCGAGCACAAGTTTTTTCCGCTGAAAGTGGCGGTTGCAAATTCCGCAAGTATAAACTTGATCGTGGACTGTGTCTATGTGGTGTTTTAGGGATTTGTGATGATAAAACCCTTGGGAGCAACCTTCGAAGGGGCATTTGTACTTTTTCGTGTGAGTAAGTTCGTGGCGGCGCAAGAGCGGGCGTGAAATCGCGCCTTTGCCGCAGATACTGCAGTGAAACGGCTTTTGGTCGTTTTTCTGGTGGGAGTGTTGGTGTATTTCCAAGTGGTTTTTGCGGGTGAATGCTTTGCCACATCCTTCGACTTCACAGACAAAAGGACGGTCGTTTGTGTGGGTCCTTTCGTGTTGTCGTAGGAGAGACGGCCGATTATATGCCTTGGTGCAACCCTCGAAGGCACAGAGGAATTTTTTTTCTAGCATCCTTGGCGTGAAGTAGTCAATATTATTAATCTGGGGAAGTACGCGTAGGCGCGCTTTCCGATGCGCACTATCGAAGAGACAAGTACTAACGTAGGAAACGGACTATTTCTAGCCGTGTTTGTGGTTCTTTCTTTATTTATTTCTTTCTTTCTTTCTTTCTTTCCTTCTTTCTTTCCTTCTTTCTTTCCTTCTTTCTTCTTGCTCATTTCACTCGCTCTACGTTCAGTTCTTCTTTTTCCCTCTTTGTGTATCGCTCTAACTAAACTGTATCAACAAGAAGTCCGTGATAGTTTAGTGGCTAGAATTACCGCTTGTCGCGCGGTAGACCGGGGTTCAATTCCCCGTCGCGGAGCTCTCAGCGCAAGTGGTTTAGTGGTAAAATCCAACGTTGCCATCGTTGGGCCCCTGGTTCGATTCCGGGCTTGCGCACTTTTTTTTCCGGTGTTTACCTTTTTGACCGCACCTTTATTTTTATTCGAGGCAGTGCGAATACAGGAGAAAAGCATCACTGATCTACTCCACACAAACGCTTTTTGGAAAACGAGGCGGTAAAACAGATCGTCGACCAGTCGGTTTCTTTTCATTATCAGAAAATGTTTTCGTTTGATCTGACGCTCGAAGCGTCCATTACCCGTCTCTTTGAGAGAGACGACATGCCAACCATCTCAACCACAACTTCCACTTCTTCATCCACCTCGGCAGATTACACCACTCCGTCGGTGACTGTTCCTCCCAGTGACAATAACCCTTTTATTCAAAGGTCTTCCAGACCTTCTGGAACGGTTTTCATTGCCGTGGCTGCGGTAGTGGGATTCATTCTACTTGCCTTTCTCTTGTTCTACGCTGTGCGTTCGTTCTTGGCGTCGAAGGTTGCAAAGAGAGCAATCTCGGGCGAGAAGTCCGCATACGGCTACACCAGCAATAATGGAGCGGGCCTTAACTTCGGTAATACTGAGTACCGTGGGTCGGTGGCCAGTGTTCCTCTTTTGAATACTGGCGGCGCCCAGTCTATTTTCGGTAACGACATCTCGCTTGTCTACAGCAATGCTGCTAGTAACCACGATGTGACACAGATGTTTGTTTCGCCTACGAGACAGGTGATGAGCCACAGCAGACAAAAGTCTCTGAACTGGGACGGATCTGAAAGTAATGTGTCGTTGTACGGCAAATCGGGTGCGGGTTTGAACCATCCAGGACCTGCCAGTTCCAGATACTCACAGGGGATGCCTCACTTATACGTCAACGACAACTTCGACGACAGCGGCCTGTTCTCGGTGGACTCGAATCAGGTTGGTGAAACCCCTAAGAGAAAGACTGTTCCTAGTATGTATTTGGAAGACTTGATTGAGAAGTGAGCAATACGCACCGTGGGTACAGGTCCTGGTTGATCGTGGGTACTTTCTCCTCTATTGGTGTCACGGGGTGTGGCTGAGGGCTAGAGTTAAAAGAGTGATAACTAAAAATGTTGACCAAAATCAAAGAATGTTGAGTAAAGCATGTAGCGTGTGCGTGTTTAACTAGGGAATGATAATCATGGTGACGTAAAGCTCAGCCAGGGTTTTATCAACCACGGAAAAACTAACCTAGTAGTGTCAACCGGATTAATTCACAAACGGCTAAGACCGCTTATGCAAGACGCAGCGCATGTATAAATTGATCTCGACAGCATCATTCACCACAGAGTTTCATGTTCGGGTTACGAGCCAAAAAGGCGAAAATCACTTGATACTCTGATTTGTGGGTTGCAGTTTCCTTCGGCATTTAGCAATGCGGCTAGTGTTACCTTTAATGCGGGTTTATTATTGCTGTGGCGTAAACGTCCGCACCGGCCAGTGAAAATTGCTGTACAGAAACACCCGGGATATGGTTGCCGGTACACGGTGCAATCATTTCTATCAGGGAATCCCGCCGTCCCATTCGCGGAAAACGTCGGTGGCCGATGTCACTGAACCATTTATTCCGATTAGTATGCAAGTCCAGTCCAAGGAGACGTCCGATGGGTTGTGCACACTCTTCCAGATCTTAAATCGCGTTCTGTATATAATCCGGAAAATACCTCAGGTTGGATTGGCTTAGTCCTTGGTGTAGCTTTATCTCTGGTTTCTGGGATAGGTGTGGATGATTCCAACGGCTGACCGCCGCTCATAGCTTCTGCTCAGTGTGTAATATCACAAAAATATTTCCAAAATAATTTTGCCTTCACTGCCACTGCAGTTGTGCTGGTGGAAAAACGGTAACATAAACCGCACTCGGAGATAAACAACAGCGATGCATATACACCGGGTATACTATCAGTGTAATGACGCAGGATAGATTGACGCAGGGATAGACAGCGAGGCACTGGATCGAAGTTCTCGCCCGATAGGCATCACATGCATGTATAAGAACGCCGTTTGCGCCGATCTCGCAAGGTGGGACTAATTTTCGGTTGTGTTACAAAATGGTTATCGGCGTGCGTTACTTATCCGGCTCGCGTGTGGCTAGAAACACCATTGAACTATCGCAGGCTCTCAAGTCGTTGAGAAACCTCAGAGTTGAGCGTGTTCCTGACCTTCCTCATCGGGAGATCGTTCCCCTCAATGCCGAAAGTCACAGAGGTAAGCATGAGATCGACGAATCATTGAATCCGATGGTCATGGTCCATGGTATTTGGGGACACGGCAGAATGTTCGGCAATGTCGGCCGCCGTGTCGTGGCCGCTACTAAGAGAGACTTTATCTCGTGTGACTTGAGAAACCACGGATGTAGTCCGCTTGCCGCGCCCCACACCTACACGGCGATGGCTAACGACACCATTGCGTTCGTGGAGAAGTTGGGCAAACAGGTTGTTTTGGGAGGCTACCTGATGGGTGCTAAAGTGGCGATGTTGGCCGGGTTGATGAGACCCGACTTGTTCGAGAGATTAATTATCGTCGACAACAGCCCGGTGCCCCAGAGTCTCGACGATCAGTTCAAAACTATTCTCTTGGGAATGGCCAACATCGAGAAAGACCAGTCGCTCAAGAAATTGAACCAGCAGGAGCGTGTTCAAAAGATCGCCAAGACGATTGAAAAGTATGTGTCCGATTACTACTTTAGACAATACTTGGCCGGAAGTCTTAACAGAAAGAGAACTGAAGAGGACAAGAAATCTGGAACAATTTACAAGGCGCCAGTGTTGAACTTTTTGAAAGACGACACCCTTGCAGAAGTCGGGGCGTGGCCTGTGGAAGAAACCTTGGGCAAGAAATACGAAAAGCCAGTGCACGTGTTGAGAGGTGTTAAATCTGGCTTTGTCACCGACGCTAACTTAAAAAATGACTTTACCAAATACTTCACCGACATCCACAACTATGATTTCGACACGGGCCACTTTATCTTAGGTGAGAAGCCTGAAGAATTCATGCAAGCATTTTTGAAGGCGTTGACCTAATGGGGGCAGGTCACCTTCCTACTAGCCACATATCGTTTATTCACTTTAATTAATTACTATGATAATTTGCTATATCTGACCCTAATGTATCGCGCTACCTCTCCAATCTTATCAGCCATCCAACCGCCTTCGCTACTAAATCAAGTTTAGTCAAATCGTAAATTTTCGAAACTCGGATGATCCAGTTGTCCCAGGCGGTGTTATCGCGACTTAAATTCTTTTTGGCGATTGACATCACGACCAGGGTTAGGAGCAGAATGCATATTGCCCTGGCCACGATCCTGTCTCTGAGAAGGTCATCTCTAGCCCCATTCCAAGCACCAACCAGCAATCGTCACATGGAATGGCGAATTAATTCTGATTCGAATAATTTTGTGGCTCTGGTGTATACGACCAGCGACTGGAACTGGGGCCAGGACTATGTAAACCCAACTTGCATGTGACACTCGTCTGTCGCAGGCCGTGGGCACTGCTTATGTAATCAAAAATAATAGGCGTTTGGAGAAATATATATAGTAGGCGAGTGCTCGCTGGCGTACAAGAAATTGATATACCAATACAGCCTATCAGCATCTTAGCCCAACCATCATGTCCGAATTCGCTCCCACGTCTGGCGGTTCGGGAGAAGACTTATCTTTACCCAAGGCCACAGTGCAAAAAATTATCAGCGAAGTTTTACCGAAGGATGTCGCCATCTCCAAGGAAGCCAGGGAAGCCATCACCGAATGCAGTATAGAGTTCATCATGATATTGTCGACTCAGCTGAACGATATTGCTGAGAAAGAGGCAAAAAAAACCATTGCATCTGATCACGTCATCAAGGCGTTGGAAGAGCTCGGTTTCCACAACTACCTTGATATCATCAACAAGGTGTTGGACGAACACAAGGAGCTTTTGAAGGGAAAAGAGAAGAAAAACAACAAATTCCTCAACTCCGGATTGAGCGAAGAAGAGTTATTAAGGCAGCAGGAAGAACTATTCAAGAAGTCCCGTGCTCGGTTACAGAGTGGTGGGTCTGGTTCCCCCGAAATCAAACAAGAGATTTAAAATCCACTGAATCCGTGTATAATAGTATAATGATTCTGTATAATAGCAATGAAATGAACCTGGTTATCTTTCTCTATGCGTCCAGTCCACGTAGAGCCCGGGCTCGCGTTTGGTTTTGATAGTTGTAGCTACTTCCACAATGCCGATGCAGACAATCGCCGGCGGGCAATCAGCCCAAAATAATTTCGTATAAGATGATGATGACATTGATGAAAATCAATGGCAACCGCAACAACGTTCTTATGGCGCTTATTAATGTGATCAATCTGTGTTTGATGGAGGCGTCGTTGGTTGCTTGCATTCCGTATTGCGGTTGAAACTGGTTGGGTGTAGAACTGGAAGAGGACGAGCCCCAGCCAATCCTATTGAGGAACCGGTCCTCACTTAACACCGCCACTCCGTTGACTCCAAGAACGATCACGTAGAGTAATTTTCCCAATCCGAACATGGTGATCGTGTTAATCTGTATTGCCTGTGTGGATTTGAATCGAAAGCGACTCGTAGCGCACCAGTACATCTTGAAAGATTATTATGTTTCTAGGGTAGTTCTTTTGCATTGCCGTTCAAGGGCATTATTTAAAAGATGAAAAACATTTTGATAGGCTGAGGTACTATGACCTATAAGTGCTTTCAAGGAAAAGACTTGCCTTGTTGTATGTGGTGCCATGTTTAGGTTTCGCAATGGCTTGCCATTTACTCACAGTAATTGAAAATTTAACCCATGTTCAAAGGTGAAAAACATAAAAGTGACATATAAAACCGGAAGAGTCGTTAATTAAAGAATCGATACTGTGGATACCCTACATATATATAAAAGGTCGTATTGGCTCCTTCGTACTTCTGATTTCACTGCTGAAGTGAAAAGAAACCATTAAATCATATTCTCATTTGGCTGTTAGTATAAGGAGACGGAAACCGAAAGAAATAACGGCGAAAGAACCAGACAAAGATGAATAATAGAGATAATACAAGAAATTATTAATCACAGAATAGACGCTTGAAACAATTTTGCTAAGCCAAAGGCAAAATGACTCCGCAACTACCGTTGCACAGCCAACTCGCCTAACCTTCGCTATGGTTCGCGCACATCCGGAGTTTTAATTTTTTTTCCTGGCATTTTACATTACTCCGAGCCACAGCGAAACAACCATGGATAAAGATACCCTTCTCAAATCCTTAGCGGGAACGCTTGATGCTAGCTACGAAACAAGAAAGCGCAGCGAAGAGCAATTGCGTTTCTTCGAAGAAATGCCTGGTTTCACTGCATACTTGCTTGACCTTATTACCGATTCTTCGGTCAACTTGGGGGTGCAAACTTCGGCTGCTATTTTCTTTAAGAATAGAGTTTCGGGATACTGGATTGTTCCGGAGTTGAAGACGGCTACTGCCAGATACATTCAACTGGAGGAGAAGAACGTGATCAAGGCAAAATTGGTTGAAGTCTTGAGTAAGACCTACAAGAACAATCAGTTGAGAGTACAACTTTCCACCGCCTTGAGTTGTATTTTGAACCATGATAAATGGGATGAACTAACTCAGATCATTCCGAAGTTACTCAGCGATACCTCCAACGTTGACCACGTGTACACCGGTTTACTATGCTTGTTCCAGTACACAAAGAACTACAGATACGCCGGCATTGACAGTCCAGATTCGAAAAATATTGTTTTGGACAGTATTGCTGAAGAGACTTTTCCAACTTTGGAAAGCTTGGCCAGCAATTTGCTCAACGAAGACTCTACACTCTCCGATGAGATGTTGTACTTGATTTTGAAGATTTTCAAGTATGCTACTTACACAAGCTTGCCATCTTACTTGGAATCACAGGAAAAACTTGGCAACTGGTGTCAGATTCATATCATGCTCATCAACAAGCCTTTGCCTGCTTCCGTTTTAAACGAGGACTCAACCGAATTAAAAAATTCAAACCCAAGAATCAAAGCCGTGAAGTGGGGGTACGGAAACATGCACCGGTTCTTGTTGCGTCATGGAGGTGGAATTCGTACTAAATCAAAGGACACTGAATTCGTTAAGCAATTTTTGTCCAACTTTGTTCCTGTCATTTTGAATTCGTACTGGGGGATCATCGAAAAGTGGTCAACCAAGGAAATTTGGTTGTCAGAAGCATCTCTTTTCCACTTAATTTCGTTCCTCGAGCAACTCGTGGAAACCCCTGTCTATTCGCTTATTGAAGACAAAATGGAGGCGATTATCAGACACGTTCTTTTGCCAACCTTGAATGCGTCCCAAGAAATTATTGAAATGTACGAAGATGAGCCAGAGGAGTATATCAGAAGATTTTTTGATATCAGCAGAGACAACACCACTGCAGACACTGCTTCGATCAACTTCCTTTGCAGATTGTCTTCCACAAAATTCGCCAGCTCTGGTCCATTAATTCTTTCTATTCTTAACGGAATTTTTGAAAGAAGAGCTGCCGACAGAGGCAACTTGCAAGTTGCAATGGAAACTGAGGGTGCGCTCCGCACATTGGCCACCATTTCATACAAATTGGACAAGAAAT
This sequence comes from Clavispora vitiphila, assembly GCA_030557995.1. Lineage (NCBI taxonomy): Eukaryota > Fungi > Ascomycota > Pichiomycetes > Serinales > Metschnikowiaceae > Clavispora > Clavispora vitiphila. Next base: position 356,148 of record JANIJR010000007.1, read on the forward strand.
CGAGTCCTATCAAGGGCCAGATTGACCAGCTCTTGCACTCGATTGTCTATCCAGAGCTCTCCCAAGAGGTTATTTCTAAAACACCATGGCTCACTGCTAGAGCTTGTGATACCATTGCTATGTTTGTGCATAAGTTCAAGGACCAAGCTGTCTTGCAGGATATATTCCATGGTGTCGTCTTGTGCTTCCAGCAGCAGAACCATTTCCCGATCCAATTAACCGCAATTGATGCTTTACGTACCTTGGTTGAAGAGGATTTTGTTGCTGCCCAGGTCGCTGAACAAGCTCCTCAGTTGATGGGTACTTTACTCGACATGTCTAAGAACTTTGAAAGTGATATTTTGACCACCGTCATGGATGTTTTTGTTGAGAAGTTCGCCATGAATTTGGAGCCATACGCCAACGAGCTTTCTGTTCGTTTAGTAGACCAATTTATGAAGTTGGCACACGAACTTTTGGAGAAATCAAGTTCTGATGGCACAAGCGATATCGACAAGGAATACCAAGCTGCTGGTATTTTGAACACCTTGACCTCTTTGGTTATTTCCATGAATGCTTCGCCTCAAGTATCTGCGCATTTGGAAATTATTCTCAACGATATGATCAAATTTATTTTGGAGAATGCCATGCAACTGTTCTTGACAGAAGTGGTTGAGATGTTGGAGTCTATTTTATTCAGCACTTCCAAGATGAGTCCAACCATGTGGGAGTTGTATCACACATGTATAACATGTTTTGACACATACGCCGAAGACTTCTTCGACACTTTCCACCCATTCTTGGAAGGTGTGGTTCTCAACTCGTTTGGAACCGATGAAATCACCATCGATAACCCCAACGTCCAATCAATGTTCAAGATCTGTTTCCAAGTCTTGTCCGGCGATAGCGTTGATCCTGTGTTTGCGCACTACGCTTTCGAGTTGATTGAATTTTCGGTTTTGACTTTGAACAAAAAATTTATTCCTTTCATGCCTCAGTTTTTGCCCGAGATTTTCAACATTTTCTCAGCGTTGGAAGCACAAGATGCATTTGACGGTTACATGTTGCACCACCTTTCTATTTTGAAAATCTTTTTTGCTTGCTTGCACGTGGAGCCTCAAACCACATTGCAATTTATGAATGGTAAGCAATTCACCAGCACTTTCTACAAGTTGTGGATTAAGTACACCGACGATTTCCAGAGTGTCTATGGATGTAAACTTCAAACTTTGGCTTCTTTGTCGATCGTCATTGATACACCATTGAATTTGCTACCTCTGGAGGATTTGTTGGAAGAAACAGTCAACTTGCTCATTTCGAACTTGGAGGCTTTACCCCATGCTATCAGAGCCAGACAAGAGATTCTTGACAAGGACAATGGTGTCAAGGCTAGCACCAAGGATTTTGAAAATGAAGGAGAGGACGAGGGTGACGAGTTTGGTGATGACTTCTACGAGGAGGATTTGGAGGCAGATGAGGCAGAGCTTGAGGCCATGAAGCAGACACCGCTCGACCCAATCAACGCATTCCAGGTATTTGCGGAAAAGGCTACGGCTGTTCAGCAACAAGATGTAAACCGTTACCAGACTGTGTTTGGCAACTTGGATGATTCTCAAAAAGAGATTGCAAACAGAATTATCCAGATTCATCTCCAACATAAATAGGCAGTATTTACATAAAGGACAGGACTAGTACATTTTGTATTAGATTTGATTTTTGTATGGTGGCACTTTGTGTGATGATGTGAGTTTGCCTCTGGTGAGTACAGGTGCAGAACATGGACCGCAAGTGCGACTTTCAAAGAGATAAGTGAAACTACAGAACTCTATATCAACATCACTACCGCAATGTTTTCGGGTTTTGGATCAGGTTTTTTCGGGGGAAACTTCGCCCCCATGAGCAACAAGTTTGAGGATTACTTTCGATGCTACCCGGTGGCGTTGATGCCCGACAATGTGAGGAAAGACGATGCCAATTTCGGAGGCAAGATCTTCCTTCCGCCTTCAGCGTTGAACAAACTCACGATGCTCCACATCAGATACCCAATGCTTTTTGAAATAACTAATGAAGCGTCGAATACCAGAACACACAGTGGTGTGTTGGAGTTTGTGGCCGAAGAAGGCCGAGTCTATCTTCCCAGTTGGATGATGGAGACTTTGAAGTTAAAACCGGGATCTTTGGTGAAGATTGCAAACTGTGACTTACCCAATGGTCAGTTTGTCAAAATTGAGCCCCAGTCGGTCGACTTTCTAGATATCTCAGATCCCAAGGCAGTGTTGGAAAACACATTGCGTAAGTTCTCTACTTTGACGGTGGACGATGTGATTGAAATCGATTACAACGACACCAAGTTTGGAATCAAAGTGTTGGAAGTAAAACCGGAAAATGCCAATAGAAGTATTTGTGTGGTGGAAACAGATTTGGAGACTGATTTTGCCCCTCCTGTGGGATACGTCGAACCAGAGTACAAGCCAAAGCAAATTAAGTCTGAAACCACACCCATAGACCCATCCAAGGTTAGCAGAAGTGCCGGCGCTGCCACTATGGCAAAATCAATCAAATATGCTGATCTTGTAGCTAGTGGAAACAAACAAAAGGTATATCAGGGAAGCGGGCAGAAGCTTTCAGGAAAGGAGACAATTAAGGGCGAGAAACATTCTATCAGTATAGATGACTTGGACCCAAACGCGGAACCAGTTCCGTTGCATTTACCTGAGAACCAAATCTTTTTGGGATGGCCTGTTGTACTCCCTAAACCCGAGGAAAGCGAATCAAAAAAGGAGACTACAAAGGAATTTGCTGGAGAAGGAAAGTCGTTGCGTCAAAGCAAGAAAAGGGCCAACAAGGGTTCCGAGCACCATTCGCTCAAGAATTACTCCCGCAGCCCGGACTACATTGAGATCGATGACTAAGCTTGGTATATATGTAATGAAATTAATGATGGTTCTCGATGAAAAAGAAGAAGTAAGCTGAAAATTTCTTCTCCGCCTATTCGGTGGTGGAAGGAAGGAAAACGTCATTGTTTTGTTCCATGGCTCTCTTTGTGTGGTAGACAATATCGGAAGACTCCCATGGGTATGCAATCCAGTAGTCAGGTACAGTTCTGGCAGCAAAGTAGTTTCCATTCATGATCGACTCAGGCAAGTCTTCCTTCTTTGGCTTGATTTTGTCGTGAAGAACAAAAATACCAAACTTGGTGTTGTTAGGATCTTGGCCCTGGGCAGTGGCTTGTTCAAAAGCATCCTTTTGTAACTCAGACACGGCATAGTGCAAAGTGGTTCTGGTGTCATCAACCTCGTCCACAATCAAGACGTTCTTGTTGACCAAGTCAATCTTAGACTGAGCGTAGTCAATCCACTGGGTTCTGATAACCTGGGTACCAACCTTCTCTTCCTGAGAACCAACGGTGTTGACATCTTCATAAAGGGACAAGATGATCGCCATAATTCTAATATTAGGCTGACCTGGCTCCTTCAAGAAAGTTCTCAACATACGAGCAGGGATAAAACCACCACCACCAATTGCGATGATCAAGTCAGGCTTGAATTGCTTGATCTTTTCGGAAGCTTCTTGACACAACTGGTGAATGTTGTTGTACGTGATGTACATCTTTGTGGCCTCAATGTCAGAACTGTCCATTTTTGCTGCTTGTTTTTATGATCTTTGTCAATAACCGTGTGGGGGGTACCCGTGATCAAAATCTGCCGCAGGACCTGCTCTGTATTTTATACTCTTCGCGCAGAATTTTTATGTAGCAATATATGTCATCGAATGCCGAGTATAAGCATATATTCCCAAATTTTTACGTCTAATTTTGGATCGGCATATTGAAGTAGAGCCCCATTCTTCATTTACTGATCCTGTTTTCAAAGATAAGCCCATGATCGTAGCTCGGGTGTTTTGAACATGAACCCATCACCTCGGCATCGCCGCGGCATCATCCTGCATTTGAATACATTGATGTGAAAACGGTAAAATCCAACGGCGACAAGAATTCCTCAGGTCCAGTCCCCACGTGATCAAATATTGGTTCAGTTGACATTGCCTTTGCGAACTGAAACCAGTCTAATGTGGGAAATTGGTTTTGTGCTCGACTGAAACAGTGTTCATTTCGTTAGACTGTATATCCGACTTAGGTGTATTAATTTCCCGTCAGGCATGTCCCCTACCCAGTTCAAGAAAGCTACGTTTGCGAAATTCAACAACATCAGAAGCTAATTGTGGAGATGTTTACCCAGTTTAAAACTAGAATAACAATGTATCATTAAAATTCAGCAAGATTTTAGTAAAAAATTCTAGTTTAGTTTGTCATAATGTCTTTGTGCCAAGTGTTCGTTACTGCACACAGAAGCAACAAAGCTCGTACTTGTTACTCCACGCTAAAGCTCAACTGAGTACGCGGTTCTATTCATCCATAATGAAGCTTCTATATATTTTTTGGATCTTTACAGTGGCTCATGCAGCCATCGTGGGTATTGACTATGGTCATCAATTCACTAAGGCAATTATGGTTGCGCCAGGGATTCCATTTGAGATTGTGTTCACCGACGAAGGCAAGAGAAAAGACTTGTCGGCACTTTCATTGAAACCGCTTTTGAAGGGCAAGAAAGTCGTCGATACAGAGAGACTGTACGGATCCCAGACCGGATCACTTTGCACTAGATTTCCCGAGTCCTGTGCTTCGAACCTTAAGAGATTGCTCGGAAAATCGGTTGACGATGATTTAGTGGCGGAATACATCGAGAACCACTTTGGCGTCACTTTAGTTGCCCAAGACTCTCGCAACACTATCAACTTTCAATTGGGTTCTGGAAAAAATGTTGCTGAGTTTCCTGTGGAAGAAGTTGCCGCCATGTCATTGAACCATTTGAAGGAAAGAGTTCTCAAGACATTGGACTCTAACCCGGATGCCCAAGCCAAGGCAGAAGATGTTGCCGTTACTGTTGGAGCATATGCCTCTCAGTTGATGAGACTTGCTTATTTGGATACCCTTGAATTGGCTGAATTTTCGTCTGTTTTGGGGTTGGTCGATGAAGGTACTGCGGTGGCTCTTGCATTTGCCCTGAACCACAAATTAGCCAATTCCCAGTATGATGGTAAAACTCTCTACTATGTGGTGTACGATGTAGGTGCTGGTTCTACCTCAGCAACCTTGTTTTCGTACACACCTTTAGAAAACCGCACTGTTGAATTAAACATCGAGTCTGTTGGCTACGATGAGAGTTTCGGGGGAGAGCTTTTCACTACTGAAGTTTACAAACTTATGTTTAGAAAGGTATGTGAGCAGTTTGGATTTGATCCAAAAGAAGCGTTGTCTCCAAGATTGGCATCGAGATTGAGAGAGACAGCAGAGAAGGCAAAGATCATCTTGTCTGCTAACACCGAGTACAGAGCCACCTTGGAGAGCTTCTATGACGACAATGATTTCAAATTCTCCCTCACTAGAGAAGAATACGAGGATGCACTTTCTGGACTCTTTAAGCGTTCCACCCAGCCCATTTTAGATGCATTGACTAACGCACCCGCGGAGAAAATAGCTATCAGTGACATCCAGGCTGTTATTTTAAATGGTGGATCTTCCAGAACGCCGTTCATTCAAAAGCAATTGGTGTCTTTGTTGGGTTCCGAAGATAAAATTGCTAAGGTTGTCAACGCCGATGAAGCCTGTGCCTTGGGAACAGCTATTCAAGCTTACAACTGGAAGACATTGTCAAAAACTTCCCCACTTATTGTCAACGATAGAATTTTCAGAAGCTTTGAAGCGTCAGTAAGCGGTTCCGATGAGTTGATCACTATCTTTGAGAAAGGGTCGTTGTCTGGCAACGTTTCCTCGGTCTCATTGGGGCCACTCGCCGATCAATTGGATATCACCTTGTTTGAAGATGGACTGCCTTTTGTCAGCTTCAATATTTCTGGACTTGTGCAAAAATCCAAGTCTATGAAGTGCAAGCCAGAAAACAGAGAGTTATTTGGAACCTTTACCGTGGACAGAAGCAAATTATTTTCATTGTCGAAGGCAGTAATCAAATGTACTCTGGAAGATGAAGAGTCTGTGAATGAGAGCTCCACCGCATCTAACACCACTGCATCTAAAAAGGTAACTTCTGTCAATGTTGCGTTGCCCTCGAAGAAATTTACTAAGGTGAGACCATTGAACATGTTGGAGAAGCAGAAAATTTCGAAGCAATTGACTGATTTGAAACTTCGCGATTTGGAAAAGGTGAAGTTCGAGGAGACCAAGAATGTTTTGGAAAGCGCATGTTATGCTTTGCGGAACATGATTGAGGAGAACCGCGATATTCTCTCTGCTGAAGTTAAAGAAGAAATGCTTGAGGAATTGAGCGAGCTTGCAAGTGAAGTTGTTGAATGGTTAGAATTTGATGCTGATGAATCGGGAATCGAGGCCATTCACGAAAAAGCCAAAATGATTGCTGGCCACAGAAATAATGTTGAAAAAGTGATCAGAATGCAATTTGTTGATTTGTCTCAAAGCAGATTACAAGAGTTATACAAACAGTCTAGTGATATTGCAACACAAGTGCAAAATTTCTTGCTAGAGTTCGGCCAACAAGTCAGCCTGCTCAGAGAGAAATACGAAGCTGACTCAATCGACTTTTCTAAAGAAAACGAGAAGGTAATGAAGTTGATCTATGGGAAAGATAAGAAGGACAGCTTCAAGATGGATGGATTATTCTCATCGCTAAAACAAACATTGAAAGAGCTTTCTGCCGTTGTCGAGCTTCCTGAGAAGGAGTTCAATGCTGTTGAGAAAAGTTCATTATTCGACATGGCTGAGACAGTTCAGTATTTGATTGAAGAGATGCTGGAGGAAATTGCCACACTTAAATCCAATCATGAGAGTAGAATGGACTTTTTGCTGAGCCAATATCAAAAAATAAAAATGAGAAATGCCCAAAAAGAATTGAAGAAAAAGTTGAAAGAAGAAAAGGAGCTGGAAGAAGCCCAGGCCCTGACTGAAGATGGTGGTGAGACTTTCGATGAGACGGACACAAAAATGGAAAGCGTTGAGTCTGAGACTTTTGAATCCTCCAATGAGGTGCCTGGAGAGACTAATTCAGAATCCAATGAACTGGATGATTCATTGAAGCATGATGAATTATAGATTTTATAAATACCACTTGAACGTATAGTCGAAATGTATGGATGTACACGAATGCGAAATATCATATAGTGACAGGCGCGGAAGTGCATCTGGCATAAACTCATCAAGAGCTTAACATTTCTAATCCGAAACACCATGAGCAACGAGTATCCGTATTCTGGCGCAAACAGAGACCGCCGAGGATATCTGGAGAATTATGGCGGAAATCTGGGTGACAGACCGCCCAGAAACCGAGAGTACAGAGAGTATGATTCGAAAGAGAGAGAAATGAGAACAAGAGACACCAGAGGCCCCGACCCTAGAGCTAGAAGATATAATGACTACAGACAAGACCCCTATAGAGACCAACGATATGGAGATCGAGGATATAATCAAAGAGGTCGACTGAATGACAAGTATGTCCCAAGAAGAGATAAGTACAACAACCGGGGAGATTTCAGACACGAGAAGAGAGAGAGCCTCAACTCAGACGCCTCTTTAACAAAAGACGAAAAGATTGCCAAATACGAAAAAGTCCTTGTTGATCTATTAAAGTATCCAGCAGTGAACTTGTTTCCGGTTGAAAATTCCCAATGGGGTGTCAGGCCAAAAGGATTTGAAGAAGTTACTGCGCAAAGAGCTAAACTATCAGGTCTATTTCCTCTCCCGGGCTCCTCTCATCCATCTGAAAATCCAAAATTGGATGTTGCATTGAAAGAAGGCTCAGCAAAATCTGATGTGCTTTTGTCCACATCGAAAATCGACCCGCTTGATTCGAAGAACTCACGTACGGTGATTGTTACCGGTGTTGACTTCCTGAAAGTGGCCCATTCGAAGATTTCTGATTACATTGATAAATACGTTTGCTCTGCAGATTTGGAGGGCACGTTTCTTGATTCGAATATTGAGAAAACACAGAAAACACTTGATAACTCAGGCGTTGTTATTCAATTCAAAACTAGCATATGTGCTACTCTTGCAGTGACTTTGGACGGAAAGAATGTTCCCCCGGAACAACTAGGAACAGATTCTACTGATGGCTCGATTCTTCGTGTTGAAAGACCAGGTGAGTATGTTGTTCAGTGTCTTCCACCGTATTCCTCCACAAGTGATGACATCGATGAAAATGTTGTCGACAGCCCTCGCAAATTAACTGTATTTGTTGACAGTCTGGTAACAGAATCAGCCTTGTTAGATTCATTGCAGACTGTGGCCAAAGTGAAGTCATTCAAGCTTCTTCGAGCCGTCGGCACGAAAGAGGCGTTAGGTGTCGCTTTTGTCGAATTTTACGTCAACCCTAAGGAAAATCCTAACACCAAAACTGCATTAAATTTGATTACAAACTATGCACTGCAAGCAAAAAAACTAGATATCATCAATGATATTAAGTTTTCATGCATCAACGTTGGACAAAACGGCAGCACTGAAACTAGCATTCAAGATTGCCCAATTGACTTTAAAACATTGAAAGCAATGGTTCGGAACGAATATGTTCAGTTCCACCCAAAACTGAAAGTTATTCAACTTATAAATATAGCGACACCCGCAGAGTTATTCGACGAAGAAACATACAAGTTCATGACTGAGGATATATTAGAGGAAGCGAAAACATTCGGCAATGTGGTATCTCTTAAGATTCCCAAACCGAATAGTGAACCCTTGCCGGCAATCCAACTGGAAAATGAGCCAGGTGTTGGTAAAGTTTTTATTGAGTTTGAAGACGAAAAGACAGCTCTTAATGCGATTATGGGTATGGCTGGTCGCTCGTATAATGACAGGACTATAATTTGTGCATTTTACAGTCATTCTGATTATGTCAGGGGTTTGCTTTGAGAAAGCAATTGTTCTTGAAACCTTTTGATTTCCCCGGGGACACGGTCGTCGTACCCGTGTCTAACAATGAGGTCATAAAGCTCTTTTGGTATTTCGGGAATAAAACTCATGCTTAGTTTGATGATGTCGTTTTCTTCCAATGGAGGAAAACTTCTTAAAATCTTCATAGGTTGTACTGTCTGAAGAATGGCCGCTCTATTGATGATCAATTGTGCAACAATAAACAAAATGTTCATATGCGTTCCAAATGCAAATAAAAAGTCCCAGAGTTTAATGACCGATTTCAACGAAGGTGTACATGCACACAAAGTCAACACCGAGGGAAAGGCATAAATTTCAGCCTTCAAGAATTTTGAGTCAAGATAATCCCTAAGAGCGGGGTCTATTAGCTTCAAGACGATATCCACAAGAGTTAAAGCGGTGTGCACCCCATCCAAATTGGGTGTAATATACAACGGAATTTGATCTGTGACTAGGTGGTGAAGTAGAGCGAACGCCTGAGGTTCACTTTTGTGGCAAACATATGCTATGGGTGCTAGCAACACATTCATTCCTTGAACATACCCCACTTTATTCTGAGGAGTAGAAATAGCGATTGCCGCAAGGATTCTCATTAGAGAGTCTTCGCTAACTTTGGAGTGGAATACACGGTCATTCATCAACGTTCGGAAGGTATCGTTTTTGATCTTTTGGTACAACTCAGGAGGGAGCTTTCTAGGAATAGAGCTGATTAACTTGGAGTATTTGCGGACAGGGAAAACAGGGACTTTGCACATGATGAACCATATGTATGATCTATACGGACATTGTTCATATCCCTCTGGTATAGTCAAACCCTCGATCAAGATCATGTACCGGAGCTGGGAGAGACTATTCTCTAGAATGATCTGAGGCAGCTCGATGAACTGCTCTATACTGTCTTTTTTTCTTCCTCTGAAATCCATGGGGGTGGTGTTGTAAGCAAGTGAGAACACATAATCTGGAGAAACAATAATATGGATCCTGTATACACGGGGTAATCATGGCACCAAAGAGGGACAGTGCATTGGAAGTAGAAGATAGAGCCCGAGACAGGGCATATATATGCACTTGAACCATAGATTACAGCACGATCGGTATGACACTACAACCAGATATCCGATATAACTTGATTGCGAGCAGTTATCGCAGAAGTGGCGAGACTTCCGGGCGCCTGTGTGAATAAACAAATTTTCTCCCGTCCTTCAACACCTTTGCTCTATCTTTCCTCTTCAAATATGTAGCGGATAAGCTCCAATGTTGCGCAGGCGTTGCAATCATACTGGTGTGTTCTCCCAGAGCCTTATTGCCTGGCAGTACACAGGCAGAGAGCGTCGGGCCTGCACATCGACACACGCTTCAGTGGGAGAAAAATCGCAGAGCAGAGACTGAGCACATCTCTTCACCTAATGGCCATCACCGAAATCAAGGGATTCCAAATCCTCTCAGTGAGGCTACCGGAAAGTAACGGGACCCATTATATTTACTTTAGAAAGCATGATGTCAAAGGAAACCAGTCTGCAACGTCCCAGTATATTAGCGGTCGCCTGATGTTCGTCTTCAATCTTCCTATTGAAACCAATCTTACAACCTTGAAGAAATACTTCCAACAGGTAGCCATCGGCGCCACTCTTGAAACATACTACCCTAGTATGGTCACTGACTCAGAAGAAGATGTCTACATTGATCTCTCCCAATTAACGTCCGACATTGACTATCAGCAAGATGGCCACATTCTTGACATCACCCTGAAGTTGCCCAAGAACTGCGGTATCGTGACTTTCATCGACAAGGCTTCCTTCCAGCTTGCTTTCAACTCGTTGAAGAAGCTTTCTAATGACTCCAAAAGCACAAACTGGCCCATGGCCGCGTTGGGAAGCAAATTTTTGCTCGGAAAGTACAAGCAGCAAATTTATGACCCTGCAGAACTCGCAGCCTCTGTGTCCAGTGCTCTTTCAGACTTCAACCGTGCTGAACAAGAATCCAGGGAAGAGTTGAAGAGACTGACAGAGCTCGTGGACGAAGACGGCTTTACGTTAGTTGTGGGCTCGCACAGAAAAACCAAGGCAGGTATTATGGGCAAGCAAAAATACGCAGCAACCGTTGGTTCTGAAAATGCAAAGACGAAGATGAAGAAGAAGGAGAAGGAGGATTTCTACAGATTCCAGTTGAGAGAGAAGAAGAAGGCCGAAATGACCGATTTGTTGAAGAAGTTCAAGCAGGACCAGGAGAGAATAAAAATAATGAAGGAGAAGAAGCGGTTCAGACCTTACTGAGCATTCCAGACATTAGTAAACGTTCTGGCTCTTGCTACGCGGTCAAGCCGAGCAAATAGTTTGTACAATAGACATGAAGTTAATCGAGATATCACCTATGTTACTACTCGCGTGGATCGCGAATTCCATACCTGACACATACTTTGATCACTGTTGAAGCCAACCATGGACTACGATAAATTCATTGCGCAATTACCAGTGACTGGATCTTTTTCGTTTGATCCTTCCTCATTTGAGATTCTCTCAACGATCAGATACGACCCGGGTCTCACAGAAAGGGCCCCCACAACAGCAGACGATATCACAAAGAACAATTTGTTTGTTTTCACAGAACATGTGGAGAGGTTGAAGTACACCGTGGAGTACTTTTATTCTGCTTCAGACGAATTGAAAAAAGATTCTTTCCCGTTTGACATCAACGGAGACCATGTGTTTGCAGTAATTGTGGGAGCCATCAAAGATGCTCATGTTGACGTATCTAAACCGCTCAGAATAAGATTGCTTCTTTTGCTAGAAGGGAAGCTCAGGGTGGAATTGTACGACACTTTGCCTAGACCAAATCTTCTTGACGGATTGAGAGACGATTACCCAGAAGAGCTACGCTACGATATTTATGTCGATCGCACCCCGGTTCTCCCTTCCCCATTTACCTCGTTCAAAACTACAAGTCGGGATGTTTACAATGAAGCAAGAAAGCGAGCTCTTCCAGGAAAGTCACAGCGTGAGGAAGTTCTCTTGATAAATACCTGCGGAGAAGTTATGGAGGGCTCCATTACCAACATTGCAATCAAGACTAAAACTGGTGAATGGGTCACGCCACAGCTCACCTCGGGGTGTTTGTGCGGCGTAACTCGCCATTTCTTGCTACAAAAAGATGCTCTCAAGGAAGGAACGGTCTCCTCAGAGAGCCTCAAGATTGGACAAGATGTGTTATTGCTGAATGGTGTATTGGGGGTTGTCAGAGGCACAATCAGAGGATTTCTCTAGCCAGTGGATCAGATAAGAATGGAGGCAACGGTCAAATTCTGGAAGTCTCTGCTGAAGATGTGTCTATAAGTATCTATTTAGTTGACGAGGGTAGCGATCTCCCCATCATCGAAACCCATTATATACAAAATGTCACGCAAGGATTTGGTGTTTAAACAGCAGGGAGCTTCCTTCTGGACCTTGGGCTTGGCATTCCATGCCACACCCCATCCGGCAACGCTCATCATCTTCAAATCATTGGCTCCATCGCCCACTGCAACCGCTTGCGACACATCAATGCCATGCTTCCTTGCGATTTCAACCAAGAGCTCAGCCTTCTTCTCCCCGTTGACCACGTAGCCGGTCGTAGTACCATCAAGTTTGTTGTCCTTATCCAAACTCAAGGTGTTTGCGTATGCGTAGTCCAAACCTAACTGCTCCTTGACATGCGAGGCCAACGGAATAAAACCACCAGAGCAGACGGCCATGACCACACCCAAAGACTTCAACGCCTTGCAAAGCTCTCTAGCACCATTCGTGATTTGTATTTTTTCCTTCAACTCGTCCCAGAGAGTAGTGGCATCGATACCCTTCAACAACAACACTCTTTCGCGCAAGGATTCGTTGAAATCCAATTCGCCATTCATAGCTCTTTCGGTGATTTCTGCCACCTTGTCCTCAATATCGGCATATGCCGCAATCAATTCGATGACTTCTTGGTAGATCAAAGTCGAGTCCATGTCGAAAACGAACAATTTCTTGTTCTTTCTGCGGCTCGCTTCTTGGAAAAAGATGTCATAAGGAAGCTCTGGTGTCTCCATTTCTTTCTTGACCAAGAGAAGAGTCGCTTCGGGAGCGTCAGCATCGACCTCGAAATCAATGACTCTGTTGGGCGAGAGTTCGTTCTTAGAGAGAACCGCCAATTTCAATTTCGAAGTGACAAAGTTTTCAATCAGAGTCTGTTCATCGAGGGTCAAAGACTCGCCGCGAGCTATAAACGTAAGGTGGTGAGCCGCCATTCTTCTTGTCTTAGATAGCACGTTGATAAAGCCGATGTCGATATTCTGCACATGCGCGGGTTGAGTCAATCTCTAATTTGCACGCGGCTAACCACCCTCGCAGAAGATTATAAGAAGCGATAAAATAAAACAAGATATGAGGACTAAATATATTTTCTATAAGTCTAGGGCGCAGTGTGTTCGCGCTTCAAGTCGTATTCACTCAAGCCGATCCCGCCACCAAGCTTCTCATGGTTGGCTTTGTATAATGCTAGTTTTTTGTCTGCAATGCGGTTCATCTCCTTCCAGTAGATATCGTGAATATACTCAAAATCCAACATACCGTTGAACTCCTTATCTAAATGCTGTTTGGGCACAAAGTTTTCAAAGGGTTGATCATAAATGGTTTTCAGCCTCGTATAAGGATCAATGAAGGGACCAACGACCTTAAAGAACGTGTAACCAATCCAAGGAATGTTTGTAAAGAGACCACGGCCCAATCGTTCAGGGTAATGGTTCTGTAAAATATGCAAAACCTGTTTACAGATTCCGAGCGACGGAAATTTGGACGAGAGATTCAAATGGGCTGGCGCAGCCTTGAAGTCAATCAAAAGGGCCAACGTGTCCTGGCCTGCGGGCATATACTGAATCACTCTTTCCAACATGAACACCAAGTGTTGGACTTGTCTAATGGATGCACTCGTGTTCTGGTAGCCGTTTCTGAGATACAAGCATGGTCTGTTGTCCATGTCATAACCGACTATGAGGTTCTTTCCTGTGAGGTTCTCGGCTTCTACGAGATCGGGAGTGATAAGCTTGGACTTATCGGTATGCCCTGGGATGTCCACGACACAAAAGGTTCTTCTCCATATAATTGTTTCCTCCAATCTCTTGATGCAGTGGTCTACCTTCCATTTGGTGGCCCGCAAGTACCGCAAAAAGCACTCTTTGGTCAACCACGCCCTCTCCTCGGCCGTAACCGGGTATTTTGGGGCATCCGAGCTGTCATTTACGGGGATATCTCTTTTGATATATTCTTGGAAGTGGTCCAAAACCCGCTGGTATTTTTCTTCTTGTTCCAGGGTCAAATCAAACACTGGCGGCTTTATAGGGTTCAACGGCTCTTCAAATGGGACATGGCGTTTGATAAGTCCAGGCTTGGAGCTAGATGCGGATATCGACGTGGATTTGGATGAAACAGATGCCATGTCCAAGCTGTCGTTGCTTGCATTCGACAACTCCTTGTCCTTTCTTTTGAAAATCGCCATGATATGGAAGTAGAACAGAACGCGATAAAGCACCTGGCGCGAAGATATTTATACTGCGCCGGCACGGAAGATTTGGAGGGCCGATTGACAGATGCTTAACTCCTCGGCGACTTTTTATCTCCGCCGAAAAAAAAAAAAGTTAATCAACTTAGAGATGATTATATTTTTTCCACACGATGGATAATTATCTTATACTTCAGAGGGTGTACGAAAATTCTAGCCACTCATGTGTGTAGTAGAAACAATGGGTCAAATGTTCGCATTGCTTAAAATACACGTTATGCGAACAAGGTTATGAGATAGAGCTAGGTTTACAGATACTGTCAATAGAATAGAGTATATGTACTTTGAATAGACTGTAAATAGACTGCAAATATACTGCAAATATACTGCAAATATACTGCAAATATACTGCAAATAATTATTGCAATGTACGGAGGGCATAACCACTAGAAGGCAGTGAGGCGTGGGTACAGTAGAGCATGAAGATGCAGTCTGCTCCCGTTTCTACATACTCTCCGCTTCTCTTCCACCCCAGATGTCTGTGACAGTTCAAGCCTCATCTCAGACCAAGGAGGCTCCGGTAGACAAATCTTTCCTTCAGGAACTCATTGAGCAAAGAGTGGGTCAGCTAGATGACAAAAAGTCGTTTATCAGTGCCATCACCACCCAGTTAAGCATCAAGAGCTCCAAATACAAGTTTCTTGTGGAGGTGATTAGTGTCACATCAGCGACGAAGATTGACCTGGATTTCACCATCTCTTCTTCGGTTGGCGCCCTCTGGGACGACAATAGAGACGGCTATTGTACCTTCAAAGTTGTGACGGACCACATCCATCTTGTCAACGTCTACTGGGTATACGCGGACTAACTGCTCGACCGAGAGTTGAGTTTGTTGTGGATGAGATCGAGCAGGTCCCAAAAGTCAAGGAGTTCGCGAATTGGTGTTTTCTTTTCGTCGATGACGCAGTTGATGCGCAGAAGCACTTGCTGGATGTCGGGGTCTTCGTTGGGGCGAAACCGGCCGTGGCCTAATGTCTGTGGCTTCTGGGTAAATTGAATGTTCTTTGCAACGGGCTTCGCCTTATCTAAATGTAGTTCTTTCCTCTTTTGTTCCTGCTCTTCTCCGATGTGGGCGTGGAGTGCGGCAGTGGTTTTGGTGAAGTCGTGGAGATACTTGGAGTCCAGCTCGTATGCGGCTTGGAGCGCACGGTAGGAGGCCTCAAGCGCGTCAAGCTGCTTGAGTTCCGCCAGAAGATGTGTTTCACAAACTGCTTTCTTGTGTAGCACCAGGTCAATGCTGAGCGGGTCCAAGTCGGCAGGTGCCGAGCCCTTCATGCGGGTGTGGAGCGACTTGAGCGGCGGGAGTTTAGTGACGCTAAGCCGGGCCAAAAACGATCGCGTGCTTTTGTCGCTGAGCCAGTGCTGCGTGAGCACTCGCTGCGCCTCCAACACTTTGGCTCTCTGCGATGCACTGGCGCCATAGCGCTCGAGAACTTTATTCAGCGAAACGTCACACAAGTTCTCAAACGACTTGTAAGAGTCTCTGTCAAGTGGAGTCCAGAGCTTTTCTATAACTTTTCCCGCCACACGCTTGCGTACGCGCTCCTTGCGGACTCCCGCGATGGGATTGAAGTCAACTTCGGTGCGGCTTCTCTTGGTGGCACGGTCAACTGCCAACACGTTTGGCCGTTTCCGGGGTAGATCCTCGCTGTCGCTTGCGTCAGTGTGCGTGCGGGACGATGTGTCGCTAGTGTAGTCGGGTTCGGGGGTCTGTTCTCTGCTCAACACCAAGCTGGGTTCTGTGGGTGAGGTCGAGTGGGGGGCCGGGGACATGGGGGTGTGGATGGGTGTGTGTGCATTTGAGGAGACAGCAGACGGGACCGGTGTGGTTGTGTCTATGTTTGTGTCGGTGTTTGTGTCGGTGTTTGTGTCGGTGGTTGTCATGGTGTTTGTGATTGTTTGCGTGTTTGTGTGTGCATCAGTGTTTGCATGTGCATCAGTGTTCGTGTGTGCATCGGTGTTCGTGTTTGTGTTCGGACTTATGTTCATGGTATTGTCTGTTGTATTGTGATCTATATCTGCCACCGTTCTGTCCCTGTCTCCGATTCCTGTGTCGGGCTGGGCAGCGGGATCCATGGTGTAGTTGATAATTACTGTGCGCGCGTGCGATGCAAGTCTGTGCGATTACTCTTCCTGCTCCACATCCTCATCTCCGTTTGCCTTGTCTTTTCCGTTGACGTTTCCGTTGTCTTTTTCTTTGTCCTTTTCTTTGCCCTTTTCTTTGACCTTCTCTTTATTTCTTTCTTTTTCGTTCTTCTCCGCCACAGTCTTCACCTTCTTGTATGTCGATTCCACAACCTGTTGTAGTGTAGCCTCCTTAATCCCGTACCGGTGACAAAGGTACTCTCGCAAATGGCGCTCAGCCTCTGCCACTTCGGCCTCCAGCAATGGCCGCTCCTGCAAATCGAACTCCACCATAGTCAGCGTCTCATTTTCCTCCGTATTGTACGCCTCGAGCGCAAATATCCGGAACAACCGTCTCTCCATGGTGCCAAGTCGCTCGTCCTGGTCCTTGTCCACGAGAACGTCGTCCACCCACTGACAGTACTGCTCTGTCTGAGCCCGGCTGAGCCCGAGCAACTGCTGCGCGTCCATGTGGTGGTACTTGTGGTCGAAAAACGGGAGCTCCGACCTCTGGGTGTCGAGCCATGTGCCCCATTGCCGAGCGTCTGCCTGGTGCGGGTGGGCTGCGAGGTAGAGCTTAGCGGCAAGAAACACAAACGCCACAAACTGGCACTCGGGGAGGTTTTTCACTGCGGACGGCGTGCCGTCCACCATGATCTGCGCCCCGTGCACTAAAGCCACGAGCCGGTAGAACACCACCACGAGAAGCGGCGCCTCGCCGAGCCGCATATCGGCAAACACCACAAACGCAGGGGGAAGGAAGTGCTCCACCGGCACCGCCCACTCTGTTTTCTGCAACAGAACCTTGAGCCATCGGCAGATGCCGCGGTAGAAGAGGTTATCCACCGGTGCGGGACTATGGGCCAACAACGCCATGCCCGACATGGTCATAACCAGTGCCATGGGCTCGGGAAGGAGCTTGTAGAGGCCCATGTAGTGGAGACGGTTTCGCTTGAGCGCTGCAATGAACACATCCACGCTTACCGGGTGGTGGTTGAGCTGCCGCATCGCCAAGTAAAGAAACACATACAAGTCGAGGTTAGCGGGCAACGCGCTGGTGAGCGCAGCAGAAGCACACCGCATCCACACTAGCTTGACCATGGGCATGAGCTCGCGTTCGTACTGGGCCTGCTCCGTCGGCGTAAGATTGGGGAGGAATTCCTTCACTGCTTCCGGCACTAGTCGGCGTAAGAGAAACTGGAGACACTGGAGGTACTGGACGCGGCCGTCCTCACCATAGAGTCTTTTCTGTGTCGTCTGGGCTGCCTGCGATGCGCCAGACTGCGACACGCGGGCTCCAAAGCCGGTGTCGGTAAGCAGAACATTGAGTCTTCGGGTTTGGGTCACGGCGATGCCGTCGTCGTCGTCAAACTCGAAGTTGCCTTCCACCACATGGCCAAATTGGCAAAACTTGCGACCGGCACTCAGGCGGTAGAGCCGCGACCGGCAGTTGTCCACGCCACATACGGGGCCCCGGATCCAGGTGACCTGGGACATGAAGAGTAGGTGTAGTGGTTGTGTGCCGGATGATCTGGCGAGGACGAAGAGGTGGAGGATGAAGAGGTGGAACAAAATGTAAAACGGGTGATCGAGAAAGATGGGGATGGATAGAAAATGAGACGCTGTAGAGAGAGGAGAGAGGGCTTGTCTAATACTACCAGACGCTCTCGGGGTGTGTTCGGCAGCAGGAACTGACTATTGGAGAACGTAGCAGGTGCGAACAGTCGCGATGGATGCAACACTAGAACAGGGCCGCACCACAAAGTGGCGCAACAGCCAATTTTACCGCTGAAAGGACAAATGGCTCTGAGGGTTCGAGATTGGTTCATTCTTTTCCAAGCTATCCCAATGGGCGGTTTGTGTTGGTAAGCAGCATCTCCACGCACTTTTCGTCGACTCTGCACCGCACTCTTCACCGCACCACACTCTGCACCGCACTCTGCACCGCACTCTGCACCGCACTCTGCACCGCACTCTGCACCCCACTCTTCACCGCACCGCACCGCACTCTGCACCGCACTGCACCGCACTGCACCGCACGCTGCACCGCAGTCGGGACCTAGTGACCACTACACTACACATCAACATCCACACATATCCACACATATCTACACCTACTTACCATCACCGCAACACCCTCGATCTGTGTAAATCATCATGTAAATCTGCCGTTTTCGGCTGAGCTTTCTGGTTCACGATGTGGTGCCCACTACTTCCTCGTGGAGTGGCTGATTCGGTCTTTGATCAACGTGGTTGTGCACAAGCCGCCGCATGATGACGTGCGGAGGCTTCCTTAGACTACTGCTCATCACCACTAATCGCAACCCACCGAGCATCAGTTTCAGCTAATCGTCTCCTCCAATGGATAACGCCCCCAACATACGGCTCCCATCGTCGTCCTCCATCCCCGCCTCTATCCTAGCATCATCTCTTCCCAACAATTCAAACCCCCATAGCCGTGCCAAGGTACAGTCTCACGGCGCCAGAGGCCCGCGCGGGCTTACCACAGTGGAGCCCTGCACAAACAATCACCTCACTGCTGGTTACCAAGTGGCACTCTCCTTCAATTCCAACACTTCTTTCCACATCTTCAGGGCCTTCGTACGCAGTATGTAGCCCGGGTGGCCCGGTCCGCGACTTGACACCTACTCCCTCCAACCTGAAAGTGGATTTTTGTTTCGGCCAAGCTTTGTATACAGTAGCCGTTGGTTCTAACTCCGGCGCATCGCACCCCCGCTTTTGCGCCGTCGCCGTTACGGGCTCAGCTCTGCTTTTCGCCGAGCATGGGCTAAATGCCATTCTGCGAATTTTGCGGCAGCACCGTGGAAATTTCACGTTTCCGGCTCTGGTGGCACCATTCTTGGTCGCTGGCTCGGATCATGTCGGAACGGATATTGCGCACTGGTGGTTCTTCCGTATCTTGCTAATTGCCCCGCGTGCACCCCGGCTGGGCCGAAATCCTTCTATGATAGGCACTGACCGTCACTCTTCCGGCGATTGCGCTTTCTGCACCCAACGACTCCACTCAATCGCTTGCTGTGTGCAGTCGGGAACGTCTAGAACGTCATAATTTATTCTGTTGCTCTAGCAACCGAACGAAGCCCAGGGCTACCAATGGGTGCGAGCAGCCTCGGCGTCAGCCGTAGCCTACACTCGGCTCTGAGTCGAGAGAAATCGAGGGAAAACTTCCCATATAGAAACATGAGTGGCACCCCAGATTTTCCTCCGGCTCGGCCATTGCGACGCAAGCGCCATTTCGGGCTTTACAACATAGGGGAACAAACCTGGTCGGACCTGCAGGCGCATCACGCCGAAGCCATCTGAGGGGAACCAGATTACACATTGGCATAATCCCCACAATGGATTTTACCCGAGGGGAGGGGGTGGCCGCAAGTATAAATTGGGTGCTAACTTCGCCCTCGTCTCGGGGAGTTTTTTTTTTTTCGATTTATTCTCCGAGTTCTATTCCACCTTCAACATGATTAGAACCTCTTTTGCCAAGAATGCTGTCCGCAAGTCGTGGGCTCCATCTTTGATTAGATTGTACTCCAACTTGCCATTGACCGTCAATGTTACTTTGCCTAACGGCACTTCCTACGAGCAACCAACTGGTTTGTTCATCAACAACAAGTTTGTCTTGCCTCAACAGAAGAAGACGTTTGAAGTCATTTCCCCATCCACTGAGGAAGAGGTGACCCACGTGTACGAAGCCAGAGAGGAGGATGTGGATGTTGCCGTTAAGGCTGCTCAAGCTGCTTTCGATGGTGGCTGGTCCACCGCCGACCCATCTGTCAGAGCCGCTGCTTTGCACAAGTTGGCTAACTTGCTTGAGGCTAATGCTGAAACCTTGGCCGCGATTGAGTCTTTGGACAACGGTAAGTCGATTCAAAACGCCAGAGGCGATGTTGCGCTCGCCATTGGCTGTATTAGATCTACTGCCGGCTGGGCCGACAAGATCTTGGGTACCGTTGTGGAAACCGGTGACTCCCACTTCAACTTTACCAGAAGAGAGCCTTTGGGTGTCTGTGGTCAAATCATTCCTTGGAACTTCCCATTGTTGATGTTCACCTGGAAGGTTGCCCCAGCCATTGCCACTAACAACACCATTGTGTTGAAGACCTCCGAGACCACCCCATTATCTGCATTGTACGTGTGTAAGTTGATTGGTGACAACAACGTTCTCCCACCTGGTGTCTTGAACGTTGTCAACGGTTTTGGTAAGATTACCGGTAACGCTATCACCGACCACCCAACGATCAAAAAGGTTGCATTCACTGGTTCCACTGCTACCGGTAAGCACATTATGGCCAAGTGTGCTGGTACCTTGAAGAAGGTTACTTTGGAATTGGGTGGTAAGTCTCCTCACATTATCTTCAACGATGCTGACCTCGATGTTGCTGTTCAAAACGTTATCACCGGTATCTTCTACAACTCTGGTGAGGTATGCTGTGCTGGTTCCCGTTTGTACGTCCAAGAAGAAGTCTACGACCAATTCGTTGAGAAGTTTGTTTCTGCTGCCAAGAACGTCAAGGTTGGTAACCCATTCGACGAGGATGTGTTACAAGGTGCCCAAAACTCTTGGAACCAAATGTCCAAGATCTTGGGTTTCATTGAGACTGGTAAGAAAGAAGGTGCTACCTTGTTAGCTGGTGGTAAGAGAGCCGGTGACAAGGGTTTCTTTGTTGAGCCAACTGTTTTCGGAAATGTCACTGAAGACATGACCATTGTCAAGGAAGAAATCTTTGGCCCAGTCATTACTGTCCACAAGTTCAAGACTGTCGACGATGCTGTTAAGATGGCTAACGACTCTCAATACGGTTTGGCTGCTGGTATTCAATCCACTAACGTCAACACCTGTATCGATGTTGCCAGAAGAATCAAGGCAGGTACCGTCTGGGTTAACACTTACAACGACTTCCACCAAATGGTTCCATTCGGTGGTTTTGGCGCTTCTGGTGTTGGCAGAGAAATGGGTAAGGAGGTCTTGGACAACTACACCCAGGTCAAGGCTGTCAGAATGGCCATCCACAAGTAAATACCACGATCAAACGTTCTGATGTGCAATAATAAGATATATTCATGATGAATTTTGTAGACTAACGTGCCCGCGCGGTATTTGTGTGGCGACTGCAAAGTGTGCTGTGCTTTTTGTAGATCAGCTAGTCTTGCGCTGCCGAAAGAGAAGATAATTTTGGTTGATTTCAGCTTCAATAAATTGCTGGTCCGTAATCCAAACTCTAATAGCTAGTATCTGGCTACAAGGCAGAGTGATCTCCTTTGAGGTTTGGGTGCAAATGTGCCTACACCTAATATTAATTATTACAGAGAGCAAATTTTCAACTAGTTCCAAAGTTAACGAAAATTCTTTTCATCTACTGAACATTTAACACTCTTCACTTAAATTTTCAACTTTCCATCTCATTGGCGTAAATTGCCTAGCTGGCTAAGAGCTCCAGGGAACAACGAGGAAACTTTGTGAAGAATTGGCCTCCACAAGCATCATTACACCAGTAGTGGAACATCTCTACACCAGCTTACGAACACCTTTACACCAGCAAAAGGACAACCACTACGATCACTCAACAGTATTAGTATATCTGACTGTCTGAGCGATAGTGATTAAGTTTGAGACATGGTGCACCAGCAGTCTAACATCACGTGGGGGTGGGACGACAGATTCCTTCCGTTGGGGTGTGGTGTGCATAGTAAGTGATAGTATCACACACGTGGTTGTTGTGACTGCTTTATTCTCGCCGCACCAGTGCCTCACACCTGCACAGGGTAGTATTCGCTCCAGCGAAAAAACTAAAAAACTTTTGAGAAATTTTTCATTCCTTTGTCCTAATAACTTTCACCGAGATTATCAAGATGGTATGTGTGCTCAAACAACGCTGACCGACTGTGAATCAAGAATCTTCACCACTTCAAAGCTATTTCCCTATCCTTGTTATCCTTGTTCCTTTTCCTTCTTGCCGTGGATGTCTCGCTACCGAGAATCTCATATCGTCCAACCATCCAGTCATGTTCACTCCTCTTTGAACACAATACTAACAGATTAGAGTGACTCCGTTACTATCAGAACTAGAAAGGTTATCACCAACCCATTGTTGGCTAGAAGACAATTCGTCATTGACGTCTTGCACCCAAACAGAGCCAACGTCTCCAAGGATGAGTTGAGAGAGAGATTGGCTGAGTTGTACAAGGCTGACAAGGACGCTGTCTCTGTTTTCGGTTTCAGAACCCAATTCGGTGGTGGAAAGTCCACTGGTTTCGGTTTGGTTTACCAATCCGTTGCTGATGCCAAGAGATTCGAGCCAGCTTACAGATTGGTGAGATACGGTTTGGCTGAGAAGGTTGAGAAGCCTTCCAGACAACAAAGAAAGCAAAAGAAGAACAGAGACAAGAAGATCTTTGGTACTGCTACCACCCACGCCAAGAAGATTGCTAAGAGAAACGCTGAATAAGCTCTTTAATGCCTTCATGACCCTTAAAGAATATTTGTCCCCTGATAATAATCATTTGATTTTGTATACTAAATAGTATCATTGTGGTGTATTATTTCTTTTCGGGATGCATATACTATTTACCAATAAAGAATCAAATCCATGTACTGATGATGTAGTCCGTGTTGCCCATTATTGTCAAGTTGGCCAATACCGCAGTTTAGTGATTGGGGTAGTTGGGCCGTGAGCTGTGGTCAGCTTGTGCTCTACGGAGAGGTCCAAATTATCTTGTATTATGATACATCTAATCAGATATTCCAGTCTCATCGATATCTGATCCATAGTTCCGTTCAAACGGATCGGGGCCTGGGGCCGCATTGTCGTCTGTCTCCGGGTATGTGCCAATCCAGTAGCACGGGGTATCGAGGCGCGCACGATTCTGCTGCAAGAAGGTGGTCTTGTCCGCCACGTGGTCGTAGGCGGAACCGGTGATAATTTCAAAGAGTGCTTTGAAGTAGCGGATCAACGATCTAAGCCCACGGAGGTAGCCCATGTCCGGGAGGTGGGGATGCTTGGGCGGTTTGTTGAACTCCGCGGAGTGGGCGTCGGTTGCGATGACGCTCTGGGCAAAATCGATAATGTGCACTTTCACCGGGCCCGGGCCAGAGGTGTCGGTTGGGGCCCCATCGTAGGTCAACAAGATGGACGACCCATACATGCGGTAGCCGTGTAATGACTCGAAGTTGACGAACAACTCCTGCAACTGCTCGATAATGTGCGGTAGACGCGAAGCAACCGAGTACTGCGACACGCCGTCGTACAAGAACTTGGCCAAGATCTTGGCAAACGGCTTGCCGCTGCGCAACTCGCGACCAAAGTACTTGTCGCGCATAAAGTACCGATGCCGGGGAAGGTCCCACACTTGCAACCCACACATGCGCACGCCGAGCTCGCGCGACGTGGTGGAGCGGCACTTTTCGCGCTGCGATGCCTGCTTCTTGTCGGTAGCGTCAACGCCGTACTGGCGCGTGCCCATCTTGAGGTCTAACGCGCATGGCTTGTGTAGGTTGGCGGTCAAGTCCTCGAGGAGGATGTAGCGCTCAAACCGCGTGTGTTTGCGAGGCACCACCGCGCGCCGGCGGTCGGAGCCATTGTCGTCGTCCATGTCGAAGATGTCGTCGCCTTCCGG
This sequence comes from Clavispora vitiphila, assembly GCA_030557995.1. NCBI lineage: Eukaryota > Fungi > Ascomycota > Pichiomycetes > Serinales > Metschnikowiaceae > Clavispora > Clavispora vitiphila. The sequence goes on from JANIJR010000007.1 coordinate 380,407, forward strand.
GCGCCACTGTTGCGGCGTGAACACCTCCAGAATCACCTGCGCCTGCAAGTCGGTGTTGACCGACGTGGCGCCGTAGTCGGGCGCGGAGTCGTGCGGCGAGAGCAAGAGGCCATCGAAGCCGCTGACATCGGGCGCGGAGTTAGAGTACCGCTGCCACAACCGGTCGGGGATTATGTGGCGGTTGTCGTCCAACGACACCTCGGGGGTGGGGACGGCGATGCGCGAGCGCGACTTGTAATCTGGGAATGACGGCCGGCGCGGCTGGGCCGCGCGGCTGGGCGGCTGAGTGTGGGGCGAGTTGGGTGGCAGCAGGGGGGATGCATTCGGGCTGGTGGGCTCGAGGTCAGGGTCGTCGTCGTCTTGGTCATCAGTTGCATCCTCCTCCACGATACTGGAGTACCGCACGTTGAGCACACCAATGTACTTGGGCATGAACTTGAGGAGGCCGAGGTGGCGCCGCTCAATCGCCTCGTACCAGAGATTCTCGCGATTCATGAGCGCCTTGCACACGGCACGGCGACTAAAGCGGAAGATGGCAGTGTGACCGCCCACCTTGTTCTTGAACGGGCGGAGCTCCACCGACAACGGGTAAGACGAGCCCGGGGGCCTTTCGTCCGGCCCAGTGTGAGTACTGTGTCTGGGCTCTGTCTGTGTCTGTGCCTGTGTCCGTGTTTGTGGTTGTGGCTGTGCATGCTTGTGGATCTTGGTGATGTCGCCGTGGCTGCCGTGGTCAAACTCCACGTCCGCAGTCAAGTGCTGGAGGCTGTCGGCGGGCGTCTCCTTGATGGGGGTGTGCGGGAAGTAGGTTGCAGACGAAACCGGCTCGAGCAACGGGTGGCTAGGGGAGGTGCGGCCGGGCTCAGGCACCGCGGCGGCAAAGTCGTCGTCGGCCTCGCCGTCGCCGCGAAAGAGCCGGAGCGAGTGCGCCGCCTTGCGTCCGGTCACCACTGGGACAGGCTCATCCTGCGGAGGCGTCGGTGTTGGGGGGTTTACACGCTCCATGATGGTACAAGTGGGAGAAGGTGGGATGGGCGCATGGGCTGGGGCTAGGGTGGAATCCGCTGGGGAGCAGTGAAGAAGTGGATGTGACTGGCGGTACCGGTGGGGTGGGAGCGGGCGGTAACGTGCGTGTGGCGCTGGTGCACGGTGGGCCAGATGGGATGGAGTTGTTTGGGTGGTTTTTTTTGGTCTGTGCCAGCACAGGTTTTTTCGCGGTGCGGGTCGGGCCATACCTACGTCCGAGGAGGGTGGTGTTGCGGTGGCTACTACTGCTACGGTGGAGGCGCGGGGTGGTTTTTTGCCGTTCGTTTCGTTTTTGGGGCTACCAGTGGGCCGGGGCTGGTGTGTGAGTGGAACCGTGCTGGTGTGCGCGGTGGGTGCAACGTGCGAGGCCATGTGGGTAATAACCGTTGCGCGGTTGATTGCACCGGGTGGGCTAGAGACTGGCGCGGTGCGGCTGTTCTGCGCCGTGTCTAAGTGGCTCTGTCAATCTCCTAGTTGGGTCGGGCTCCGTTCCTTCGTCGGCACTCTGGTTGTCTTTGAATGTAGTGCTTGTACTGCCGTGGTTTTTTCATGAGCCGTGCCTGTGGTGATTTTCGACTCGGCCTCCACCTCTCCCATCGCCTGCCTATTACCTCTGCACCTCTCCATCTTCATCTACACCTTGTTCAATCTTCGAGTCTTCGCCTGTCCTTCGACCTCTTTTCCTCCATCTCTAGCGGTGTCCTCGGCTGTGCACGGGGTTGAAGGCAGTGCGGCGCGATTGCGGCGCAATCGGCGACGCAAGGTACAGGTTGAGGCGCTGTTCTGTCTCACCACCTCTCTCTCTCTCTCTCTCTCTCTCTCTCTCTCTCTCTCTCTCCCTCTCTTTCTCCCTCTCTCTCCCTCTCTCTCTCCCTGTCTACCTGTCATTCTTTCTCTCGGTCATTGCTCAATTCTTCCCTTCCACTAGTCTGCTCTGTGAATGCTCCTTGCTTGGGCGTTTTTTGTTGTATCATGCCTCGCATATAAAGCTTCCTTCGTGTGGGACGATTCCGCCGACGCTCTCGACAGTGTAGCACAATTGGCAGAGGCCGCAAATGACGCTGCCCGCCACGCTCTCGACCAAGGAACCCCTTTTGAGCTTGTGGTCCGAAAACCGCCGGCCGCACTGTCCTCGCCAGAAAATGCTACGTTCTTGGTGCTCTGTCGCGACTACGAAGTGTACGAACTTCTCGAAACTGTGCAGAGCGTGCAAGACCGCTATAACCACCGATTCCACCACGACTGGGTGTTTCTCAACGATGATGTGTTTCTGGACCAGTTCATTGTGTATCTCTCGCTGCACATCCCTCACGGCACGTTGACGTTTGCCCAAGTGCCGCCCGAACACTGGCTGTACCCCAGCTGGCTCAACCAAACGCTTGCAGCAGAAAAGCGACATCAGTTGCATCTCCAGGACGTGGTGTACGCACAAAGTGAGTCCTACCGTCACATGTGCCGCTTCTACCTGGGCTTCTTCTACAAACACCCGCTGGTACGCCAGTACCAGTACTACTGGCGGTTGGAGCCCGGCGTACGCTTCTACTGCGATATAGACTACGATGTATTTGCTTTCATGCGCTCCAAGGGCAAATTGTATGGCTTTGCTTTGTCTATGTTCGAGTACAGTGCCACCATCCCGCTGCTCTGGGATACTGTCACTAACCACTTTGTCTCTATCCCGGGTCCGGGGCCCCAGTTGCTAGATCTTGTGCGGAATCCGGGCGTCAATGGCACCTACAACTTGTGCCATTTCTGGCTGAACTTTGAGATCGCCAGCCTTGAGTTCTTTCAGTCGCCGGAATATGAAGCGTACTTCGCGGCTTTGGATCGCACCGGCGGCTTCTTTTACGAGCGCTGGGGTGATGGACCGGTCCACACACTTGCAGTCTCGTGGTTATTGACCCAGCTGGAAGTGTGGTGGTTTAGCGACATGGGCTACTACCATCCACCGTACTTGCAATGTCCTCAGGGCCCCCAGTTTGTAGCTGGAAAGTGTTCATGTGACCAGGCGAGAGACTTCACCTATGACTACTTGAGCTGCACACCACACATATTGCAGGTGTTAGGATTGCAATTGTGAATGTTTCCGATAGAGGGTGTAGCATGCCCACATTAACCGGTCTACAGAGCAATCAAGATGACAGTATTTGGAATTTTGTTATCAAAAATCATAAGGGCGAGCATTCCAACGAAAAAATGTGGACACTGGCGGTGAACAATCAGAGCCCCGGTTTTGTTTTGGACTACTGGTGTTCTGCATAGTATATTGATGGGTTACATGTACATAGGTACTAACAGTTAGATAATGCATTAGGAAAAAGTTGAATACTTCAATGGGTCATCTTAGTGCAATAAGCACTCTCTACTTTCAAGAACCAAGGAATTCCTACCGCGTTATTATAGAAATAGGAAAATCCGGTGTTTATGCTTCGCCTCTTCCATCTACTCTTTTTATTATCGTGCTAGGTTCCTGCCGCAGTCTCGGCTACTTTTGCTCATATACCATAATAGTGCAAACCGCGACTGTATGCACCGCTTTGCGAAAAAGGCGCGGCCGCGCGAGAGTATTCGAAGGACACATCATGCGGTTACGCGAATTCGAACGCAAATTTTCCAAGGTCAGATGCTCGCGTAATCTTGCACGAGTTGCAGTGCAATAAGAAGTACTTAAGACCTCTTCATGAGTCCAACTCAAAACTCTGGAAGTGTAAGAAAGTGCTCTTGACAATTCCCACTTCGCATCTGCCTCTCTACTTGACCTAAAAATATCAAATCTGTGACACGCCGGCCAGTTGAAATATCTTCTTCGCGCGACAAATACATTTTCAGCTTGGTGTTCATATACACAAAACGTCCGCCCTACCTGCTTGTGTGCGCAAGTCGTAAATTTGAATTGTGCCGGCCAGAGTTCTTGGAAGACCCTTTTGTTATAAAATTATTCCCATGGTTTGTGTCCCTGCTTTGCATATTGTATTTTCCACGTATAGTATTGTTGGTGGTTTGGAGCGATTGGATTTCCGCAGCTATAATTGGTTTGTCGCAACCCATCCCTCCGTGCGGCCCGCAAATTGGCTTGTGAACCCAAACGGAAAATTAGAAAATTTAACGGCCTGATCTTGTTCTATTTTTATACGACGACCGCAGCGCAGATCCCCGCCGCCATTTTGTCGTCCTGGTAGACAGCACCGTCCTAAGATGCTACAAGATCATTTGGTTGGCGCAGAGGCAAAATTGGAAAAGAAACGTGTGTAAACACGCTCTTTTTCATAGGTGGGCCCCGTCAACCCAAATTTCTGTCGATGTAGTGCGCAACCACCACCCCAATTGTACTAGGGCTCTAACCCATTTTTTGGTGAAATTAAGCGACGCGTCTGCGTGGCGACTCTATACCCTGAAGTCTAACGTTTCTTTCCTACGCTAGTGAGCGTCCCCCAAGCCAACATTGAAAGTCTGGTCGCAATGGGGAAAAAAGAAGTGAGCCTTCATATAACGCTATAGCCCCCACCGCGTCCAGAGGACCTACTCTCTGTACACCGTCGTGTTTCTTCCGACTTTTCCTACCAGTCGCTGGATTTTTTAGACGGGGGGTTCCTTACACTTGCGCACAACATTAAATCCATGGGTCTAACTCAAGCAATCATGGTTCGGTTGCGGATCCACCGCCGGCGGCACAAACAACTTATTGTTCTTGCATCGCTCGCCACTGTCATCATGTTCATCTTGGTTGCATGGTCATCGACTGCCTCCTCATCCTCCTCGTCTGATGTATCCTCCTCATCCTCCTCAAGCTGCTCATATCTCCCAGGCTTCTTGTGCGGTTTGTTCTTTATTTTTGATACGCCTGCTTCAGTTGAAACTGCTCATCGAGATCGGAAACCAGAGCCTATGGTGCTGAACACCGATGAACAGGACGAGATCAATGCGCTCAAACTCAAGCACATCAATTCATACTTCAAGGGCGCTGATGCGGACAGATTGGCAATGGCGCACAAATTCTATGCCAACATCTTGGAGGACATTGTCGCTGCCAAACCATCCTGCAGCCCGTTGGAAAAATACAAGAACGGCAAGTGTCTGGCAGAACGATTCGAGACCAGTCCTGATAAGCCTATGTACACTGAGAAATACCTCGAGGGCTTTTTGCAGCTTGATAAGTCTCAGCTCGATGCCATGACTGCGTCCCACAAGTATGTGTTTGACCGTCTTCCCAATCAAGCCCCTAAGGGTCTTTATGCCAACGATGGTATCGTTTACGTAGGGGGAGGTAGATTCAACTGGTTGACATTGCTCTCCGTCAGAGCTATGAGAGCAGCTGGTTGTCAGTTGCCGGTGGAGATCTTGATCCCCACTTTGGAGGAGTACGAGCTCGAGTTATGCTCGCGCATTTTTCCCGCTATGAACGCAAAGTGTATTCTCTTGTCTTCTTCCCTTTACGGCGACGAAAAGCATTTGGATTTGACCTTTAAGGGCTACCAGTACAAGTCTTTGGCTATCTTGTTGTCCAGTTTCGAGAATGTGTTGTTGATGGACAGTGACAACCTTCCAACCTACTCTCCCGAGCACCTCTTTAATTCCGAACCTTTTGTCTCCTCTGGTTTGGTTGTGTGGCCCGATTTTTGGCAGCGGTCCACCTCTCCAGATTACTTCAGAATTGCCGGAGTCGAGATAAGCAAGACAAAATTGCTCGACAAATACTCGGAAAGTTACGGTGGGTACCTTCCACAGAAAGTTACTGATCCGCTCGACTGGCTCAATGCTCCCTACCATGAGCGTGAGGGTGCTATCCCCAACCCATCATCGGAATCCGGACAATTAATGATCTCCAAAAAGACCCACATGAAGGAAATCCTCTTGGCGTTGTACTACAACCTGTACGGGCCCGGTTACTATTACCCGTTGTTTTCTCAAGGTGCTCAAGGTGAAGGTGATAAGGAGACTTTTTTGGCCGCTACCGTTGTTACAAAAGGTAAATACTACCAGGTTGGACGGTTTTTGGCAGCATTGGGAAACTTCAGAGACAATCAGTTTAATGGAAAAGCAATGGGTCAGTTTGATCCAACCGAAGATTTGGAGTGGAATCTTCAAAAGAAGAAAATCTTGAACACGATGGGGGAGGAAGAAGCCAAAGAGACTATTAGTAAGCTTAAGGGGCCAAGAATCATTTTTGTCCACGCCAACTTCCCTAAGCTTGATCCTTGGGAACTCTTCAAGCTGCATCAGACCTCGGATGAAGAAGGAAATCGCTACAGGCTTTATGGAAATAATATGAGAAGGAGCGCAGGTACTGATTTTGAGTTGAATACCTGGAACCACATGCAAGTACTCTTGTGTGACATGCATTTGAACTTGGAACATTTCAAAGATGTTAACAGAAAGCAGCTTTGTAAGGAGGTGGAGGAGCAGATTGAATTTTTGATCAATTCCCAAGACCAGTTGGAGTGAATAATTTATTCTTGTGATTACATGCCAAATAACGCATTCAATTAAATATTGTTATAATTTAAATAGCTTTAATGACCTTTTTATTCCAGTCAATTCAGTTTCCAGACTGCACACAGTGGTGAGCGTATCAAACCAACTCCTACACGATATCCACGAACTAAAAACACAACCTACTTAATTCACCTTGAGAATGGCTGTTCGCTTCACATTTTTGTTATCACGGCAAGGAAAAGTGCGGTTGTCTAAATGGTATCAGACAAGCAGTCAAAAAGACAAGGGGAAAATCACAAATGAACTAACGACAATTATTTTGGCCCGCCGAGCCAAAATGTGCAATATCCTAGAGTATAAAGACATGAAGATTGTATATCGCCGATATGCGTCATTATTCTTCGTTATGGGAATTGATGTACTGGATAATGGGTTGGCCACTCTCGAGATCATCCATCGTTATGTTGAGCAAATGGACAAGTTATATGGAAATGTGTGCGAGTTGGACATTATCTTTGGCTTTTCTAAGGCTTACCACATCCTTGACGAGCTAATCTTGGATGGATACATCATGGAGTCCTCTAAGAAAGAGGTGGTGAGAAAGGTGAGTCAGCAGGACGAGTTGGAAAGAATGGACGAGTTTGAAAACATATTGGCATGAAATATCCAATGTTCATCTAAGGGGTAATTAAGAGAGAAAAAATATATGTATAGACTTAACCGTTCAAGTAACTTAGCCCTTCTGGTTTTGGAATTTCTCCCGTGCCTAAGCTTCCAGCAGAACAAGTTACCATGTCAAGAAATGCACCCCAGATTTCAATAAGAAGAAAAAGAAAAGAGGGCTTTATTTCTGCCATTACATTTACTGCAATTTTTTACAATACCTTGTAGGTACTTGTCGTCGGATTCTGGTGTTTCTGTGGCTAAAGCCAAGGCCAGGCGGGTTTCTAAACACCTGTACACCATGATCTTCCTGCGCGGACTGAATGCGATGCCCTCATCTAAAGAAAGATATCCATTACTGCCAAATTGAATGTCTGACGACGAAGGATACGATATCGCTGGTTCCTTGGCCCTTGTCGGCAAAGATGTTGAGTCAAGCTCAGACTCTGACTCTGGCTTTTCCGATTTTGAAAATGAAGATATCCAAGACGTGATCTCTGACAATGAAGAAGAGAAACCCAAGCCAGCTCAGAAGAAGGGCAAGGCGATGCCACAAGTCACGGATAAATCTTTTCCATCTTTAGAACTTTCTGATGACGAGGACTCTGCTGAGAAAGACAGCAAAGATATTGCCAGCTATTTTGCTGTTAACAACCCCAACGCTAAGAAGGCGAAGGCAGGCACATTTGCGTCATTCGGACTTTCCAAATTTATCTTGTCTAACATCTCCAAGAAGGGATACAGACAGCCCACTCCAATTCAAAGAAAGACCATTCCCTTGATTATGGAAAACCGTGATGTTGTGGGTATGGCCAGAACAGGTTCGGGTAAGACTGCTGCTTTTACTTTACCTGTGATTGAGAAGTTGAAGTCTCACAGTGCCAAGGTCGGTGTCCGTGCAGTCATTTTGTCTCCTTCGAGAGAGTTGGCTTCGCAAACCTTTAAGCAAGTGAAAGAATTCAGTAAGGGTACGGATTTGAGATCCATCGTGCTCATTGGTGGTGACTCTTTGGAAGAGCAATTTTCTTCTATGATGTCTAATCCCGACATTATTGTGGCCACTCCAGGTAGATTTTTGCACTTGAAGGTTGAAATGCAGCTAGACTTGAGTACGGTCGAGTACATCGTGTTTGATGAGGCTGACCGTTTGTTTGAGATGGGTTTTGCTGAACAATTGAATGAATTGTTAGCTGCTTTGCCAACTTCGAGACAATCCTTGTTGTTTTCTGCTACTTTGCCAAGAACGCTTATCGATTTTGCTAAGGCGGGGTTGACCAATCCTGTTTTGGTGAGATTGGATGCCGAGGCCAAGGTTTCGGATCTTTTGCAGATGGCTTTTTTCTCTACTAGAAAAGCCGAGAGAGAAGCGTCTCTCTTATGTATCCTCGAAGATGTTATCAAGATGCCATTAGCGACTGAAGAACAAATTGTGAAAATTAAGAGAGAGAGCAAAAAGGCAGATGAACTCTCTGATGAAGAAGATGAGGTTCAGGATGGAGACAAGAAGAAGAGAAAAAGATTCAAGAAAGAAAGATTACCACCTGCTAATGTTTTGCCTTCCCCTCATTCTACCATTGTTTTTGTGCCAACGAAGCATCACGTTGAATACGTTACTGGCTTGTTGCGGGATGCGGGATACTTGGTTTCGTACATTTATGGTTCATTGGACCAGCGTGCCAGAAAAGAGCAACTTTATCGGTTCAGAATCGGTCTTACTACCTTGTTGGTGGTCACTGATGTTGCTGCTCGTGGTATTGATATTCCAATTTTGGCTAACGTTATCAACTACACTTTGCCAGGTTCCTCTAAAATTTTTATTCATAGAGTTGGTAGAACTGCAAGAGCTGGTAATAAGGGTTGGGCATACTCCATCGTGAATGAGCAAGAAGCTCCTTATTTACTTGACTTGGAATTATTCTTGGGAAAGAAAATCTTGCTAACTTCTATGCACGAGAAGAAATGTGAGTTGCTCAAAGCTTCTAAGGGTACCGACTACGTTGAGCCTAAGATTTCTTACACTGACAGAATTGTCTTGGGTTCGCTTCCGCGTGTTCAATTGGAAAACTGCCAGGAAATGTTTGAATCCCTTCTTCGTCACAATTATGATTTAAAAGTGATTAAAGACGTTGCTGCTAAAGGTGAAAAGCTATACTACCGCACAAGACAAGCTGCATCGACAGAATCTGTGAAAAGAACGAAAGAGTTGATGCAGACCGGTGCATGGGATGATCAACACGTCATTTTTGGTCCTAATTTGGAGAAGGAGAAAGAAAACTTCCTTGCTAAGTTGGCGAACAGAAACATTAAGGAGACTGTCTTTGAGTACTCAAAGAAAGGAAGAGAGAAGGAAGAGGACTCCCTTGTGACTTTAATGCAAAGAAGAAGACGTCAAATTGCCCCTCTCCAAAGAAAGGTCAAAGAGAGAAGAGAGCTTCTTGAAAAAGAAAGAATTGCAGGTTTGAGGCACACAATTGAGGATGAAATTTTGAAGGGCGATGCGGGTGAAGTAGGTTATTCTGTGGCTGCTATTGAAGCTGATGAAGAGGAGCTTCAGGACGCTTTTGAAGACGCAGATCAAATCCACAAAAAGACTAAGGAAAAGAAGAGTTTCAGAGATCCTCAATTTTACTTAAGTCATCATGCTCCCGCTGATTCTATTCAAGACCTGCAGTTGGCCTTGCATTCTTCTTTTGCTAATGACGCTGCTAAAGCCACTTTCGACTTGGATAATGATGATAAATCTCAAAAGAATAGTCAAGTTATGAAATGGGACAAGAAGAAGGGCAAATACATCAACCAACACTCTGTTGAAGGAAAGAAGTACATCATAGGTGAGAGTGGTCAACGTATTCCTGCTTCCTTTAGGTCTGGCCGGTTTGACGATTGGAAGAAGAAGAGAAACATCCTGTCCATCTCCACTGGAATGCAAGAATCTGCCGATTCTGGAAATGACAATAAGAGATTCAAGCACAAGAAGAGAGATGCGCCCAAGGCTCCAGATAAATACAGAGATGACTACCACAAGCAAAAGCAAAAGCTCACTAAGGCTCTTGATTCTGGTATCAATGTGAAGGGATTCAACAAGCCAGGTCAGAGACAAGAAATGAGATCGACTGAGCAAATTAGAAAGGCGAGACAGGTGAAGGAACAAAGAAAGGCAAAGAACGCACGTCCTAGCAAGAGACGGTAGCTCGCTACAAATATATTGGAGTAAATATTTGAAAAAACGCATATAACAACTACAAATTTTAGACATCTTGCATTTATTCTTTTCAGTATTTCAGATTTGAGGACTGGGATCTTATAACAACTTCATTTTTTTTTTTTCTTTTTTTATTTGAACCGTAAAGTCTTAAACAATACTTATTACGCATCTCGCCCAAAGATATAGCCATTAGAACATCTATCTATCTTCTTCCTCCCTTACTGTAAGGATGGTACCCACGATTTCTATAACCTCCTCTTCCTTTTCCTCCACTGTTAGGACCAGTTGGTGGTGCTCTTCTTGGGCCCTTTGGTAAGTTTAGGCCACGTTTGTCACCGCCGCCTTGACGGTTATTGAAGCGATCGCGTCTGTAGTCGTCACGGGGACCATCTGGACGTCCGTGGTCTCCTCGAGGGCCCTCAGGACGTCCGTAATCTCCTCTAGGGCCTTCTGGTCTGCTGTATCCTCCAGGTCCTTCAGGAATTTGAGGAGTCTGTCTTTGCTGCTCTTGACCTTGTTGAGGGTTCAAAGGTTGTTGATCAGGTTGTTCCGATTGTTGAGCATCCCCTTGTTCTTGGCCCGAGGCTTGCTGTTGCTGCTGGAACATATACCATTGTTGCATTCTTTGCCAGTACTCCTGCATCATCTCCGGGGATGCACCTTGGAAGTTTGGCATGTTCTGAGCAAATTGCATTTGGTACTGACCGTAGGCATTGGCGTATGGATTGTACTGCTGTTGCATCAGTTGTTGTTGTTGTTGTTGGTTTTGTTGGTTTTGTTGATCTTGTCCCCTTGGCTCCGCACGCTTAACTTCCATGGCCTTGCCTTTTAAAGTTAAATATTTGTTGACACAAACCCTATCTACTGCATCCGGAGAATCGTACGTAATGAATCCAAAGCCTCTGGATCTACCGGTGTCTTTATCAATCATAAGTTGCGCATCAATGATATGGCCAAATTGAGAGAAAAAATCGTTGAAATCTCTCTCGTTCACCAATGGGTCAATACCACCCACAAAGATTTTCCCCACCTTGTCTTGTTCTTCTCTGGCAATGGCTCTTTTAGGATCGATCAACTTGCCATCCAAAATGTGGTCCTTTTTGATCACCTCATCCACCGCTCTTGGGTCTTTAAAGGTTAAGAATCCGAATCCTCGAGACCTGCCGGTGCTCGCATCCTTCATGATGGTGTAGTCCAAAATTTCACCGTATTTTGAGAAGTAAGACACCAAGCCATCCTCAGTAGTATCCCAGTTGAGACCTCCGATAAACATCTTTCCACTGTCTCTACCCAAGTTTGAGGGTGCCAACTTCAGAGCATCATTCTGGTACTGTTGTTGGTATTGAGGCTGTTGACCTTGCTGCGGGTATTGCTGGTACTGTTGTTGCGATGGTTGTTGCAGGAAATCTTGGTGTTGCTGCTGATTACCCTGGAATTGTGGCACAGGAGGTGGAGGCATGGCGGCAGCTTGGGGAATACTTGCAGCAGCAGACTCAGTGGAGGCCACCTGAGCTGTCTGAGTAGGAGCTGGGGTGCTTTCTGAGTTCTGCGGAGCAACTGGTGGTGGCGGTAATTCTGCTGGTTTAACTTCATCTTTAGTTGTCAGAGGTGCGCCAGTGGAGGGCAATTCAGCACTTTTAGCAGTTGCGAGGGGAGTATCCTTGACTTCAGACTTCGAGCTCGGTTCATCCGCAGTTACTTCAGTTGATTTGGTGTCCGTAGTCTTCGTGTCATCGTCATCGTAAATGTCCTCGAAAAGGGCCTCATCATCATCGAAGGAAGACATGGTTTATATTGCAGATATCAAATTGTACAGTTTTATGCCTGATGCCAATAATTGTATTGAATATAACAAGTAGTATAAACTAAACAGGCTATAATCTATAATCCGATATGATAAATCAATGATTAGTTTCAAGTTCAAGATTTCCGTTATGGTATATTCGACACAAAGTCGTGCGCAGTCTGACACGTGAGTCAGGCATTGTTAAAAAAAATAAAAAATGGACGAGTCAGGAGTCGAACCCGAGACCTTTCGCATGCTAAGCGAACGCGCTACCAACTACGCCACACGCCCTGTGTTAAGTGGTCCCTAGCAGGATCGAACTGCTGATCTTGGCGTTATTAGCACCACGCCTTAACCAACTGGGCCAAGGG